>OU015492.1:77838225-78275725 GCA_907164885.2 Dolomedes plantarius
CTCCAACACCTCGGAGATGTAGCGCTGGCTGTTTAAAGTACCGGCAATGTGTACTAGAGGTGAGCGAGAGTGATATCCAATACCGCCCCATACCATAATACCCGGTGCAGGACCAGTGTGGCGGTGCATAACGCAGCTGTTCAGCATCCTCTCTTCACGGTGTCTCCAGTCTCGAATGCGACCATCGTGGTGTTGCAGACAGAAGCGTGATTCGTCAGTAAAGACAATTTCATTCCATTCTGCCGTCCACATCCTTCTGTCATCGCACCATTGGTGGCGAAGACGTCTGTGGTTCTGCGTCAAGGGTAGACAAAGCAATGGACGTCTTGCGGACAGACCACTCTGCTGTAAACGGCGTCGAATGGTACGCGCAGACACTGGATGATGCGTTACAGACTGCATGTGCTGTGCTATGGTTCGTGATGGGACTGAGCGATCCGCCACTGCCATGCGCACAATTTGCCTGTCATCACGTGAAGTGGTGCGCTGAGGTGGATGCGATCGAACACGCCGGTCCGTCGTACCCTCCTGCATCCAACGATCACATATCCGCATTACAGTTGTTTGGTTTCGTCCAACACGACTACTGATTTCCCTGAAAGATAATCCACAATCTCGGTAGGCCACTATCCTTCCTCTGTCGAACTCGGATACTTGATCAAAAGATGATCGCTGTTTTCGACGAGGCATAATTGATCTTTTTTTTTTAAACCACAAGAAAAACACAATTGCCGAACTTGAAATCGTCGAAATCACCAAGCCTTAAATAGCGCTTTGAAGTGGCGCCACAGGCGCGCGTGATGTGCGTCTGCGCTGAAATTCTAATCATTTGCATATCTCACCTCCGCTAATGCATGTTGTAAATTTCATGTTATTTGCATGTTTCCTTCAGGGTGTTGCATTTACAGTGGCCAGCAGTGTATATAAACCACAAATTTCAAAGCAATACGATAATAAGGAATGCGTCTGGAACAGTTGGAATATTCGGATGACATGAAAATTTATATTTTGAGAAAAACGCATTTAAAGTTATTGCTATTAGTAACCACATAATATCTAAATTAAATTCAAATCCCTATAACTAGGAAAGTAATCACAGGAATTAAAAATGCTTTTCGCAACACATTCCTACTCGTCTGTAGTTTCACAATTCAATAAAATAAAAAAAATCGAATTTTTGGACAAATTTCACAGTTTTGAAAGTCCACTGTCCCCTTAAAATGAATTGAATCTCCGCATTCCTCACCTAGAGAGACCAACATATAATTGTCCATGTGTAAAGCAATCTTTCCGTAAGTCAAGTCCAATTATTTGTCTGTTTGACCTTGGAATTTGTTGATGGTGATGCAAAAGAAATTTTTATTGGAAACTGTAACGCCAGGCACTTAATTGTGACCGGGGGTTACCCTCATGCCGATTTTGATACGATTCGGCCCCATAGCCTATCCGCTACGGAGTCCACACACGAAAAAAGCATAAAAGATGGCAAAAAATTTAATAACTTTTTTTAATTAAAAATTAAAAAATTAAAAATTTTAATTAAAAATAAAAAAAATACGATTCGGCCCCATAGTCTCGCTGTCAGCGTGGACAGCCGCGGAAGCTGTCGAAATAAGCAACTTTTAAAGGCAAATCCATTAAAATATGAATTTAAAAACTCCGGGGCCCGAATATCAAAAAATAATATGCCTATGTTTTAATCTGAACTATCAACTATATCTATACAAAATATCAGCTCAATTGAAGCAACACTTTTTCACTTCTAAAGGAACAAACATAGGCCTATTCGAAATAATCAATACATTTCACAGTTTCAATGAAACTGATTTTTGAATAAAGTTCAATAATTCAAGTTCCATTTACGTAAATTGAGCATAAAATTGTACATAAGTTCAAAAACATGAAGTTTATAAGTTAAATAAAGTTCTGTAATATTATACAAATAAATTTCCAGTTCATAGCCAATAAGTTGTAAATCTTTTTTTACCTTAAATGTCCAATAAAAAGCGTAGTTCCAAATGTAATTTTCTTCAATAAACCCTTAAAGGTTGCCAATTTAAAAAATCCTTTTTCTATCTATTTATCAATACCTCCTCCACTTGAATCTTTAAAATATGAAATGTTTTACTGATAATAAATGAAAATGTAGTTTGATGTGTTGCTATGGTTACTTGACTATGGTTGACTAAGGAAATTTCTAAAGGTGAAGCATCAGCTCAACATTTAGACCCTTAAATTTCTTTCTACTGATCAGATATACATAATATATAGCCTATGTCCATCTGGAATAATGTACCTTTCAAATAGTGAAAGGATTTTTCAAATAGGGGCAGTGGTTCCAGAGATTACCCTCCACATACAAAATCTGCTCTCTGTCTTTATATATTAGTATAGATGATCAGATATACATAATATATAGCCTATGTCCATCTGGAATAATGTACCTTTCAAATAGTGAAAGAATTTTTCAAATAGGGGCAGTGGTTCCAGAGATTACCCTTCACATACAAAATCCGCTCTCTCTCTTTATATATTAGTATAGATAAACAAGAGTGCGTTCCCTGCATATACAGAGGATGTTCACACATTTTTTAGACGATGTATATTGTATTCACAAAACTAAATTACATAAAATTCTTGTGTTCAAAATGTTCTATTTGACATCCCTTATTCTGAACTATCTTTCGACACCGCAATTTCCAGGATAATAATGCCTTTTGAAGTGTCAGAAGAGGTATTCTATCCCATTCCTCCTGAACAGCTTTCCAGAGTCCTGTAAGGGTTTTGTGACCACTTTTGGATAATGCAGATTTTAAAAGTCCGAAAGCACAAAAATCCATAGGTGATACATCGGGAGATTTAGTAGGGATATCAGTGAAGGGTATGACCTTGATACCAGTTTTTTGTTCCATTTCTTTTAGGAAATTTACAGTGGATTTTGATGTGTGACTGCTAGCTTTGTCCTGATGGAGTCTCACAGATTGATGGCACTGTGGGTAAAGCGATGGTATTTCATTCAGAAAAATTGGCGATAAAATATGTTCCTGATAGTATTTGGAGTTAATCTTGACATTTTTTCCACTCTCTTTATTTTTAACTTGCCATTATAAGAAAAACCAGCAACAATTAGGAATCCCTTAGAAAAACTTTCTTTCGATTCTTTGAACCATGTACTTAAATTTTTTTCTCCCCTTTTATGATAATAAATGGCTCTTTTTTTGTTGCAATCATTTAAATACACCCATGATTCATCTATTGTGACAATTGTTTTCCATTTTTCTTTGGATAAGTGTTTCTCATATAGAATTCTGCAGCGTGTCCTGCGTTCAGCGATATGATTTGGAAGTAGACGATGAACATTGAGTTTTTTCGCTTTCTTAAGATTTAAATCAACGTTTATCATTTTGTTTACAGTGGACACCGAGCACTTTAATGATTTTGCAACTGTCCTTTGACTAGGGGGATTTTCTTTTAACATTAAACAACGTACCTTTGCAATAGTCGAAGATGTCCGTTTTTTCCTTGGATACTTGTTTCGAATTTTTTTCCTACTTAAGGCTCGAATTTGACGTTTTTTTCCTTTCTTGTTGACGATATTACCTATCGACGCTTTAGATATCACAAAACCATAACTCTCACATCGTTTTTGGATAACGGAGTATGCATATTTCTCTTCGGAAAGAGCATAAATGTAGCCTTCGAACCACTGCTTTGTTAAAAACGCCATTTTGAATAAAAACAAAACTTTCAAGCCGCAGACGATAATTTTGACTTTTAAAAACATAGTTCAATTGCAATTATTTCTTTTGCAGCAAACGATTTTTTATTACCGCTTACCAAAATCGTCTAAAAAATGTGCGAACAGCCTCTGTATATACTGACCACCTATGGTGGATCATCCCACGTTGGTGAATGACTCCTTTTATCTATTCATTTTTTGTGTATGTGCAATAAATCATGAAAGATTGGCGAGAAAATCAACAAAAGTGCCTAGAGATGGTGGTCAACCCCTGTTGGCCTATCTCTGTCCTTTCAGTCTTTTCCTTTTTGTGCACGTGAAAGAAATGATGAATGATTAGATAAAAAATTAAACGTTATTTTAAAATGTGACAGAAAAATGCCACGTATTTGACCTAATTATTATTATTATAATTGATATCTATATATATAAAACAGTTCCGTAACTGACTCATTCATTCATTCATTCATTCATTCATTCACTGACTGACTGACATACAACGCACAGACCAAACCGCTGGACCTAAAGGGCTGAAATTTTGCATGGCGATTCTTCTTATAGTGTAGGGGTGCACTAAGAGAGATTTATGAAAAATTCTTCTTAGATTTTTTAAAATTAAATTTTTAAGCTGTTTTTTTTACTTTTTTTAAGTTTACATTTAAAATAATAATTTGAGGGTTATAAAATTTATATCACGAGAAAGATCATAAAAATTCCTTTAAAGTGAAATCTTTTTCGAATCTTTACCTTCATTTCCTGATTTTTGGTAAATTTTTAAAGATTAATTTTTAGAATTTAATTTATTAAATGCTGATCACGTGACTTCTTTTTCTGGTACTTTAAATAAATTTATCGTCACGTGCATAAAAACTAAATAGACAAAAAATAATTTTTTTTTCTTGCTAATGCGGCAGACGATTGGACATTATCCAAAAAAATATTAAAATACAGTAAAAGAAATGTTCTAGAAGCTGTACTATATTAACTGTACTATATTCTTTAGTATTCTTTATATTAGATTTAATTTGAATATCTTCTTCTACATTATTTTGTCTATAAAAATATCTCTTATGATTTTTTTATAAATATATATATATATTACATCAATTATATACATTGATCGTCGTATTTATTATATATATATTGGCATTAATTGCATACATTCACCGATGTTTTTACTTTGAATGTACTCCGTAGCGAAGTGCGGGTTTTCAGCTAGTATATATATATATATATATATATATATATATATAATAATTATTATGTTAAAAGATATTTTAATTGACTTCTTAAAGCCGTGTTAAGATTCTACTAGTTTTTTAAAGAATATTTTAAGGTCCTGTTAACAAATGCATGCTACAAGGTTTTGTTTCATCAAAAAGTGCATATTTATGTACACAATGGGATAGATTAAAAAGCATTATCACTGGGTATTTCAGGAAGTCATATCCACTCAGATAAAATTCCCTAAGTAAGAAAAAAAGTAAAATTTTGAAACTATGCACTTTTTATTAAAACATAATTTAGTTTTGGGAAAAATTGCCATTATAAATGCAAAATTATAAAACAGAATAAAAATACATATTTTCATTTCCTAATGGGCCACTAGAAAAAAAAAAGTTTTGAAAATCCTCCCTTGTTTAAAACGAAGATATATTTTCTTTCTGCGTTAACTACAGGACCAGAACTAAAACTCAACCTGACTACGAAAAGTTATCAGTTTACATTAAATCACATTAATAGCAGATTGAAATTTTCTCGTCTTCAAACTTGTACAGTGTCTTTTTTCCCCCCTTGTCACTTCACTTCGGGCAAAAGAAAGGTAGTAAGATAATGAAGTATCTACACAAAGATCGAGACATTTTATTTAGAATGCTGATGGAGAATCGGAATAAAAAATAAAAGCCAAAACATTTATCCTGAGACTCAGGCAGAGTTAATTTAAAACGTTTTGCCTTGGTTCGTTTTTCGCAAAAATTCTTTTACATTAAAGGGCCAGGATTTTTCCAGGAATTTATTCGTTGAATAGAAATGCGGTCAATGGAAATAATGGAATTATTGATCTCCGAGTTACCTACCATGTTTTGTTACGGCGAAGTACAGTGCTGAATGTATAACTTTTTCCTCGCGCAAATGTAGTTTATTGGTAAACAGAACTCTTTTCCCCGGAAAAGAATTTCGGTTAAGACACGCCATGGGCAGTCATTTACCTTGTTTTATTAAAAGTTTTTCCATAGATAAAATTATCAACAACAGAAGATAAATATGAGAACAGTAGAAATAAAAGACATGCTTTCTTATTACAGTCACATGTATTATATTTTTATGAAATATCTATTATTTATGACTTACAGCATAGATTCTTAAACTGTGGTCCGCGAACCCCTGGGGGTCCGCGTAGCCCTTACCGGGGGTCCGCGAAACAATTTCGACATTAACAATCTATACTTCAACAAGATATTCTCGAGGAATTATCATGCGATACGTCTTTGAAACTACATTTCAACAAAAAGGAACTCACAAACTTTTGGTTATTTCTCAGATCTGATTACCATGCACTTGCAAATGAAGCCCTCCAACATTTGATTCCGTTCTGCACAACATATTTATGTATACAGGCTTTTTCGGTACTGTTATATATATGAAATCAAAGTATAGAAACAAACTCAATGTAGAAGCGGACCTCAGAATAAAACTTTCCAAAATAGAGCCTGACATTGCGGTTCTGGTTTCAAGAGAACCACTGCACTCATCTCATTAAGTAAAAATCATTTACAGAAAACATATTATGTATAATAAGATAGATCTATTTTGACCAATATTTGACCAAGAAATGTTTGTATGAGTTTAATGCATTAGGATTTGTAACTTTTAAAATTCTTTTTACTGCTGTTTTTATTCATTTTATGTTTTTTATTCTATGTCCTAATAAAAATGTTCGTCTCTATAAATGCGCAAGACCATTTATTAAAATAACCAGCGATACATTTTTACCAATGTTTATTATAACGTAGTGCCTATGAGATTATTGAGCCAGAAATTAAGTATCAAAAACGACTTAAAACGCATAGAGTTGCGATGGGGTCCGCAAAAAGAAATGTTGTTCAAGAGGGGGTGCTCGGACTACATAAGTTTAAGAACCCTTGACTTACAGGAAGCTTGTGGAAACACAAACGGAGAGAAATTAATTTGCAATAATCCCAATATAGCCTTCCTTTAAATTATATGGTGGCCATTTAAGATGCCATTTTTTCCGTCTATCTATTACTTAACCTAAATTAAGTGTTGTGGGATGTGAACTATAACTAAGAAGTAAATAATTCAACAGAGAAAGATAATTACTAGCAGGAAGAATGCAGACAAAATAAACCGAAATCACGCACTTAGAGCTCTACGCACCATAAATGCAAGATTCTGTAGCAGTAAAACAACTAAACCATATAACGAGGCAACCGACCGGTCTCTTCATCAGGAGGCCTAACCAAATCAGTTACCTCAAGGGGGGAACTTTCAGAATAGGATGCAGGTCTAAAACCAAAAGACATCCCAAGGTTTTCTTTACTGCTAAAAAATCTTGCATTTATGGTGCGCTTAGCTCTAAGTGCGTGATTTCGATTTATTTTGTCTGCATTCGTCCTGTTATTAATTATCTTTCTCTGTTGATTTATTTACTTTTCAGTTATATTTATCTGTTTTCAGTATGAGGATTTGTTGCAACTGCGCAATCTTTTATTGAAAAGTTAAAATTTTTCAGCTCTAGGGTAGTTTTTCTGTTAATTTGTTCGGCTGTCTATGCCTTCTTTATGCGTATTATTTCGTGTCGAATTATTTACATTATTTCAGTTGGAATGTGAAACGTGCAGTTATTGTTACTCTAATTCTAAGATAACAACTAAGGATTGACAACGTAAAGAAAATTAAATTTTCCAAATAAAACCTATACCCGTTGATCTTCATCATTTACATAGCGTTAAATTTAGAGAATTTCTAGCCCCGTACCCTAACTTCTAATTAGTTTTACTGAATTTGAGTTTACTCTGCTACCTATTAGCGCCCATTACATGTACGTTCTTTGGCGAGTGCTTGGAGCGTACGGGATTGCGCGCACGCTCCAAGCACTCGCAAAAGAGCGTACGTGTAAAGGATGCTAATAGCGCCCTTTACACGTACGCTCTTGGAGTGCTTGGAGCGTACGGGATTGCGCGCGGGAAAACTTGCAGTACGCCCCAAAGCAGGTTTACCTTCCTCTCCGGCACCTTCACATGGAGACTCAATCGCGCGGGATCGTGGTATCACACGGGAAAGAGCGTACGTGTAAAGGGCGCTAATGTTTGGATAACCGTTGAAAATGGATGATAAAAACTGCCTTATTTACAATCTCTGTTTAGAGATACAACACAAACAACAACGGAATTTGGATTTTATAAAAGAAAACGCAATGAATCTTACATGGTTTTCTATCTGTAAAAGTCTGATATATTCCTTAATTTACGAGCAATATGGACTTATTTCTTTGCATTTTGTATTTTATCTTAAACCTTTTTCTTTTGCTGTGCTGTTATGATCCGTCTTCGGAGTGAGGGCCTGTTCACATAGGAGTCCGTTGCGTAGCGTTAAGGGAAAGATGACGTTGAGACGAAAATAAACCAATCATAGGCGTTAAAAATTTCATTGCTAATCGTTTGGAGGCCTATGATTGGTTTATTTTCGTCTCAATTTCATCTTTTCCTTAAAGCAACGCAACGGACTCCTATGTGAACAGGCCCTTATTCCTTCACTGATAAGGGGAGTTCGGTGAATACATACATGACTAGCTGAATGAATACCCGTGCTTCGCTACGGAGTAAATTCAAATTAAATTCAACGGTCAATGTACGCAATTAATGCCAAAAATAATATACAGTGGAATCTCGATCGATCGTTTCCCGAATCCTCGTTTTCCCGTATGTGCCGTTCATTTTATCCAGTCCCAACGATCATATTGCTTTGTTATGTTTCCGCAACTACCGTTTTCACGCATTTATCGTTCATTTCAGTCGGTCCCTTGAAAAACGATAGATTCCACTATATATATATATATATATCTATAATAAATACAACGATCAATGTATGCAGTTAATGCCAAAAAAATATCATATATTTATAAAAAAAATCGTAACAGTAATTTTTATAGACAAAATAATGTAGAAGAAAATACCCAAATTAAGTACAACGGTAAATGTATGCAATTAATTTGTATATGTTTAATATCCATAAAACATACTAATTTGAATTAAACTCTTAAAAAACTTCTATCCCAATTAGTCTAGTGGTTAAATTTTATCTTTTACCGTATTTCAATATTTTTTTGGTCAATTTATTTCGCTGTTATGCACGTGACGATAAATTAATTTAAAGTATCATAAAAAAGAAAAGAAACCACGTGATCAGCATTTAATAAATTACATTCTAAAAATTATTCTTTAAAAATTCCCCAAAAATCAGAAAACGGAGGTAAAGATTCGAAAAAGATTTCATTTAAAAGGAATTTTTATGATCTTTCTCGTGATATAAATTTTATAACCCTCCAATTATTTCAAATGCAAACTTTAAAGAATGTTACAAAGACGGATTAAAAATTTAATTTTAAAAAATCCAAGGGGAATTTTTCAAAAATCTTTCTTAGTGCACCCCTACACTATAAGAAGAATCGCCATGCAAAATTTCAGCCCTTTAGGCCCAGCGGTTTGGTCTGGGCGTTATATGTCAGTCAGTCAATCAGTCAGTCAGTTTCGGAACTGTTTTATATATATATATAGATGACAGTGAAACTTTTTTTGCGCAGCAAAACGAGAGAAGACGTTAATTCTTTTTCTTTTGTGGTCTGGTTCAGAACCTTATCACTCGTAAAATTTTATAGCAATTGCATATTAAGCCTTGTATTTAAAACTTATTCTTATTATAATCTGAATCGGTAAACGTTAGAGCTATTGCGGGTTAAAATAATAGTAAAAGCAATAAATTTATTGCTGTGCAGATTGCGCAGTAGAATAGGAACTTTTGAATGATGACCCAATTCGTATTAAAAGTAAAAATCATTTAATTATAGATGCGATGATCATATGTACAGATGAATGACAAACTAAATATAATACATAATAGCGAGCCAACTGCTCATAACGAAAATAATATTCATGGCTAACGAAATGATACTCTATCCTCACCTCTAATTGAGAGTGGGAGATTGAGAGATGCCACAGACTGACCGAGACATTAACAAACCTGTTATTATATATACAACTAGCTGAAAACCCGCGCTTCGCTACGGAGTACATTCAAATTAAATACAACTGTCAATGTATGCAGTTAATGCCAAAAAAAATAAATATATATATTTATAATAAATGCGACGATCAATGTACACAATTGATGTAATATATATGTATATATATGTATTTATAAAAAAGTCGTAAGGGATATTTATATTTTTGTGGATATTATCCAATCGTCTGCTGCATTAGAAAGAAAAAAAAATTGTTGTCTATTTAGCTGTTATGCACGTGGCGATAAATTTATTTAAAGTACCAGAAAAAGAAATCACGTGATCAGCTTTTAATAAATTAAATTCTAAAAATTAATCTTTAAAAATTCACCAAAAATCAGAAAATCAAGGTAAAGGTTCGAAAAGATTTCATTTTAAAGGAATTTTTATGATCTTTCTCGTGATATAAATTTCATAACCCTAAAATTATTATTTTAAATGTAAACTTAAAAAAAATATAAAAACAGCTTAAAAATTTAATTTAAAAACAATCTAAGAAGAATTTTTCAAAAATCTTTCTTAGTGCACCCCTACACCATAAGAAGAATCGCCATGCAAAATTTCAGCCCTTTAGGTCCAGCGATTTGGTCTGGGCGTTGTATGTCAGTCAGTCAGTTACGGAACTGTTTTATATATATAGACTAGCTGAAAACCCGTGCTTCGCTACGGAGTAAATTCAAATTAAATACAACGGTCAACGTATGCAATTTATGCCAAAAAATAAATATATATATTTATAATAAATGCGATGATCAATGTATACAATTGATGTAAAATATATATCTATCTATCTATATATATAAAACAGTTCCGTAACTGACTCATTCATTCATTCATTCATTCATTCATTCACTGACTGACTGACATACAACGCACAGACCAAACCGCTGGACCTAAAGGGCTGAAATTTTGCATGGCGATTCTTCTAATAGTGTAGGGGTGCACTAAGAAAGATTTTTCTAAAATTCTTCTTAGATTTTTTTAAATTAAAATTTTAAGCTGTTTTTTAAACTTTTTTTACGTTTGCATTTAAAATAATACATTGCGGATTATAAAATTTATATCACGAGAAAGATCATAAAAATTCCTTCAAAATGAAATCTTTTTCGAACCTTTACCTTGATTTTCTGATTTTTGGTGAATTTTTAAAGATTAATTTCTAGAATTTTATTTTTTAAATGTTGATCACGTGATTTCTTTTTCTGGTACTTTAAATAAATTTATCGTCACGTGCATAACAACTAAATAGACAAAAATGATATTCTTTTTCTTTCTAATGCAGCAGACGATTGGATATTATCCAAAAAAATAAATATCCCTTACGATTTTTTTATAAATATATATATATATATATATATATATATATATATATATTTTGGCATTAATTGCATACATTGACCGTTGTATTTAATTTGAATGTACTCCGTAGCGAAGCGCGGGTTTTCAGCTAGTATATATATATATTTATAAAAAAATCATAAGGGATATGTTTTTTTTTTGGATAATATCCAATCGTCTGCTGCATTAGAAAGAGAAAAAAATATTTTTTTTGTCTATTTAGTTGTTACGCACGTGACGATAAATTTATTGAAAGTACCAGAAAAAGAAATCACGTGATCAGCATTTAATAAATTAAATTCTAAAAATTAATCTTTAAAAATTCACCAAAAACCAGGAAATGGAGGTAAAAATTCGAAAAAAATTTCATTTTGAAGGAATTTTTATGATCTTTCTTGTGATATAAATTTTATAACCCTCAATGTATTATTTTAAATGTAAACGTAATAAAAGTTTAAAAAACAGCTTAAAAATTTAATTAAAAAAATATAAGAAGAATTTTTGAAAAATCTTTCTTAGTGCACCCCTACACTATTAGAAGAATCGCCATGCAAAATTTCAGCCCTTTAGGTCCAGCGGTTTGGTCTGTGCGTTGTATGTCAGTCAGTCAGTGAATGAATGAGTCAGTTACGGAACTGTTTTATATACACTGCTGGCCACTGTAAATGCAACACCCTGAAGGAAACATGAAAATAACATGAAATTTACAACACGCATTAGCGGAGGTGAGATATGCAAATGATTAGAATTTCAGCACAGACGCACATCACGCGCGCCTGTGGCGCCACTTCAAAGCGCTATTTAAGGCTTCGAGATTTCGACGATTTCAAGTTCGGCAATTGTGTTTTTCTTGTGGTTTTTTCAAAAAAACGATCAATTATGCCTCGTCGAAAACAGTGATCATCTTTTGATCAAGTATCCGAGTTCGACAGAGGAAGGATAGTGGCCTACCGAGATTGTGGATTATCTTTCAGGGAAATCGGTAGTCGTGTTGGACGAAACCAAACAACTGTAATGCGGATATGTGATCGTTGGATGCAGGAGGGTACGACGGACCGGCGTGTTTGATCGCATCCACCTCAGAGCACCACTTCACGTGATGACAGGCAAATTGTGCGCATGGCAGAGACGGATCGCTCAGTCACATCACGAACCATAGCACAGCACACGCAGTCTGTAACGCATCATCCAGTGTCTGCGCGTACCATTCGACGCCGTTTACAGCAGAGTGGTCTGTCCGCAAGACGTCCATTGCTTTGTCTACCCTTGACGCAGAACCACAGACGTCTCCGCCGCCAATGGTGCGATGACAGAAGGATGTGGACGGCAGAATGGAATGAAATTGTCTTTACTGACGAGTCACGCTTCTGTCTGCATATTTCAACAGGATAAAGCGCGACCACACGTGGCACGCATTGTCCAACGGTTCTTCGTCAATCGCCAGATTGAATTGCTTCCCTGGCCGCCTCGCTCTCCGGATCTTTCGCCGATAGAAAACATGTGGTCCATGGTTGCTCTACGATTGACCCAGATTCCATCCCCAGCTGCCACAGCAGATCAACTTTGGCAACGTGTGGAAGCTGCTTGGTCTGCTGTACCCCAAGAACCCATCCAAAGTCTCTTTGAATCAATGCCGAGGCGTGTGGCAGCGGTGATCTCCAACAATGGCGGCTACTCTGGCTGCTGATTTTGGCAGGAACCACACTTCACAGAAGTCTGTAAATTTAATCATTTGATACTTGGTCAACATGTTATCTACAAAATAAATTTTGTTGTGATATCTCTTGTCTTTCTTGGTGTTGCAATTTGGGTGGCCAGCAGTGTATATAGATTAAATATTTGCACGTGGGCGCGGTAGCCCGCTTGGCAAGAGCAGCGGGCCAGTGATCTGAACGTCCCTGGTTCGATGCTCGTTGCTGCAAATCTACCACCGAGTTCACTAATGGTGGCCGGGGGACGTAAAATAGGTCGTGGCTACAATGTCCTCCATGTTCTTAAATTTACCTCTGGAGGTGCGGGGTCAAGTGTTCCGGTATCGTAACTTGACTCGGTTCAAAATTACGGGCCCGGTCATTTAGCCAAGTCGGACTCCAACCCTTGCGGTGCTATTAAAAACCGGAGCCGCACCTTCATCGCCCATAGCCTTCGGGAATTGACCTGATGTTACATGTCAGTCAAGGGGCATAAGCAACAACAACAACAACAAACATTTGCATAAGAAACACGGTCTACAGTTACGTATGGCCAAAGAGGGTCCGCTAAAAAAGTAGTTTCATATGGAATATACGTAATAGAAAAAACAAAAACAACAGGAAGACGTAATATTTGCAACAGCCAACAAGGTGAATACCATCGTGTTGCTGCAATGTTTAAAAGGCAGACACCTCAACCGCATGTTTGGAAGTGACAAGATAAAAGTAAACATAGCGAATATCGCCACGTTAAGTAGGCAACGCGCAATTTTCCTATCATTTAGGCCGTCTGCACACGGAGCAACTCAAAAGAAACTGATAACTGTCACCAGTCACAAACCAGTCCGTGATGAGTCGTAACCTATGTAATTGAATGGAGCCACGCACACGGCGCAACTGGTTACAAACTCGTCGGACCAGTTTGTAACCAGTATAATTTCAGAATCAAACCATTTTAAAAGTCCTTTTTTATGAACGACGCACGCATCCTTAAATGCGTGGGCGCGAATGACAGGTGAAAAATTCTTCATTACTAATCCATAGAGAATAGAAGGCATTTTTTTCTCCTCTCATACTTCATCTTCAAAAAGCACAAAATCTTACTCCGACATTAGAGAAAAGCAAGTTTCTCGGCTAAAATGTGATATTTTGTCATAATAGTGTTAATTTTTATTGAGATTAATTAACATCTTGGGAATGGAGGTAAGGAGGAATAAAAAAATAAAAATATCTTAATGTTATTAAAAAGTTACGTTTAAAATTAAAGATAAGAAAACTTTTTATGCATTTGCTTACCTTTAATAATTTAAGAACGTATTATAATTTGATAGATAAAATTTTTACTGTATCAGAATATATAGTTACTTACAATCGTACAAGACTATCCATTCATTGGAGAGTTCCTGATTTCAAATCAGGAATTTATATATATATATATATATATATATATATATACATACATATATATATATATATATATATATATATATATATATATATATATATATATATAATATTAAAAAACTAGTAATTTCTTAATTCAACACTCTCAACATTTAAAAACTATTAATTCCTCACTTTACTATTCAAAATTACATACCCTTTTTTAATCCCTTAAGTTATTTAATTCCCTTTGGGCATTCGCGTTAAATTCCTTTATTACAGCCTTAGGCAATATCATTAAAGATGGCTGTCTTTTTTAACTATAGGGACGCGGCGCGGCGTCAGTACAAGTTTAAATCAATTCTGCACATCAACAACTTTAAACCAATCAACTATTAAGACACACCCTTTAATCCCGTGATGGACTGAAGTTTATATAAGACTTGACATCCGGAAGTAGGACGGACTCCTGTATTTTCTCTTGCTGCGGTCATACCGGCGGAGCGGTCGGCGAAATAAATAAAATGTAGTTCTATAAACTTGTGTTATGATTTGTGTCCGACGGTTGAGATGAAATGCGGGAATGGATTTAAACATTTGTTATGCACGGCCGGGCGATAAGTCATCCATTTTACCATCAATCAGATGAATCAAAAATAAATCATAATCAAAACTCTGCCACTCAGCCCTGCATTCGTCGGCCCGCGCCCGTGCCATTACACACACACACACACACACACACATATATATATATATATATATATATATATATATACAGTGGAATCTCGATCGACCGTTTTCGGATCCATCGTTTTTCCGTATGTGTCGTACATTTTATCCAGTCCCAATGATCATATTGCTTTGTTATGTTTCCGCATCTATCGTTTTCCCGCATTTATCGTTCATTTCAATCGGTCCCTTGGAAAACGATAGATCGAGATTCCACTGTATATATATATATATATGGGGCCCCGAGGTAGCCTATCGGATGCTCGTCGGCTTTTGGTACTGAAGGTGCTCGGATCAAATACTAACAAGGGCCGTTAAATATCTTCGTATCTAGGACAGATATCGGCACGTTAAATCCGTAGACCTGAAAGTCCTTCTATGAGGTCAGTGTGGTGGGGGGGGGGGGGGGGAGGTACGATCCTCACAAATGTCGCCCCTGGGAGTGCTCTGTCAAAATTGCAGTGGCACCTAGCTAAGACGGACTCCGACGCTTGTGGTGCTATTTAAACCGGAGCCGTACTATTGAGCCCGAAGCCTATATGGATCTGGTCTGGAACTTCCTGCCAAGGGGCATTAGGAACAACAACAACAACAATATATATATATATATATATATATATATATGTGTGTGTGTGTGTGTGTGTGTGTGTGTGTGTGTGTGTGTATGTGTGTGTGTGTAAGTAAGTTATACAAATCAAGTAGTTTCAAACTAACTGGAAAGTTCTTTTGTCGCCGAGCATTGCGCGCTTTTGCCCCAATGGACAAATCGGAGGTATATTCGTAATTCGCTCAAGGAATAAAGATCGAAGATATTAAATTCATTGTCTAATTTTATACGAAAGTTGTAACTTAAGAGTTATGGCTGGTGAGTCTCTTCGATTTCACAGTCATCTTACCAATCTCTTCAAACAAGGTATCAAAAACTCCTATCCCACACTAGGAAAAGTTCTTAAAAATGTGAAAATGCCCTGACAGTCAGTTTTATTTTCTACGCCACGTTCGTGTTTAGTTATTGTTGAAATTCAAATGGAATTTTAACCATATGATTTTTATAATTCACAGAAAGTTACCCGAAACAAGTTGAAATATTTCTGCTACAAATATAGCTATAAAAATGGACAAGCAGTTTTCAAAAGATGTGAAGTAGCAGTTTAACTGTAACAGTTTGATTGCTATTGAATAGTTTTCGAACAAAATATTTCGATCCTATGCGGCGTAATAAGATGAAAAATGCACGACACGTCCTTCTAAGTGCAATAGAACAAGCAAGTATTTCACATTTTCCTTATCTACTTGGTGATTCCATATTTTGTTCAAAATTTCATGTGAGAATACTTCTTTCCATTGTGCGCCGAACAAAGACACGAACAAAGGCCTGCCACTATAAAAATGTAATAAGTGTAGTAAACGTATTATTATATGGAAATTTTCTAATTTTAGCTTGCAATACGGCTTTGAAAGACAGTGAGGAGGATGATGTGTTTCCGACTACTACCAATATAAACAGGAAATCCAACGTAAATAAAGCACAAATAGCAGTAAGGTGCAATTTTGCATACGACCGTTTCGAAGCTGCAAAGGAGCTTCTTCAGTGCAAAGAACTTAGTTAAGTTCTTAGTTAAGTTCTTTGCACTGATGAAGAAGCTCCTTTGCAGCTTCGAAACGGCCGTATGCAAAATTGCACCTTACTGCTATTTGTGCTTTATTTACGTTGGATCTCTTGTTTATTCCTCGAGCACAAAGGTTTTGTCTTTTCTTTTCAAAATGCTACCAATATGCTGACGCGCGTTAGTATTTGTATTTACCGGGTTATAATGATCCCTATGAACTAGCACGAAAGAGATAGAATATAAGGTATCAGTTTAATGTTTTTCTGTTAGGTCATCGCAGTGCCCCAGAAGCAATGCGGTAAAACTACTTTCCCAGGATGGGAGAATTTTTTAAAAGATTTAAAAAAAAGGTGAAATTTAGGCCCGAAAATTAGTTCTCTGGAAAACGTTCTCGAAACTACCTCTGAATTTTATAGCGATTCTCTGCGTCTTGCCGGGATTGAAATCTCCAGCCTTGCAATCAACAGAGAAGTACTCTAACTGATTAAGTTACCTTTGCGATACGAGTAAAATGTTATTCTGAATGACTTCCCTTGCATATTCCTAATTCTCTTTTAGGACCATTGAAACAGGATATACTCCATGCATATTTATTTGTTTTTTGTTGTTGAACGATTCTTAATTTTCACGATCAATTCATCTTCTATTTACACAATGTTGCCTTGTAATTGATTTTTAACTATCACTCTATAGTTATTTTCTGACATTAACCATGGGGCTACTATAATGGGTTTCAACTAGCACTGAAGCTTAGTACTCAAGCCTTTTGATCTTCAAATTAGAGAACTGAATGGAGAGAAAATTGAAAGTAGGGCTCGGCCTGCAGTAATGACGGTATGTTAAGGCCTTGGCCTAGCCTTGTTCACAGATTCGAGCGACCCAACTCGTAGGGTTCAAGTGATGCAAAAACTGATTTTAGCTAGGAATCATTTAATACTTCATTAAGAATATTTATTTGATATTTATAATTATTTTATTATTTTTCTAGTAGTAATAGAGGTAGTATTATTAAGAAAAATAAGCAGATTTCTTCTTTGGTTGTGACTTTAAATAGTTTTAAAACTAAAACAGAAAATTCATAAGAAATTACGAAAATGTAAAGTAAAAACAAATATAGAAAATAAATATATAATTGAATGTCTACAACATTTACTGTAAATTCAAAATACAAAACAAACACACACACACACACACACACACACATACATATATATATATATATGTAATATAAAAATAATTTTTATATTAATTATCTGACTTGTCTATATTCCTATAAAACATAATTTATTCCATTTCTAATGATGATATAATAGCTCTTAAAGTTTGCAGTAGTTAATCCCTTCGTTCCCCTATAGACAGAGAAATATCCTGATAGACTTAGAACAGCCTCTGTCTAGGGAGACTGAACCGATAAGAATCATCGGACACGCCCTAGTCCATGACGTAGCATAGAGTCATAGGGATTATTGCTTACACCAAGTCTTCTGTATGTTCCCGATATAAAAAGTGAACACGGCATGAAGCCGGGCTCTTCTTTATAATGATTGTACATAGAATATGTCACACGGTCTAGCTCCCTCCCTATGGGGAACTCCATATGAACAACAATAAAACTATTTTAAATCATTCGACTGTTTACTGCGTCCCAAGAATACTTTTATAGCTGTTCCAACGATGCCTATTGCTATGATATTACAAGCCGTCAGGACAATAAAGGGGGCTAGACAAAACGATTAAATTTTGTGGGACGCAGGCGAGGGCTAAAGTTTATGAGTGGAGCAGGGCTCCTCCGCCGCTCTCTGAGGAATGAGTGCTTTCTGCCCGCCGACTTTTATGCTAAACCGAAACAGAAGCTGGAATAAAGATGGAGGATGACAGACAGCGTTTTAGGGGGTGTTAGTTCCGATACTGTATTTCTACGGCCACTGCGACATCAAGTAATGCGGTTTACAAGAACGATCGAACTGGATCCCAAAGCCTGGAGACTTTCCTATTTGAGTGCTACCTGTGGATTAATCAAAGAACAGTGCGAGTCCAATGCTTCCAGGATTAAAATACATGAAAGTGGACAATCTAAGCCGATTTTTTTTTGTTTCGTGCAAGATGACTATTCCAGTGAAATATGAACAAAAACTGTACATAAGGAGTAAATTTTTTTTTATTATTTTTTTTTTCTTCGTTCAAGGAAGTGGTGAATCATTACGTGAGTAATTTTTCTTTCTTTATTAAGTCATAAATAAATGTGGATAGGAATTTTTTTTTTGAATTGAATAATGAATAATTTTAACAAATGGTTTATATCTCAATATGCTGTAGGTTTATAATGGTTTATAACTGAATCTGCTTTATGTGTAAATATTTTGGAATTTGTATATTAATATTGTAACCATGTTACTTAAGGATATTGACGTAATTTGTAAAGCTTTGAAGAAGCAAAAAGATTCAACGGTCAAGTTATTAGATAAACTAATTTTTCAAAATGGAAACACGAGATTAGATCGTAATAGAGTTTTAAATTTTTGTGGCTTTAAATATGAAGTTGGAGATAAAGAGTTTTTAGCTAAAGTGAATGAAATTTCAGAACAGTTTAAGTTAACGGAATTGATTAAGATTTGCGATATTTTAAATATTTCGGGAGAAGGTGAAAAAGAGGAAATTACTAAACATATTATTTCGTGCTTATCTAATTTCGAATTTCTTAAAAATTCGATAATTGCAGAGGACATTTCGGAAGACGAAATTAGTCTCGAAACAGAACATGCTGAATTTCAGTCCGGATCCACAAATAAAGTCAATAATGAAAATAGTACTCAAACCGAAACAGGTGGGGTACAACTTACAGATATTACCGCAAATACTACTCAAACCGAAAACCTTATAAGTAATAACGAAAATGATACCCAAACCGAAACGTTTGGAGTCAAAATGAAAAATAGTAGAGAACATGAAATCAAAAGCAATAATGACGAGGAAAACAGTTATTCTAAAATCGAAAATGTCGATAAAAATTCAAAATTGTCAAACATGGGAGAAACAAAAATTATGGTAAACTTCTCTGACATTGAGGCAGTGATTCCTCTCTTTAAGGGAGAAAAACATGAAAATATCGTACAATGGTTTGAAACTTTTGAAAATCATGCTGCATTATTCTCCTTATCTGAGTTTCATAAATTTTTATTCGCAAAACGTTGTCTTAGGGGGAACGCACTTCTGTTCATTCGTAGTGAAACTTCAGTCAATTCTTTTGACAAACTAAAGAAATTATTAATTGAAGAGTTTAAAGTAACATATAATTCGGCGGAAATACATAACATCCTACAAAAACGTAAAATAAAATATAATGAGTCAATGCAAGAATATTTTTTAACCATGAAACAAATTGCTAATCAAAGTAATATAGACGAAGGTGCTTTAATCACTTACGTCATTAACGGGATTAATGACACTACACAGAACAAAGCCATTTTATATGGATGTGAGAATTTAGTTGAGTTTAAAAATAAATTGAAAATTTACGAACAAATTCGCAAAGACATGGACAAAGTAAAAGTACCGTTCCATCGGGTACCCTATACGAATGGAAAGACAGAAAAACTGAAACCGGAAATCCGTTGTTTTATTTGTCAACAGCTAGGACACAAATCTTTCCAATGTAGTAAGGACAAGAAAATTGCACCACGAATGTATAATAATTCAAAACCAGCAAAGGCTCAAACGACGCATGCGGTGCAAGAGATGCCCCCCAACCCCTGTAAGTTTTGCGCAAGCATAGGGATCATGAATTCTTATCATTGGGGATTCTCTTGCATCAATAGACCATCTACGTCTGAATTTGCAGCGCCTAAGCCACAACCCGAAAAGTGACAATTAATAGTATCCGGATACACAAAAAACAAAACGTACGTACATAATAAAAGAAAAACAAACAATGAAAATAACTCGAGTTCAAATAATAAGATATGGTTAAATATTGATACTGGATCTTCGCTTAATATAATTCCAAGTAAAATTGTTGAAAAATTAAATGTTCCCATTAGAGAAAATAAAGTGATAAACGTGAAACAAACAAAAGGTCTAATACAGCTTAACAAAACATGCAATCTCTACCTTAAAATTGGTAATATTGTTAAATCGGCAGAGTTTTTCATACTTGACACCGATTTACCTTATGCCCTCTTGGGTTTAAAGAGTTGTGTTGATTTTCGTTTGGTAATTAATTGTGCGAACCAAATTGTTGAGCAGGATGGGAGAAAACTGATCACTTTCTCTAGTTCTGAATGCAGCGATTTGTCTTTGCATATCATGCCCGAAAATCATGTTGAGCTACATGTTAGTAACGTTAAAGATAAAAAGGAAGTAAAGAAAAAGAATAAAAATGAAAACGTTTTAACATTTTCGAATGTTTTCGAGATGGATTCTGGTAATGGGTGCACACATTATCAGAGTACAGTCGAGGAAAAAACGAAAATGAGTGAAAATGTAGGAAGTTCCGAAATAAAAGAACTTTTAGAGGAATATGAAGACATATTTGCGAAAAATAAATATGACGTGGGATCAGTAAGAATAGAACCCCAAAGAGTGATATTGACTTCCGATTTGCCAGTTTCGTTACGCGCATATAAAACTTCACCAAAACAACAAGAAGAAATTGATACTCAAATTGAAGAGTTATTAAAAGCCAATATCATAAAAGAAAGTTCGTCTCCATTTTCGGCACCAGTAACACTTGTTTATAAAAAAGATGAAAACAAAAAGAATAGGTTATGTATTGATTTCAGGAAATTAAATCAGGTGACGAAGTCGGATGCCGAACCATTACCTCTGGTCGAGACATTGATTGATAAACTAGCTCAAAGTACATATTTTTCAAAATTGGACATGGCCTCAGGTTACTGGCATATCCCTATTCACCCAGATGACACAGAAAAACTCGCTTTTGCAACCCATAATGGATTATATGAATGGCTACGTTTACCTTTTGGTTGGCGCAATGCACCCAGCATTTTTCAGAGAACAATTCGTAGAATTTTAACTAAGTATAAAATTACATTTGCTGCAAATTATTTTGATGATATTTTAATTTTTTCAGATAGCTATTCTAATCATATTGAACACATTCAACAAATTTTTGATATCTGCAGACAGGAAAACTCAAAACTAAAATTTTCTAAATGTTCCTTTTTACAAAAACAAATTCAATTTTTAGGATATGAAATTACCAATGGGATTGTCACTCCGGATAACACCAACATTGAGGTTATTAAAAAGCTAAAACCACCCAATAATGTAAAATCTTTACAAAGATTTCTCGGTTCAATTAACGTGTATCATAAATTTATTGACAAATATGCCACTATTAGACAGCCACTAAATAACTTGTTAAAAAAAAATACACCTTGGCAATGGACTGAGAAATGCCAAGAAGCGTTTGAAATGTTAAAAAGAACTTTAATTTGTAAACCTGTGTTGAAAATTTTTAATCCAAAAGCTGAATGTCATATTTATGTTGATGCCAGTCACACTGGTGTAGGAGCCGTTTTAAAACAAACAGATGCTTCTGGTGTCCTATACCCTGTCGCGTTTCACTCCCGCTCATTAAAAGATTATGAAAAAAATTATTGTATTACTGAGCTGGAATGTCTCGCTATAGTGGATTCTTTAAATAAGTTTCATCATTATCTTTTCGGACAAAAATTTACCATACATACGGACCATGCGGCTTTAGTTTGGCTCAAAAATGTTAAAAACTTAAAAGGAAGATTGTTCCGCTGGTCTTTGCAGTTAAGTATGTATGAATATGATATTAAATATACAAAGGGCACCACAAACATCGAAGCAGATATGCTCTCTCGTGATGTACCAGATAACAATGTACACAATGATGTTATTGTAAGCAATGTTGAAACTCAGGTATCACATCTCTTGCAGTTGAGTGAAATTACCGAGGCTCAAAAAAATGACAATTTAACTGGAAAGTTTGTCGAAATTAACAATGTTTTATGCCTTCGTAAAAAGGGTTTACAAAGATTGTAGTACCATTTTCTTTAAGACTGAAATTACTCAAAATTACTCATGAAAAATTTGGCCATCCTGGTATTCAAAAAACAATTAATTTGCTCACCCCTGTTTATTATTGGCAAAATATAACTTCTGACATTAGTAATTTTATTAAACACTGTCATACATGTCAAGTAAATAAAAAACCTCGACAAAAAAGATTTGGACTTTTGCAATCAATGCCTCCGGTTGACAAGTCATTTGACTTGATTGCAATTGATAGTGTGGGTGGCCTTAACCATTACAATTCAACTAAAAAATACCTGACGTTAATTATTGACCATCACACTCGATTTATATGGGCTTTTGCTTCAAAATCAATTACAACAGAAACTTACACTAACTTCCTAAACCAAATTTTTCAAATTCAAGTGCCAAAGAGTATCTTAAGTGATAGAAATCCAGCTTTCACATCTTCTCATTTTAAAAAATTTCTTAAGCATTATAACGTTAAACAACTATTGACTACAGCACACAGACCAGAAACGAATGGCAAAGTGGAGAGATTAGGCCAAACAATAATCACACGTTTAAAATGTAAAATTAATGAATCATCTACAAAAGTTCCATGGCCTAAATTACTAAAGGAAGTAACTCACGAATACAACTTGACCCCCCATTCCGTTACTAAATTTCCACCAGCCTATTTAATGTATGGCACAATTCCATATACAAATCCATTAAAGGAAAGTATTTATCCTCCTGTTGAAGAGGCGAGAAAAATAGCAGTTCAGAGAACAAAACATTACCATGAAAGGAATAAAATACATTACGATGCTAGATTTGTGGATATACAATTTACACCTAATGAGTCAGTCATTTATGAAGAATTTAAATACCCTAATACTAGGAAACTGTCTCCAGTTTTCAGTGGTCCTTATAAAATCCTTAGCAAAATTTCTGACGTTAATTATGAAATTAATAAGAAAAATACCCACTCTCAAGAATCTTCAGAAGTTGTGCATGTTTCGAAGTTACGAAAATACCATGCACCAGACAAATTAAAACTGAGTCATGAATAATGTAAATAAAGTATGTATGTTTGTATATTATTATAGGGTTGTATTGTTTACGTATTGTTGTATTGCAATTTTTTTTTCATTATTATGATAGTGCATTTGTATTCATTTTATTTGGCTCAGAAGTGAAAGGACAATAATTTCTCTGCAAAAGACTGTATAAGCCAAAAAACAAAACAACCATGGTTGTCACCACTTGTTACCACATGTTTTTCTTCAAGACGTCTTATATTTTTATATTCTATTGTGCTTTTTGTAGTATACGTTGCGATTTTTATGTTGAACTTGCAAAGAATATTGAAATTGGAGAGAATATTATGCAAAGATTGTTGTTAAAAATTTTATAAGTGAGCATTCAGAGATTTGAATGTTAATTTTGTACACAGAAGAGTTGGTGGATAGGTTCAGTTTTAAATTGTCAGAATAGGTAAATTAATTTTTCTTTTGTTTGGCATGGGGAATTTCTTTTTCTTTGAGGGGGGGATGTAATATAAAAATAATTTTTATATTAATTATCTGACTTGTCTATATTCCTATAAAACATAATTTATTCCATTTCTAATGATGATATAATAGCTCTTAAAGTTTGCAGTAGTTAATCCCTTCGTTCCCCTATAGACAGAGAAATATCCTGATAGACTTAGAACAGCCTCTGTCTAGGGAGACTGAACCGATAAGAATCATCGGACACGCCCTAGTCCATGACGTAGCATAGAGTCATAGGGATTATTGCTTACACCAAGTCTTCTGTATGTTCCCGATATAAAAAGTGAACACGGCATGAAGCCGGGCTCTTCTTTATAATGATTGTACATAGAATATGTCACACGGTCTAGCTCCCTCCCTATGGGGAACTCCATATGAACAACAATAAAACTATTTTAAATCATTCGACTGTTTACTGCGTCCCAAGAATTCTTTTATAGCTGTTCCAACGATGCCTATTGCTATGATATTACATATACATATATATATATATATATATATATATATATATATATATATATATATATATATATATATATATATATATATATATAACCCTTTCGAACTAAAATAATATTACTTAAAAGGTTCAAACTGTAACTGTTCAGAATTATCTTAAATTATTATAACTAATATAACATTATACAAACCTTATATATAAAATTTACTTTCGGGCCAGAACCTTAAAATTATGGAATTACCATGAATGTTATACACTAAATATACTTTACAACATTGGAGCAACGTACACTGGTGAAATAAATTAAGAGAATTTACCTATTTTATCGAATTTTATGAAAAGAACGGAACTGAATGTAAAACCACTGTTTCTAGACAAAAATGCAAATCTTGCACGTCAAATACGTAAGCGTACACGTGTGTGTAGGCGGAGCCAGTAGAGAAACAGGCTTTATAAGCGCGCGTAAGTTAAGACGCATTTCGTTCGCTAGCACACCTAGGCGAATTTCTTGGTGTTATTTTGCAGCAATCGGTTAATTTCAAATTGCAACAATAAAAATGAGTAACCACCAACGTTTAGATGATGGAATGAGGTGGCGAATTGTGGGGAGGCTAGAAGCAGGCCAATCTCAAGTCCAAATTTGTAGAGAGTTCAATTTAACGCCCAGCGTCGTGTGTAACTTATGGAAACAATTCCAGGATGCCGGATCCATCGAGAGAAAGCCTGGGCAAGGTCGTCCAAGAGCCACGACGGCCAGAGAAGATCGCCATTAGTTGATTATAGCGAGGCGTAACAGGAGTGCTACAGCTTCTCAGCTCTCTCGTGACTTGTATGCAGCCACAGGAACCCGTGTATCAAGGGTGACTGTTTCCAAAAGACTTCACGAGAGAGGGTTGTTTGCAAGAAGACCTGCCGTTTGCGTCCCGCTCACTTCTACGAACAGGAGAATCCGTTTATCATGGTTCAGAGAGCATAGAGATTGGAGTATGGATCAATGGGCGACCGTTCTCTTCACTGATGAGTCCCGGTTCAGCCTAAACACCGATTCTCGCCGTACGTTCATATGGAGAGAACCAGGAATCCGCTACCTACCCTCCAATGTCCGCGAAATCGACCATTATGGCGGAAGAGGTTTAATGGTCTGGGCAGGTATCATGTTGGATGGCCGCACACCTCTCCATGTCTTTGAAAGAGGCACTGTGACTGGTGTGAGGTATAGGGATGAGGTCTTTGATCCCTATGTTCGCCTTTTCAGGGGTGCAGTTGGCCCTGAGTTCATTTTAATGGACGATAACGCGAGGCCACATAGAGCTCTTCTGGTCGACGAATTTCTAGGGAGTGAGGATATTCGCCGGATGGATTGGCCAGCCAAATCTCCAGACCTTAACCCTATAGAGTATGTCTGGGACGCTCTGGGGAGGGCAATTGCAACTCGCAACCGTCCTCCGAGAACCATCCAGGGAATGAAAACAGCGTTGCTGAACGAGTGGGACCAATTTGCACACGAAATGATAAACTGCCTTATTTCAAGTATGAAATCACGCTGCGTGACCTGTATATCTGTTACCCCCTATTAACCCATCTTTTAACCCATTTTTTTATTATTCTGTAACCGCTGTTTCATACCTTCCTTCTCCAACGAGTGTTACGCACGATCATGCGTGTATATTACAATTATTGAATGGTTATTTGTTTTGTATTGTATCAATGTATGTACAGATCAAATTTCCTTAAAATCGGTACAGTAGTTCTAGAGATAATCGACCAAGTTTGCAAATTCTCTTAATTTCTTATACCAGTGAAAAACATTCCAAGAATTCTATGTTAGTATAGAACTTTATATCTGATACAGAGCTGTAAAGAAATTCATACAAAATTATCGGTAAATTATGGAAAAATTCTTTCCTCAAATAGAAACTTGTTTACAATTATTTTTTGGTTCGTCCAGATTTTGCTGCATCGGATGTTATACATCTTCTGTGTGTAGCTATCCAATATGCCACCTGCATTTTGATGCTCATTAGTTTCAGTTTGCTAAACCTAAACTACGTCACAATGACGGTGGTAGAAAAAGCATGATGTATAAACTAATGCAATGTATAAAGTAATGAAAAGCGTTGTGAATTAGATTGTATCCATCAGCTTACCTAAATCATTTAGCATACCACTCCTGTCTGCAAAGGATTGTCTCAGACTTCGATGTTGAAACACAAATTGCCAAATACATTGGACGAGAAGACGATTATAATGTACACTAGCTGAATACCCGTGCTTCGCTACGGAGTACATTCAAATTAAATACAACGATCAATGTATGCAATTAATGCCAAAAAAATATATAGATATATCTATATTTATAGAAAAATCGAAATGATATTTTTATAGACAAAATAATGTAGAAGAAAATATTAAAATTAAATATAATAGAACATACTAAAGAATATAGTATAGTTTGAGGAACATTTCTTTTACTGTTATTTTCATATTATTTTGGATAATGTCCAATCTTCTGCCGCATTAGAAAGAAAAACAAAATATTTTATTTTGTCAATTTATTTCGTTGTTATGCACGTGACGCAAAATTAGTTTAAAATATCACAAAAAGAAAAGAAACCACGAAATCAGCATTTAATAAATTAAATTCTAAAAATTAATGTTTAAAAATTCACCAAAAATTAAAAAAATGGACGTAAAGATTGAAGAAAGATTTCATTTCAAAGGAATTTTTATGATCTTTCTTGTGATGTAAATTTTATAACCCTCAAATTATTATTTTAAATGCAAGCTTTAAAGAATGTTACAAAAGCAGCTTAAAAATTTAATTTCAAAAAATCTAAGAAGAATTTTTCAAAAATCTTTCTTAATGCACCCCTACACTATGAAAAGAATCGCCATGCAAAATTTCAGCCCTTTAGGTCCAGCGGTTTGGTCTGTGTGTTATCTGTCAGTCAGTCAGTTACGGTACTGTATTATATATATCGATGACTATATATAATACAGTACCGTAACTGGCGTTCACAATTTCTTAACGCAAGTCAAGAGCTCTTCATTATGTCTACCATCCAATATCTCTAGTTAAACAGCTTTGAAGTAAATTTCTCAACTGTTGATAAAACTGCAGCAGTTGGTATTGCCGTTAGAAGCAATCGCTCCATTTAAGAAAAATTGAAAAAAAAAGAAAACATATATCACCTTCTTTCCAAAATATGCAAAATACTCTCATCTTATATAAACCTCTCTGAATAAAATAAATCTACAGTTTAAATATGTTGTATGGCTTTTCGTAAAATATTCAATGGTTGTTACTAAAGGTACAAAATAAGCGCTTAAATTAATGAGAAAAGCACTGGCAACCAGCACATGTACGAAAAATTTCTTTTTATGGTCATATCATAGATTTATGATTTTTATTTTTTGAGCTAGTGAGATGCTCTTCAAGTTTCTCAGCACGCCTTTTGTTTGACGCGCAATGTACTCTATGAATTATTTATAACTTTTCGCTCAAATAACAATTTCATTTGAAACTTCTTTGAGCTGGGAATAGTTCAACGCTTTTGTATTGCATATAAAACTTACTTATACATTATGTGCCGCACAACGTCGAATATTTTTGGTGTTTGTTTCAACTGTCTAGACGTCCAGAAGATATTAATTTCATACTTTTAGATAATTATGCTAAAATTAATTCGAATGTTTTTTCTTCTTCTTTCCATTTCGTATAGATTTTCAAATTGAGGAAAATGTTTACGTAATTCCAATTATTTTTAGAAGATTTTCAGTTCCTCGCTTTCAATTAGTTTCCTAAGATTCACACTGAGCATAAATCTCTTGCGAAGTCTTTGTATAAGAATTCAAGATTTCAGTGTTTAAAATTTGCTGCTTCAAGAATTGGCAGGCTTTTTATCGAATTTATATCATAATAGAGGAATGATATGTGAAATACAATCATGGGCCACTAAGTTACCATTTTACATACATTTTTATTAGAAATGTTTCAATTTCTTTTATTGTGTTGTTATTGATCTTTCTAATGCCTTCCCGGACGGAATCTATTCCAAACCGGGTCCATATAGGCTATCGAGTAGACGGATGCGATTCCGGTTTTATAATGGCACCACAAGGGTCAGGGTGCCACTTCAATTTTGACCGAGCACCCCCAGGGGCGACATCTGTGAGGATCGTATCCCCCCCACTAACCTCATAGAAGGACTTTCTGGTCTACGGATATAGCATGCCCATATCCGGCCTAGACACGAAGGTATTTAATAGCGCGTGTCGGGATCCGATCCGAGCACCCTCAGTACTGAAAACCAGCGCGCTACCACTAAGGCTACCTGGAGACCCTTGTTTGACGGTATGCACAATATGTGTACATTCTGCAAGAAAAGAAAGATGCAGAAATGTTGACTTTTCATTTCTGCATCTTTGTTTATCCTCTAGCTGATCAGGTTTGTGTTTCCGGTCATACATTCCTATATGATTATTACTCGTCATGATGCCTACTATCACCCCTCTGAATTTGTCAGATGAATTTGGCAACACCCTGTATAGAAGTTGACACTAGATAGAAATAAAAAAATTATTCTTTTCCACTTATCTGAGAGGGAGATGGTAGAAATTTTAGATTAGCGTTGAAAATTTTTAAAAAGCTAAAAACAGACAAACGACAAAGAAGCGTAAAAAAATATTAATTAAATAAATAAAAGTTAATTAGCTTTATTTAAAAATTTCTCTGTCATTTGTGACATGAATAACAATAATCTTAACAAAAACCTTGAAGAGAAAGACCAGAGAATGGGCCTAAGAACCCTTTACGTACCAAGTAAGGATACAAAATCACTTCATCTATTAGTATTCAAGAACATTAGATGTCGGAAGAGCGGGCACTTCATTTTGTGAAGCGCTAAAACTTAATAGCGAAAATACCCAAACATCTCGAGTTTATCATAATAAGCTTTCGTGTGTGTCTCTCATTAAGCTAGGCTTTCGAGCTGTTTGACGAACACAGGCTTAATATTTAATGAGGAGCTACTCAATATTTCAACGTATGAGATTAGCATCTTAAAAGTAAAAGGAGGTACAATTTTTTTTTCTTATTAAGTAATAGTATCGGAATATCAAAGCTTAGAAATTCATACAAGATAGAAATAAATTTTTTCTTCCAATTCCTTTGTGAAAGAGAGATGGTAGAAATTTTAAATTAATGTTGAAAATTTTACGAAGTTAAAAAAAAAACAGACAAACGAGAAAGAATCATAAAAAATTATAATTATGTATTAAGAAAGATTAATTATCTTCCATTAAAAATCTGTTCTTAATTTATGACTTGAATAACAAGAATGGAGGTGTCCTTTCAGAGACAATAATTTATAAATCGAGAATAAAACGAGACAAACGAGAAAGAAGCTTGACAGATTATAATAATTAAATAAAGAAAACATAACTAGCTTCATTTGAAAAATCGTTTTGTCATTTATGACATGGTTAACAAGAATGGAGGTTTCCCCTTCAGAGATAATAACTTTTTAAAGTTAAAAATAGGCAAACGAGAAAGAAGCGTGAAAGATTATAATAGGGAAATAAAGAGAACATAATCAGCTTCATTAACGAACCTTTATGTCATTTATGATAGGAATTACAAGAATGGAGGTTTCCCTTTCAGAGACAATAATTTGATATGTATTAAAAAGCAGACAAACAAGAAATAAGTGCAAAAGTTTATAAAATTAAATGAAGAAATCTTAATTAGCTTTCTTTAAATATTTTTTCTTCATTTATGACACGAATAACAAGATTGGGGGTTCCCCTTTCATTGAAAGACCAGAGAAGGAAATGTAATAATCTAATGTATCTGAGTACTAGAGAATTAAATTTAGATAATCACTGTTTTCAGAAAGCGATGATTTTGCAGCATATATATATATATATATATATACATATGTTACGGTGAAACACCGAAATCTGGAGGATGTCGACTTTCACCGGTGAATGTCAACAAACACATAGTCGCTTGGTGTATGTCCGAAATATTTGCTAAATACCCTTATTTCTGACTTACACCAGTGAATGTCGACATTCACATTGCACTAATGGTGAATGTTGAGCATGTCTGAAATTTATATTTTCTTCTCCGTAATTCAGTAGCGATAAATTTTTTGCCTCTCTTTCTGAGAGGAATGACTAAGAACTTAAAACACACAGTACATTCAAAATGAGAAAGGAAAATAATAGAAAATAAAAACTTACTTAATTATACAGTACATTCAAAATGAGAAAGGAAAATAATAGAAGTTAAAAACTTACTTAATTATACAGTATGTTCTAAATGAGAAAATAAAATAATAGTAATAAAAAACTTACTAAATTATGTGATTCAAATCTTGTTTATTGCAACAACTTAAACTATTATGACACTTTGAATTGCACAAGAGGCCCTTGCTTTTACAACTGCATTTATTTGTGGAAAACTTCCTTTTGCAATGACAGCGTGTATAGCCTTGCCCACCGCTTCTCGAATTAGCTGCAGCTGCTTCTCTCAGCGAAATTTCTTGAAAATAAATCTCATCTATGGAAAGTAACTTTTCTTTACAAATTACGAACTGATTACGTGTGTAAAGCTGCTTGAGGGTACCATTTTCATTTGCAAGTTTATAGAAGTCGGAGTCTTCTATTCCAACAACTACCGCTAACACATTTCGGTTATCTGTATGACCACGGTCGACATCAGGGACTTGTATTCGTACAGTATCACCAATTTGAGCAGGAGGAAATTGTTTTTGTGAGGTTCGTAACATTTTTGTTGCTTGCAGTAGAAGATTCTCTTCTGCGGCCGCTCTTTTTATAGAAATTAACTCGTGTTTTTCAATCAGAACTTGATGTGAAGACGTGGTAGATTGCAAGTCCTCTTCAATATTTTTCTTTGGAATATGGTTTTCGGTATGACCACCGCTCAAATTTTTTTCAGAAGTATTACCAGTTTCTTCAAGTTGTTCTTCGGTTTGAAAAGTATTGGCAATTTCTTCAAGTTGTTAATCGGTATCGATATTTGCGATTTGTTCGCTAGGCAAAAAAGACGATGTTATGCCTCTTTTCGCTTTAATGCCAAACATGGCTTCATAAGAACTTTGGCGTATTCCTTTGTGGTATGTAGTGTTCTTGGCAAATTGAACAAAGGGTAAACCTTCTGACCATTTATTTGTATCGTTATCGTTCATCCATGAAGTTAGCATATTCTGTATATCCTGATTGGCCCTTTCAACTGAGCCTTGTGTTTGACTGTGACGAGGCTTTCCATGAACTATTTTAACATCTTTCCACATAGCGCATATTTCAGATATGACTTGATTACTGAATTCTCTACCATTATCTGATTGCAATATTGCTGGAGCACCAAATGTTAAAAATATTGCTAGAACGTGAACGCTACTTCTTCCGCCCTCTTAGTTTTCAAAGGTCGTAGCTGGACAAACTTAGTTAAATGATCTTGATACACCATTATGAACTTATATTCGCCATCTCAGTTTGACTGCAGATCTATCAGATCAACTTGACATCTTGAGTTTAACTCAGAACTGATCATTGGTTTCACAACAATACCTTTCTTAGGTGCACTGTGTTTCATTTGACACTCTTTGCATAAATTTAAATACAACATTACAACTTCATATGTAATATTTTTGTATTTATTTTGCAACTCTTTAAGCATACGTGTTCTTCCTCCGTGGCCTATTCTGGTGTGAGTTTCATATAGTATACTGAACAATTCCTCATTGGTAACATAATACTGTATATTCGTTTCTCCTGGTTTTAATGGTACAATTAACTTCTCTTCATCATTAATTTTTAAAACGTCAAAACGTTTTAATCGTCTGTAATCCAAAGGTGTGTTGCACTTAGGTTTAGCAGAAACCACTTCAGAAAGTATTTTAGAGTACTTTTCTTGAGAAAAATTGTCTTCTCGTTTACCCGCAATTAATGCATTTAACTTTTCAATAAAAAGATCACGATTCACTGCAGTATCCATTCTGTATAAATTAGGGTATGGGAAAAAAAATTAAGAAAACGTTGCTCTCACCATCAAACCTTGCATAAGACTGACAAAGCTGACTGACTCCAAGCAGAACAAAGGATTTGGCGGGAAACAGCCATTCGCCTCTTTGTCGGCTCCTCTCTTTTCGACCTCCACCAGAGCATATCTGTGATTGTCGACATACACCGGTGAGGGTCCGAATGTACAAGAATGTAATGAAATATTCGATCTTTCACCGACGTATTTGGTGTTTGTTGACATTCACCGGTGAAAGTCGACATTCTCCAATTTCGGTCTTTCACGGTAACATATATATATATAAGATTTTTAAAAGTTCGCAAAAGAATCTTACAGGCACAATAAATGACAATATTAAGCAAATACCCCCTCTAATGCTTATGAGTTTGAACGAAGATGTCTCTGTTAAAATACTTAATTTTCATCGACTTTGAGTACTCTGAACTAGTAAATTGTATTTTGAAGCCAAGAAGGAAATTCTGGGAATATGGCAAGGGATCTTTAAATATTAAGACATGACATCGAAAAATGGGCAATTTTACCTTTAAAGTTGCAATCTAAGCACTCTGAATTATCAGATATAAAAGGTTAAAGTAACTGGGATTGTAAAATCAGGAAAAATTGAATTGGAAATTTTTAATGACAATAAAAAGACTTATTAAGGTTTGAAATGGTGTATTGTGTTTTACTGTAACAATTCGGAAGGAATTATTTTTTTCTTGAATGTTAATCATGTAAACATTTCTATTTAAACTTTTTACCTATCCTTTTTAGTAGCCGATACACGTAATCGCTGTTGCATTGTTTAACATCTGTGTTTATACACTTGTCACTATACTTTTCAAACTAAATTTCTCTTTTAAAAATTATATTAAACAATTATTAAGTTTGAATCAAAGTTTGAATTTCATAAATTTGATTTAAATTCGATGAAATAAAATTAAATTGATTTAAAATTGTGCAAAATTAAAATTTTGAAAGTTTTACATTAATTATTAAAATACTGAAACTTGATTTTAATCATAAACTTTCATTAAATTTAAAACTGAATTGATAATATTTAAAAGAAAAAATTATACTAAATTAAAATAATACGGGTGGTGAATTTTAATAATTTTATTTTAAATTGTGTTCAAATTGTTTAACATTCAATTTCATTGATAAAAAAAATTGTCTTCCGATGGCAGTAGCGTGAATACTAAAGCAAATGTTTAGAGATTTAGACACTCCAGAATTATTAAAAATTCATCGCATGGAATTATGTAAAATACATATTAAATAATCTCGCATTATTGCGACATGAAGAATTTTTTTGAAAAATTGTAATTGTTGGGAGAAATGTAATAGAGCTGATCTCTCTTATAGCGACGTCAATGAATCTAACCAAGACTTTCTGCATTGCATTTCGTTTGTACTCAAATTGTCCAGCAGTTATGTTAAAGAAAAAAAAGAGTAGGGAATTCTAAAAGTTTAGTGAAGGGTGATGCAGAAAGCATGGGAAAAGACTAAAAACACCCTAACAAAGTCTAAGAAAATCCATTTCATCTTACAAATAACGCAGAAATAGTCATATGGGGTTTGAGGTAGCCTATTGGTAGAGCGTCGGCTTTCGGTATTGAGGGTGCTCGGATCGAATCCGGGAAAGTGTCATTAAATACGTCCGTGTCCAGGCCGGATATGGGCACATTAAATACGTAGACCGGAAAGTCCCTCTATGAGGTCAGATAGGGTGAGAGAAGGTACGCTCCCCATATGTCGCACCGGTGTTGCTCGTTCAAAACTGAAGTGTCACTCGGCTAAATCGAACTCCGACTCTTCTGGTGCCATTATAAACCGGAGTCACACCCTTCAGCCTGCTAGCCTATATAGACCTGGTTTGGAATACATTTCGATTCGGGGCATTAGAGACAACAACACAGTCATACAAACGCGAAAAGTAAAAGTATCTCCCCCCCATAATATAATTTTTTTAACTACTGATTCTAAATTCCTATTGTGATTTTTTTTGAAATAACATTAATACATAGTTTTATACAGTTATTTAACTAATTAAAATTACTAAACAATAAACTTGCTTTTCAAACGAAAGAAACTTGCTTTTCAGAGAAATTTATCAGGGTATCACATATTTTGGTGCACAGAAGCAGAGAAAAAAATTAAAAGCAAAGTTCTTTATAAAAACCTCCACAACAAATCATGGAGCTTATGCTAAATACGTGCGATTTCTATGTTTGTTTGATTATATGGTGAGAAATTCTAGTATCGTCCATTTTAACAAGTACAGGAGAGGATGACAACCCCCCCCCCCACCCCCGATTAGATTAACACATGTATATGAAGTCGGATTCGCGAGATATGGGAGCACTGGAAAGTCGTGAAACTGAAAAATCCGCGAATTCCTTTGAGCCCCGTTCCAACCTTGCATCATAATACTGCTAATCATTTTTCACATGCACAAAAATGTGAAACTCTACTCTGGACTGAAGTATTGCTTATTTTATTTAAATTAATAGAAACAACAACATGGGTTTACGAACACGCACTCATAGAGAAAGGAGCTGTTTAGGACACGTACAGTAAATGATACAGTATGCATACAATTATGGAGAAAATTCAAATGGCAGTAAAATTATTAAAGTTAATAAAACACTATTATATACAATGCAGTGAAATGCAGAACAGCACTGTATTTAAGGAAATTTAACGACTTTAGTACTGCAGTATGCTTCATGAAAACATATTCTTTGCAATTGTTGCAAGAAAACTCCGGAATGATCATTAGTAATATCACGACGCTAAAGTTTTCGCAGAGTGGTGTTTCTGTTTTTATTTTGATTAAAAAAAATTTCTTTTGTGTTTCTGAATCAAGTTTATAGTTTTTTTATTTTAAAGGTTTTATAAACGGTATAGTGTAGTAGTTTAGCTATTAAAGTAATATGTTAAGATTATTATAAAAGTTTTCAAACACAATAAAAATGAGAGTTCTCCTACATATTAAAATGCTTAAAATTTTAAAGGTATCTCATAAATTAATTTTTGTAATATTTAAATTCGCTTTAGTTGTTAATATATTTTCAGAATCAATCCTGTTTTTTCCGAGTTGCAGATTGGTGGTTTTTTTTCGTTTCTGATACGTTGTTTTAATGTGTTTGGATGTAACTCTGTTTTAGGCAGGTGTTCACATCTGCCATAAAATCATCACAATAACTAGCAGTTGTTGCAAAACACTTACAACAAATGTGTGGCAGAAGTTTCCCGATCTTATTTGACTCTTTTCAACATGTCTTATGTATTTTTGTATTTGGTGCTTGTAATTTTTCATATCAACTGATAAAAAAAAAACACATTTCTGACTTTTCCCTGATATCATTTCAAAATGACTCATGAGAATAGGTTTAAAAAGACAATTAAACTCCCGCTCTCCTTTTGCAACAAATTTACATCCACTGAAGTGGAAGTTAAAAGGAAAGAACAAGAGGAATTTTGGTTTTATTCTTTGAAACTGATTGTCGTGTAGCCACAACGTCTAAACTTATTTATTTATTTAGGCGTGATTTAATTGGGGTAGTACATTTATTTATTTTCTATAAAATGGGTAGTTGGGCGCGTTGTTATTTGATATTTATTTTTAACCCAAAGTTCAAGACGTTTTATGGCTAACGAACAGAGTGACAAAACCGAAACTCCTAAAAACTAGTAGATAACTTTTATCAGATCCACTGTAAGAATAAAGGTGACTGACACCAATTTTATATTTACAAAAAAAACTAATTTATTTACAACATCGTCTATCTACAAGATCACATAAAGAAACAAAATTAACTAAATCTTAATATTCAAACTATTCATATCAAAAAGTCCCTCATTATTTCTTCTAAAATCAAAATCTAAAACACGTACTTCAATATTTAAACTATACCTTTACGATTCAGGGAGCATAAGATTATTTATTCTAACGAAGACATTAAAATCCATCCTAAAGCTAAACTCTCAAAAACACACGCCACGATTCCGCACTACAACACTTAGATTCAAGGTTGGGTCTAAACGATACAAAATGATTTAAAACTCACTCAATTTGATGTTAACCGCACGGGAGACGGGCGTCGATGAAACCATCGGGCATGGGGGCTCCCTTTCCTCTGCGGGACGACTCGAAAACAGGACTCCAAAAACTCGGTGCAAAATACTTCATACTTCCTCTCTATCTGCTTTCTAGGTGAGGGCAGCAACCATGATCGAAAACCGGAACATGAAGCCAGGAAACCGTGAAGACTCAAACAGGACTCCAAATGCTCTCCACACTTTAATTTATTTGTTGGTGAAGGCAGCAACCATGATTGAAAACCGGAGCATGAAGCCAGGGAACCGTGAAGACTCAAACAGGACTCCAAATGCTCTCCAAATTTTAATTTATTTGTTGTTATTTGTTGGTGAAGGCAGCAATCATTTATCTCACCGGAACAACCCTCGTGAAACCTCATCTTAAATCATCTACAGTTGAAAAACAACCCTTCATCACCCGCGATGCCTAAGCACCCGGGAGAAGGGAAACCGTATTGGCACGCAAAATGAATCCTCGAAAAAAACCTTAAGTCCTCAATTTATTCATTTTCTTCATAACGCCTTCCACGCCTCTTTAAAACACCTACAACCATTCACGAAAGCCCCAAAGACTCCACCATTCAGCTTCACTTTAACATTTATTGGATAACTTCTCCAAAAATCACGCCCTACAAAATGTCATCGCGGACCACACACTTCAACACCACGTGCTCTTTACCGCAGACCCCACGCAACGATCTCATAAATTTGCTCACAATAGTCATTGTCGTATAAAGTCAAAAAAGGCGCCAGACGCAAAGTTTCGTCTACGACAACCAATACCCCCTACAGCGTCTAGGCCAATTACACTCGCTTTCCCACAAAGACCGCGCTTCCTAACTAACATCAAAGAACACCAAAAGGCGGCTTTCTAATTACTTACAAACATGTGATAGAGAGCCTTCGAAAAACCTTAGCTTACTTACAAAATAAAATACATTTTTCTTTAAAATCGAAGGCGTTTCATCACACTGATTCCAGACCAATGAGTAAAGGTACGTAAATCTCGCATAAAAAATATCAAAATTTCGCAAAAAAAATTACAATACATAAAATTTCGCATTTATTCGCATATATATATACATTCAAAAATATCGCATTTATTAAAAAGATCACAATTTTACTTATTTGGTTAAGTAAGTGTCAAAACTCTTAGTTAAAAGTTAACATTGTAGTAGTCTCCACATTCTCTTCAAAAGTAGTCTTTATCAATAAGTAATAAGCAAATTTCGAGAGATCTCCAACTTAAAGACCGTGTGGATGGTCTTAGATAAGAAATTGTGTTAATAAATTATTACTTTTATTACCTATTTTCACTTAAAAAGCTGTTTATCACTGAGTTTTCGCCGAAATATAGTAAAAAAATAATTTTCGCATTTATTCGCCTGTATTTTGTAAATACAAAAATTACGTATCCCTAACAATGCGTTTAAATGCGGATTGAAATTTCATGCTGTTATAGTATAAAATTAATGCTTAATGCTAAAAAGCTTGGGAATATATCTTTAAACGTAATATCACAGAAAGTGGCATTTTTCTTTAAAATATGCTATTGGATAAATTAAGGACTTTATTCGAACTTCAAAAGTGATAAATCCGCCTTCTTTGTCAGGAGTTCCATAATAACGTATATTGCACGCAATAACCACTACAGTATACCGATTTCGCATTTATTTCTTTTATTGGTTTTACAGAGAGTATAACGCAGTTTGGCTACAGTTTGGATAATTAACGACTGTCATCTTGAACGCTGTTTAATTTATATACATAAATAATGCCTGTGAATAAATTTTCCTTTTATTGAGAGAAAATCAATAGAAAAGTAATTAACAACACAGAAGAATGGTGTTTTACTCCAGTCGAAGGTTTGATTATTAATTTTTGAAACTTTAACAAAGCCTGTGTCATTTTTTTTTACAATTTTTTTTAATGTAACACTTTAAATTTTTCCTTGTGTCCTTTTCCTTTTGGATGACCTCAGAAATTTATAATATTGAAAAAATTTCCAAGTATTCATTACATGTCAATAAAATAAAAAATATATTTTTATCAGGTCTAAATTTTCTATTTATTTAAAAAATTCTTTCATAAAGCGCAAGAAATTATGAGAATTTTTTTCCTTAAAAGCAAGATTAATTCTTAAGACCATAAATTTCTGTATCCTACTTTGCATTTACGAAGAATTTAAAAAATATATATGCTGCACAGTTATGCAGATATGTAAAACTGCTCGTGGAACATGTGGTTGAAACAAAATTATTTTAATGAATTTTTATAGTCTCTTTTACTCAACAAGTAATAAAGAAACATCAGAGAAATAAAGGCCTTTGTACTACTACTTAAAAAACTCACGAAAAATCCATTTAACTCCTCACTTCCTATAAAAAAGTCAAGCGCAAAACAGCAGAAGATTACTTTACAGGTGTACGAAGCATGCCTAGAGCCTCCAGATATTATCGGGCATCTAAAAATTAGGTTCTCGTTATTACTTTAATGAAAGGTTATATGTCATCAGGATTCAAACTATGAGATGAGGAAAAATACCTAATCCTGCATCGCAATCAACTTTTCTAAATTCAGCAACTGATATCCTTTAATTCGTAATCTGAACTGGTAGAAGCAAATGCCATATGGCATGATGACGACAAGCATTTTGTTAACTGTGTTTTTACATTTTATTTACAAACATGCCTATAAATTACTTGTCACTAATGTTTAAAAAAATGACATTGCGTTAGTGTCACATAATGAAGACAATAAAGTCTGTAAACATAAAACTAGAGAAATATTTTTACAGATTTCAGAATTTAATTAAAATTTTCAAATATATATAATGATTCTTGTAGGGTATCGTAGATGAACTACAGGGTGCGTTAAAAACCAATTCTAATCATATTCATCTCTGATACTTCTTTCGACTCACAAGAAAAGTGCACAGCACTTATATTTCCGGGAAAAAGTCGATTGTTAAAAGTATAAACTTTCAACGGCTCTTTCTTTTATTGCGGTTTAACATATCTGCACGAGATATTGATATATAATTCTTGTCATTATTTGTTTATGCTGCTAAAAATTCTGAAATACGAAATCTCATTACTTCAAAAGGTGTTGACATGATCTTCCCTGCTCATGGATTGGGAGAGAGACTATACTCTCTCTCAATCCAGGAGCAGGGAAGTTGTGTTCCAAACTTGTTTCAGCGTTCCAGTGATGGATACAGGTTTTATTCTTAGAATAATACTGTCTACAAAAACTTCTAGGTCTGTATCATGTACGGCAAGTTTTCTTGTGAAGCTTGAACCTTGTGCTATCTCTCATGTGAGACCAGGTTTCGAGGACCAAACTTGTACTGATTTTTGTCATGGTCAAATGTTAGTACAGAATGCTCAGTAACAATCCTTAACAGAGGCAAAATTTTCTCGCTATAAGTAACCACTTCTAACTGCTGCCATATTGAATTAAGGCTTCAGTATGGAGGTATATTTCTGGTTTTTTCACTTCTGATGGGTGTACTTTGTGGATACACCTTGCAATGATGCTCTGCCCCACTAGAACTATTTTAAACTTATATAGTTTCATCGTTGATGTATTATCCTTTGCAGTTATTTAGTATTCTGAAGGTGTAATATCCTTGTATACGGTTATTGTACATTGATAAATGTCCTTCAGATCATTTCTTTCCAATGCCACATACCTGATTCTATTTTAAATATTTTATTACAATACCTAATGCGTTTCCATGAAAGGTCTGCTGCATCTAAACCCTGAAACATACAAAAGTCACTTAGTGGGAAAGGGTTTCTGAATGTAATGAACAAAAGAATTAATTTCTATATCTATGCTAAATAGGGAGGTAATGTAGGTAGAATGCTTTTTGAACTCTCCCTCTGCTTTTATCTTTCTCCATAATGAAAGTTTCTTTCGCTAAGAAACTTTAGCTCATTACGAATAGTTTGGGAGTGACCATGATCTTTATATGGTGTTTATATATAATATTTTATACATAATTTTGAAATGATCATGGCTTAATGGTTAACGCACTTAAATTTATTTCTCGAGAAGAGAATTGTCGGTTAGGTCTCAGGTTTTATATCTTTGTACATGAGAGACATTCAGGAATGACCACTGTTTTCTACGAAATATTGGCAAATTAGACTCCCGTGTCTTAAAGTATTACGGAGGATGATCACAAGTAGTCGGCACCAGAGTTTAAGCGTCGAGGCCTGTTATTGGCATGGATATTTGTAGCTCAAAATCGGTTATAAACCGTAGGTTCCGGTCTAGTTATCATTAGAGTGGCAAAAGTTGACTGTAGCTCTCACAGCCAACCAACTCTAACACTGTTAGCCTACTAGATCTAAACGTCTTCAGATATCAACAGCACTATTGGTTGTCTAGTTGAGAAGCTGTAGACTGTTCGGGCCTGTTCACATAGGAGTCCGTTGCGTTGCGTTAAGGAAAAGATGACGTTGAGACGAAAATGAACCAATCATATGCCTCCAAACGATTAGCAATGAAATTTTTAACGCCTATGATTGGTTTATTTTCGTCTCAACGTCATCTTTTCCTTAACGCAACGCAACGGACTCCTATGTGAACAGGCCCTAACTCACAGATCAATGACTGAGCGTTTACAGATAAATCGCACCAAAGAATGTAATGTGATGAAACGCGATTTAACCTCACATACGCAGATAGCAGATTACTTTTGGCAGAATACTGATATCAGAAGACATCCGAAAGCGCATTAGTAAACGCAATCTTAAAATTGTACAACGCAGCGTTACGCTGTCTCGATAGCGAGTAGGAGTGGTATTTGAGGAGATTATTGAATTGAGTCGGAATTGCATTTTCACCTAGTACACGTTGCAGACTCTGTGAAGTGAGAAGAACATATACCACATATACCGCATGAAGCTGTCTTATGAAAGAGTGATATACAGCCTTGGGCGTCATGCATTTTCTAGGACTTCTTCCTTAGACTACAAGATCACTGAAATTGACAACTGTTGAACTTTGATGAGACGTAGACATTGTAGAACTCTGACGAGACGTGGGTCCTCTATAATTGTCTCGTGCGGATAACCACTAGCTATCGCATATGTTTGTGATAATACAAAGAGACAATATGTCTGTCTTTTCTACAGAATTGCATTCTCAAGGTGGTAGAGCTACGCTTTGCATCAAACTTTATAATATCTCGACTCAGGTGAGTCATAGAATAGAGATTTATCGTTTTCATATACTCTTCAAAATCTATAATTCCAATTTGTGCCTTTTGCAATAAGTTATCGGCTTTATATAACCTTCTTTATATTACGAAAGTTTTTTTTAGTATTGCGATTTTTGAAAACAGGGTGTGTAACAGGGAAAATGGATATATGTTGTAACGTCTGCGACCCCCCTGTCTTGTTTATGATCTGGGGAAAACTGAACATTCGGCGGTGAGCCGTGATGACGTCATGGACAGATAAGGCCGACACGTCGTGGGTGCGACGGCGAACTGAGAGGATAGCACAGAGAACGGGGGACCTAATGGTGCATATACATTGGTACAGAGTTCTCTGCCTGCAGATCCCCGACTCCTGTCATCACATTAGTCACGGTAACATTAGACACGGTATTTAGAACCACCCCCATTCCCGCCCGCAAGATTTCTTTGATGTGGTGTGTCCCCCGACCCCGCGCGACACCATTTGACTCGCTGACCCCCCAGTCTTTCTTTGATGGACCGCCAGAGGAGGCGATCCACGCATAGTAGAGAGTACAGAGAGACATAAATCATTGGCAGATGCAGAGAACTCTGTACCAATCTGTATGCGCTATAAGAGGTCATCGCTCTCGGAGAGAGATTTTTGGATACTCCAGTTGGGGTTCTCAAAGGGTGCCCGCGTGAATGCGGAAAGTTACGTTGGCGTGTAATGCCATCGGCACACTGGAAGTGCTCTATGTATATTTTCCTTCAGAGGTATGCGGCTTTCGTGACTCCTTTTGGGACATTTGTACCTAAGGTTATGATGTTCGGATTGGTAAATGCTCCATTTTACTTCTGTAAATTGATAGCAAGTGTTCTAGCGGGTTTGGAACATTTTGCGGTACCGTACATAGATGACATAGCAATTTTCTCGACGAACTGGGACAGACATTTAAGAGATATAGATACAGTGTAAAATAAGTTAGGAGAAGCAAATTTAACGGTAAAACCCTCCAAATGCAAATTCGCACACGATCATGTCAGGTTTCTAGGGCACGAAGTAGGTTCTGGAAAAAGATTCCCTAGTGAGGTAAAGATACAGACGGTAAAAGAGTTCCCTGTACCGGAAACCAAGACGCTGTTAAGAGCTTTTATGGGATTAACAGGCTATTACTCCCGATATGTGAAATCAATGAGGCCATAGTTGTTCCGTTAACCAACGCTTTAAAGGGTAAAATCAAGAAAGAAGATAAATTGGACAGGCGATTGCAACAGGGCATTTAAGGAGCTAAAATCTCTCTTGAGGAAGAGCCCAATTTTATACGCGCCGACTATTCAAAAGAATTTCTGGTGCAGACGGACACTAGTTTGTGCGGGGCGGGCGTTGTCCTGCCACAGAAATACGACGGGGAAGAACACCCGATAGTTTTTAAAAATAAAAAGTTTTCGAAAGCCGAACAAAACTATAGTACTGTAGAGCGGGAATTAGCCGCACTAATGTTGAGGCTAAAAAACAAAGTCACTACCTCGACGGTCAAAAGTTCCGCATACAAACGTATCACAATCCGTTAGTTTTCCTCAAGAAAATGATGGGAACTAATTCCAGATTAACGCGATGGGCTTTATGTTTACAACCATACAATTTCGAGATAGAACATAAGCCAGGTAAGTTAAATGGGAACGCGGATGGACTGAGTAAGAAAGAAGGGGTTGTGGTAGTGTGATTGTTGGTTTTCTCAAAAGGAAATTGGATAAAATTAGGTGTATGTTATTATGTCATTAAGTCAGTTCAAACTAATGTGTCAATGCATAGTAAATTGTGTGTATTATTTTTTTATATGGATCAAATTTTCACTTATTTGTTATTTAAATGTAATGTTAATGTAATTTGTGTAAATGTGTAGTTGAACGAAGTTTCAGTTCTAAGAATTGTAAGTGTACTAAAAGATATGATAAGCTTCCATGTGGTAAAAGGGTTTTGTTTGGAAGGAATAAACCCGCACTCATAGAGAGGTGATAATCAGGTAGGTTTCCAAAACTGAGTACGCGAATGTTTTAATTTTAATTTCGAACTCTGATAGAATTTATTTTTTAAAGCTAGTGTGTTAATTGGCTGAATTGGGCCTATGTATGTGACCTCTCTAGGGAGTATTTTCAGGTGGGCTTAAAAGACCAGCACCTTCTTTGGAAATTTCCCCCCTGAAATTTCTTTTAAGGGGGAGGGAGCTGTAACGTCGGCGATCCCCTGTCTTGTTTATGATCTGGGGGAAAACTGAACATTCGGAGGTGAGCCGTGATGACGTCATGGACAGATAAGGCCGACACGTCGTGGGTGCGACGGCGAACTGAGAGGATAGCACAGAGAACGGGAGACCTAAGAGGTCATCGCTCTCGGAGAGAGATTTTTGAATACTCCAGACGGGGTTCTCAAAGGGTGCCCGCGTGAATACGGAAAGTTACATTGGCGTGTAATGCCATCGGCGCACTGGTAGTGCTCTATCTATATTTTCGTTTATTATGATGTGTAGTTCTGTGTTAAATGTCTTCCGTTTTAATGTTAATAAAGCTTGTTAATGCTTTAACCCCGTCTCTGCCCTGCTCATCTGAAACGGAAAGAAACACATAAACTCTGTTGCGCTATCGCGGGTCCTCGGCAGTGAAGCGAGTTAGTTCGGGGCCGCCATAATGTGTTGATTATTTTAGAAATTCAAGTTACAAAAGATTCAGTGTTAAATTTGAACTTAAATAAATAAATCAAAATGTGGAAAGGCAAATAAATTCCGCATTGGATAAAATCTAAAAAGAAAATACTCTTAAAAGAAATTAGCAATGTCGCGATGTGTAGGCAGGTCTTCAATAAAAAGCACAAATTGAAATTGCGCCTCAAAACCCTATTTTTTTATTTGATAGCAGTGTAATGAATGTAAATACTTATTATAAAGGAAATTTAATGAAAGTTTTGATAAAGATGTTAAAATACTTACAAATTATTAAACAACTGTAAAACACAATTGGAAAGTTCTAATGAAAGTTTTGCTAAAAAAGGTTTGAACAAAAATTATAACATGTAGTTGAAATTAGTATGTTGTACTTGTTAATATAATATTTACAAATTAATTCAATAAATTAATTCCCCACATTTTAAAGATTAGTCTATATATATAAAACAGTTCCGTAACTGACTGACTCACTCACTGACTGATTGACTGCTTGACATACAACGCACAGACCAAACCGCTGGTGCTAAAGGGCTGAAATTTGGCATGATGATTCTTCTTATAGTGTAGGGGTGCAATAAGAAAGATTTTTGAAAAATTCTTCTTAGATTTTACAAAATTAAATTTTTAAACTGTTTTAGTAACTTTTTTTAAGTCTGCATTTAAAATAATAATTTGAGGGTTATAAAATTTATATAATGAGAAAGATCATAAAAATTCCTTTAAAATGAAATCTTTTTCGAATCTTTACCTCCATTTTCTGATTTTTGGTGAATTTTTAAAGATTAATTTTTAGAATTTAATTTATTAAATGCTGATCACGGGGTTTATTTTCTTTTTGTGATACTTTAAATTAATTAATTGTCTCTTGCATAACAACGAAATAGACAAATTTTTTGTCCTTGCTAATGCGGCAGACAATTGGACATTATCCAAAAAAATATTAAAATACAATAAAAGATATGTTCCTCAGACTGTACTACACTGGTGTAAGAAATTAAGAGAATTTTCAGACTTGGTCGATTATATCTAGAACTACTGTACCGATTTTAATGAAATTTGATATGTACATACATTGATACAATACAAAACAAATAACCATTCAATAATTGGAACACACTCGCATGATCGTGCGTAACACTCGTTGGAGTCGGAAGTTATGAAACAGCGGTTGCAGAATAAACAAAAAAATGGGTTAATTCTTGGTGTTATTTTTGCAGCAATTGGTTAATTTCAAATTGTAACAGTAAAAATGAGTAACCACCAACGTTTAGATGATGGAATGAGGTGGCGAATTGTGGGGAGGCTAGAAGCAGGCCAATCTCAAGTTCAAATTTGTAGAGAGTTCAATTTAACGCCCAGCGTCGTGTGTAACTTATGGAAACAGTTCCAGTATACCGGATCCATCGAGAGAAAGCCTGGGCAAGGTCGTCCAAGACCCACGACGGCAGAGAAGATCGCCATTTGTCGATTATAGCGAGGCGTAACAAGAGTGCTACAGCTTCTCAGCTCTCTCGTGACTTGTATGCAGCCACAGAAACCCGTGTATCAAGGGTGACTGTTTCCAAAAGACTTCATGAGAGAGGGTTATTTGCAAGAAGACCTGCTGTTTGCGTCCCGCTCACTTCTACGATCAGGAGAATCCGTTTATCATGGTTCAGAAAGCATAGAGATTGGAGTATGGATCAATGGGCGACCGTTCTCTTCACTGATGAGTTTCGGTTCAGCCTAAACACCGATTCTCGCCGTACGTTCATATGGAGAGAACCAGGGACCCGCTACCTACACTCCAATGTCCGCGAAATCGACCATTATGGCGGAGGAGGTTTAATGGTCTGGGCAGGCATCATTTTGGATGGCCGTATACTTCTCCATGTCTTTGAAAGAGGCACTGTGACTGGTATGAGGTATAGGGATGAGGTCTTGGAGCCCTATTTTCGCCTTTTTAGGGGTGCAGTTGGCCCTGAGTTCAGTTTAATGGACGATAACGCGAGGCCACATAGAGTTCTTCTGGTCGACGAATTTCTAGAGAGTTAGGATATTCGCCGGATGGATTGGCCAGCCAAATCTCCAGACCTTAACCCTATAGAGTATGTCTGGGACGCTCTGGGGAGGGCAATTGCAACTCCCAACCCCCCTCCGAGAACCATCCAGGGAATGAAAACAGCGTTGCTGAACGAATGGGACCAATTGACACAGGAAATGATAAACTGCCTTATTTCAAAGTATGAAATCACGCTGCGAGACCTGTATATCTGTTACCCCCTATTAACCCATCTTTTAACCCATTTTTTTATTATTCTGCAACCGTTGTTTCATACCTTCCGACTCCAAGGAGTGTTGCGCAGGATCATGCGTGTGTATTACAATTATTGAATGGTTATTTGTTTTGTATTGTATCAATGCATGTACATATCAAATTTCATTAAAATCGGTACAGTAGTTCAAGAGATAAACGACCAAGTCTGCAAATTCTCTTAATTTCTTACACCAGTGTATATTAACTGTACTATATTCTTTAGTATATCCTATTACATTTAATTTGAATATTTTCTTCTGCATTTTTTTGTCTAAAAAAATTTTCCTTGCGATTTGTTTTATAAATATACATATATATATATATATATATATATATATATATATATTTTGTTTACATCAATTGTATACATTGATCGTCATATTTATTATAAATATATATATATATATATATATATTTTTTTTTTTTTCATTAATTGCATACATTGAACGTTGTATTTAATTTGAATGTACTCCGTAGCGAAGTGCGGGTTTTCAGCTAGTCTACAGCATAAAATGCCTGATAACAAAATTCTCTTTATCGTTTTCAACCTAATATTTTGCTACTCAAAACACTTATCGAAGATACCGTACACTCTATTTTTAGCCAATTCATGCATATTTTTCGCAAGTATTAGCCCTATATTTCCCCCTCTTATCCTTATCATACCAATCATCTTTTGAAATACGGTGTCACCGCACGAGACAGTTTCCAGCAACAGTATTTAACGCAACTCGGAGATATTCTTGCGACCATGTTTTCGAAATTTGATTCCATGGCAAGCTTTCCTGGAGCTTAAGTTGTCAGATGCAACTGGAACACTCTAGGCAGACGCTCTGTCTTTAATCGGATTTCCTTGCAGTTGCACTAACGTAATAGATTCTAGATAATGCTTTGTGATCATAAAACTGTAACGAAAGGGAACATGTAACTGAAGGATTTAAAATACTTCATTTACCTCAGTCGAGCGATTTTCTTGAAGAACTATTTATGAGTTTACCTGAAAAACTCGTCAACGATTAAAACCATTCACTCCAAGAATTTTTCCGTTGGCTGTGACGAATACATTAAGATATCCGGAGATACTTGGACTGCCAATTGTAAACATTTGTACCTTAATGGAATATATTAATTACTTATAGCTGATCTAATTGAAAGCATACGATATTCGATCTTGTGCTAAAATGGGATAGTGAAATACCTATAATATTGGCTCAGTAAAAGTTGTAATTTAAAATTGTAGTATAAAAGATATAATCTGAGATTATGATTAAGAATTTGTATAATGTTTCATAATAGAAACTTTTAAAATAAACTTGCATTTCTATCGTAATCGACTGGAGGCTTCACTCTTATCATTAAATATAAGGTGATCCAAAAGTTCGGAAAAAATTTAAAAGATCATAAAAAGGAAGATATTATGATAAAGAAGTGCGGTTTGCCGGAAAGGGCTCATAAGGAAGTCAGATTTTTTTAGCAGCAAAATAAAAAATAATTAAAAAGTCACTGGTAGAAGGCGCTGATGACCCGAAATACAATGAACAGGACAACAGGACATCCCATTCATTTATTCTTGTTATAACAATTGTTCAACATGACCTCCAGAACATTGTACGACACAAATAAGGCTACTCTTAACAGCTTGACCAACAACGCTCGAACGTGTAATGATAACATTCTGAAAGCGAATGAAAAATTCTGTATCATGGTCTTTATTGCAAGATTGATTTGTATAATTTTGCCGAATATCTCTCGTGTCAGCGTCATCTACCGGTGACTTTTAAACTAATTTTTTTGTTGTTGCTGCAAAAAAAAAATCCGACTTCCTTGTGAGCCCTTTCTTGCAAACCGCACTTCTATATCACAATTTATTCCTCTTTTATGAATTTTTAAAGTTTTCACGAACTTTTGACTCACCCGGTATTAGTAAGATATTAGATGGGTGGCACTATAAGCTGCATACCTATTACGAAAGTGTTTGGATACACTGTATAATTTTACCAGTGATGTAAGTTTTGTTTCATCAAACCGAGGCATACTGTTAAGAACGGAATGTTTCACAAACTTTGATTCAAAGTTAACCAGCTAAAAAAAGACAACGATCTAAAACACTTTCAAAAGATTGTTAAATAATTTTTATAGCAGATTCAACAGCATTCTTGGACTTTATTTCTGTCACAAACCTAGATCCAAGGCTACTAGCCCAACCGAAAAGAAACACAAAATTACTCTAAAACTTTAATAACTTTTTTTTAGCATTTATAGGATCCTTTTAAGAGAGCTTTGCTTAGAAATTTGGTGTCATACATGAAGTTTCTTTATTGAACCGTAGTTGAAAAATGAAATTCCATTTTGCCTTGTTGATTCCTAAACATTTAAAAAAATTTTAATAACAGTAACTAAAAATGTCTTTAAGAGGACGTGAGGATTTTCATTTTGTCCCTTATTTGTTTTAAATGGCTTTTTCGATGCCTTTAGTGTGTTTCTTAAGGGGTCATGTACCTTTTAAAAGCTAAGAGACTCGACAAACATATCCCTATTTTCAATGAACAGTAGTTATTGAAAATCTTTTATTCAGAAATATGAAAATTTTACTGTGAGTTAAACACTCTTTATTATTTATAAATAGGGCTCTCAATTTTTTCTAGCTTGAAGAGAGTTCTTAATATTTTTTTTAAATTTCAACAATTGTTCTTTTTAATATGATGTCATTGCGCACAGTCCTGCATGTGTATATTAATGAACAGACACAAATTTTTTAGTTTTAAAATTAAGTTATATAAATATATCTTTAAAATGACCCACTTTAAAACCAAAAGTCTTAGTTCTTCATAGAAAAAAAATGAATGTTTAATTTTTTTATTTCAAAAATGTTTTTCATAAATTTTACTTAAATGAAAATGTTTATAATAGGAATGACATAATATTTAGTCATTTTAATTATACATGTTTATATTGCGTGTGTATAAAATTTTATGGTATTTTAACCAACCGTTCTGGCGATATTACGTGCGCAATGACATAACAATGCAAAAAACAATTGTTGAAATTTTAAACTTCTCTTCAAGTAAGAAGAAACCGAGAGCCCTATTTCTAAAGAGGAAAAAGTGTTTAATCCACCGTGAAATTTTCATATATCTGAATGAATGATTTTCCTAACTACTGATGATTAAAAATAGGAAAATGTTTGTCGAGTCTCTTGGCTTTTAAAAGGTACCTGACTCCTTAAATGATGACATCTTCTCCGTGTCCCCAGTTTCTTGAAACTGTTCAGATATTTTGCAAATACATTATAAACTTCTTTATACTTCCTTTTGAAAATCAAAATTAGGGCTGTCCAATTCAATTTTGGTGTCTGAACTATAAAACATTCGGGAATAACTTCCCCAAACCCTATTTTATATCCTCGTATGACAAATAGAGGATTTTGAATGACATAGTCTTTTACGTGATTCATCTGTTCACGTTCGTGACACTTCCTCTCATGAAATATGTGGAATTTCAATTAAATCCACTTCTTGTTCCGTTCCAAAAGTTCACTGCATGCAGATATTAATTTAAATGGAGTTTCTTCCCATAGATGGTTCCATTCATTCCTTTTTCGAGTGCTTACGAAAATATCTTTAGTTATGAATTCATTCTTTATAATAAAATTAGATACCGTGTGTTTTCTGCTATGGGTTTCATAAAAATCAAGAGTGTAGTGCGGGTACTTGGTGCATAGAGGAAAAAAAAATTCTGAATTATACATTAGCTCTGTGACTATGAGGGTATTTGTTTGTGCATCGTTTAGGAAATAACTAGATTCCTATTCTCTATCAATCGTATACAGTGGGACCTCGATCCATCGTTTTTCGAGGTATTATGGTTTTAATTGTCGGGTAAAATACCGCAATAATTATAATGGTTTACTCGTGTTCGTAAAACGGTTATGGTCAAGGTAGTTAATTTGGGTGCGTTGCCAATATAGAAATCATTCAAATACTACCTGTTTGCTTGACCAATTAATCTCATATTTTTGATTGCGTTGTGTTTTAAAATAATATAAATCATCTGATTGAACTTATAATGGATAGATTTATTAAAGCAAAACACATAACTAATTCACAACAGTGCTCATCACATTTGCTATATTAAATACCTTACTTAGTCATTATACTTTTAAATATACATTGAATTTCATTTTCCTCAATTAGATATGGGTAACTTATTCATCATCAATTATTTTATCAATGAAGTATCATACTAAATACACATTTTTATAATTCGACCTAGCAATCGTCAATTAACTCTGGTATTATTTAATTAACTATGGATGAGAGGTAATCAGGCAAACACTGGATTGTGGGATCAGTAATGAACTGCCACACGTACCTTCACTGACCGTTTTCACTTGTTATCACGGTCACACTTAATGGAGGTGTCGTTGAATGCACTTCATCAAAGCTCTCTTGTAAATATCGGCACGCGTCTCAAATCAAGTCGTTCATCAGCCGGCTAAGGGTGCAGGCTGGGTGGTCGGCGGGCTGATGCTATCTGGGTCAGCATTCACTAAGTCCCTAGGGAGATGGTTCTCATTACTATGTCGTGCCGTCCGGTGTCGGGAACTCGCCTCCTTCCACGATCGGTACGGTCAATCTATCATTCCTCTGAGCTGGGCTATCATCAGGTCTCGTAGATCTCGTACTTAGCTGTATATGGGTTCTCAGCTCATCTTTTCTAGCCAAAAAATTCTCCTTACCTAATCTTTATCTTACTTCTTTTATGTGTTTTCCTTCCGTAACTAAACTCCTCCTATTTTCTTTCGATTGGACAATTAATTCTTCTGGAAGCTTCTATCCCGCCCTGCTGAAGGCGTGCCTCATCATCTCATTACAACTACTCTTCTCGTGTTCATCTTTGATCTTTTGCGCTGTCATCTGCTTAAACCCTCTTATTATCTCGGCTAAGTCATCGTTACATTCCTTGCCCCTTTTGTTCATTTGTTACATTCATTCGCACATCTTCCTTCGATGTTTGCTAAACCATGCCCCTCCATCATTATTCACTCACATCTGTAACTCCTTTTCACGATGTGTGGTCCATCCCGTAATTGGTTTCAACTGCCTGCTTCTTTTGAACTTGGTTTTCCTTCGATTACCCATCAATATCCTGTCTTAACCTCTTTTACGGTCTATTCTTTTCTCCCCTGTTTCATTCATCTTCCGTCATCTTTAAAGCTTTATTCATTACTCTTTACTCCATACAATGTCACTTCTTAACCGTGACACAAGGGACCAATTGAACTGAACGATAAAGGAGGGAAAACTATGGATGCTGGAACATAACAAATAAATACTACCGTCGGGACTGGATGAAATAAACGACACATACGGGAAAACAATGATTCGGAGAAAAATCGATCAAGGTTCTACTGTAAATGCTTTAAATTTTTTAAAGACCAATCTTTTACTGAAATTGATCATTTGAACGCACGCATGCCACAACCCCTTCTTTTGTCCGGATAGATAGTACGTGTGATTGCTACATAGCTTATGACAAAATGCATAAAGTCTGCCAAGGGGTGGTGCTTTAAGCTAAACTATACATCTACAACTTTCAGGTAGCCTAAGAACTAGGTTTCGCCCTTGTTATGGGATCCTTAGCAAGACATAACCGGTTAAGTACGCTAGAGGAAACGGAATTCCTAGATTGATGTCTGATAGCGCCTTATATATATGATACTTTAGTATTTAAAAGCTGTAAAAACAGCAAAGAGATATTGTACGGCATAACGTGATCAGAAAAAGAAGATATGGAAGATAACCTTAACGCTAGAGAATCAGAATAACTAATTTTAACATTTTCGATAAAAATTTCTACTTTAATGTACGAATTTTCTCACGGCATCACAATTTTTGCTATCATAGAGATACGATCATTTATAAGAATGCTTTTTCTTTTCACTGTGTTTCTCTGAGATACACGTGCAGTATACCTTTGAGCACCAGAATCCGACATTTTGACTGGCTCAGAAACCCGTGTATCCTTATCCCGCTTATATATTCAAATGTCAAAAAACATTCTGAAAACAATTTCGGGTAAGGCCCTTTTCACTTCACTGTGTTTCTCTGAGATACACGTGCAGTATACGTTTGAGCACCAGAATCCGACATTTTGACTGGCTAAGAAACCCGTGTATCCTTATCCCGCTTATATATTCAAATGTCAAAAAACATTCTGAAAACAATTTCGGGTAAGGCCCTTTTCACTTCACTGTGTTTCTCTGAGATACACGTGCAGTATACCTTTGAGCACCAGAATCCGACATTTTGACTGGCTCAGAAACCCGTGTATCCTTATCCCGCTTATATATTCAAATGTCAAAAAACATTCTGAAAACAATTTCGGGTAAAGCCCTTTTTCACTTCACTGTGTTTCTCTGAGATACACGTGCAGTATACCTTTGAGCACCAGAATCCGACATTTTGACTGGCTCAGAAACCCGTGTATCCTTATCCCGCTTATATATTCAAATGTCAAAAAACATTCTGAAAACAATTTCGGGTAAGGCCCTTTTCACTTCACTGTGTTTCTCTGAGATACACATGCAGTATACCTTTGAGCACCAGAATCCGACATTTTGACTGGCTAAGAAACCCGTGTATCCTTATCCCGCTTATATATTCAAATGTCAAAAAACATTCTGAAAACAATTTCGGGTAATGCCCTTTATCATTTCAATCACTTATTTGTATATACCAGCGGTGGGGAACCCTTTTACCATTAGAGGCCACATGTAAATTAAGTAGTGATAAAGGAGGCCGCATAAGTTGATGAACCTATAAATGCGACTTTTATGAAACTGTTATAGTTAGATATAGTTTATAGACATAAAAAGTTACAATATAAATAATCTTTGTATTCACATAAGGATAAAAACTTGTTATAACATTAATCATTAATTATTATTTTTTTTGCAGAAAAAATAATGCGTTTTAACGTACATGGAGTCAGTCACAACAATAATAGTAAGAAAATGGTTTTTATGTAGAGATCATATAACATGTCTGGAAGTATTGCTAAGAAACTCTGAGCATTAAATTACATATAAAGTGTAGTTAAAGTATCATACAATCAAGGTAAACGAAGCTCATTTGGATAAATAGACAATTGTAGCGACTTTAGACAACAATTTCAAAATGTCGACTTTATTTTGGCCGACACTGTACATACATTCATGCCGTTCTTCATTTAATTCTATTGATTTGGAAATTGTTGTAATCTATATAATTAAATATTAATTAATACAAGTGCTAGCTTTTATGAAGGCCGCCAGAGAAGATCACGGAGGCCGCGCGTTCCCCATCTCTGGTATATACATATAGCATCAGTTCTTTCGGACTCCCGCACTGATTGTCACCCCGTTAGTTCATAGAGAAATTTTATAGATTATGTTAATCTGAATGTTTCAATATTACGGCAGCAAGAAGATTGAACTGGAATTAATTGTCTTCAGTTGTTTATTTTAAACTTAATATCTAGTTTTATTAGCCAATTTACCCAATTTAGTCAATTTAAGAAATGCCTTGAGCTACTGGGAGAAATAAATAACGTTAATACAGAGAGCTTTAAAATCAATGAATAAGAAATTTTTGATAGTAAAAATGATCTCTTTTACAGCGAAAAAGAATGCGAGTTCATAGACAATAACAGTGGAAAAGAAAGAAAAATAATTAAGCTAGCAAAAGAAAAAAATTATATGTTATGCAAATCTTCTTTTGTTCAGTATTATCTGTGTATTATTCATTTTGTGTATTATGTATATTATTCAATATTATTTGTCGCAAGTTTCCTATAACTGAAGAACCAACGAGCCAGTCAAAATAACTAAATTTTCCATTTTTGATAAAAACTTCTGCTTTAAAGCTTTTAAATGCAAACTTAATTTTGGCTACAAATCATTTATTGAAAATCGAAATTCAAAGACATTTCAGAACTGTGTTTTGAAATTTTTAAAAATTTCTACTGTAAAGTTTTCAATTGAAAAAAAAGCTTAAAAATTTCAATCCTTTATTATATTTCAAATCCGATCCTTTTGAACTGTTTGACAGAAATAGGTATAAATTTAATTTTCAGTAGTTCTAGTGATATAGGAAGAAAATAAGTTAAATCTTTACTGCTGCTATATTTAGTTTTTCCCCCCGAAAATCATCCCCTGAACCATGGATATTTTTATCAGTGTTTGGTTGATAATTTTTTCTTAACCGAGTCATAAAAGTTTAGGAAAAAAGTTTTAATTGTCTCACCTTGAGCAATTGCAAATTAAAGGTGACATGGAACTCGACTTGTGTAATTATTTTGATTATTATACTGTTTTAACTCTAAAGAAAAAATACTATTTTCTGATTTCATAATTTCGAAACAACATTAATTTCGGTTCCATGCACATTTATAAGTGTATTTATTTTATTTTATAAAATCTTAAATTGTCCAAGTGTATTTATTTTATTTTATAAAATCTTAAATTGTCTATGTGCTGAAAATCATTCCTATGGTTTTTCGTACCGGGTTTCCTGGAAGAAGGGAATGTGCTTCCCGTATGCAATTAAGTGTGATCTGTAACAGTACGGATAGTACACAAGGTCATTTGCACAAGAAGGGAGAATTGATTGCTACCCTCTCGGTCATTAGGGGGACATAGTTCCTCCATAGCAACGACCCAGCAACCATCTTTTTAACCAATCATATGTCTGAAAGGTGTTAATTGTTCTAGAATATTTTCTGACCTCTGCGAATTTCGGAGCTGGGAAGTTTTAACGGTTTTTGAGTCAGATGAAGAAAAAGCTGCGACTGTGATATAGCTCGAGATTGCCCGCTCTTCGGCCCTAGTCGCCTTTGTATGCTGAGGTATCTCCAGATTTCTGGTCTGCTTTTGGACCAAGTTTAGTAAAACAATGAGAGATAATCATCATTCTACAATGAGGGTGGTGGTAAGTAAAAATAATTTGTAATAAGGCGAGAACACAGAGTAATTAATATATGTAGCTAGGTTTTATTATGTGTTCAAATACTTTCTTAATGTATGAAGATAATTATTATGTTGTTTCTATGCAAATTGTAACCAACGATAAAATTAATTTTAAATAAGAAGAAGAGAAATTAAATGCTAATGTTATTTATTAAAATTGAGTTTGTTTTTCCAATTATCTCAGACGTGTGTCAGAATATGTTTTCTCCAATTAACAATTTTAAAAGTGCCACTATACGATCTCTCCATTTTATTACCTGTTTAATTCCACAAAACCATTTGTCATTTAATGGAAAAATTATGTAACGGTATTTTAAAGAAATATTTCAACATATTTTCACCTTTAGCCGAAAATCACTAATAACTGTATTACTTTCAAGTAACTTTAAACGAATCTTTCGGAAGAGTTTTATATCGCGCGATATTCTGAAGTACCCCTCACAGACTGCAATCCGTGCTTAATTAACCATTTATGAAGTTTGACGAAGCTTGTCTCTAACAAAGGGCTTTACACGAGCGTGGTTTCTTTCTCTTATCACCCAATCTAAATTCTTCATTTCCATAGTTCTCTTAACAAGAAGTTTCTCAGATTTTCCTCCCCGTAAAGAGAGCTATCCAGGATCTCATACTGCGACGCTTAAAACTGTTTTCATAAGCAAAATAAATCGGAGTGTCTTTAAGAAATTAAGCTTATGAAACTCAAATATTTTTAATTATTATCTTGTGTGCAAGGAAGAGTTATTAAGTAGAGGGTGTCTAATTAGAGTGACAAACAAGGACTTAACTGAAAAAGGCAAGTCCTTAAGTCTCTTTATCGTTAATTAAAACAGTTGTAAAAATTTTACATTAATGAGGCATCATTTGTTTCATAAGTTGCTCTTTAGAAAGGGAGGCATATTTTTTCCCCCACTACGGAAAGAATCTGACGATTTAAAGTTTAGATTACGTTTAATATGCAATAACATATGTTTTTTTAACTTTAGATACTGCAATGTAAGTTTTTTATTTAACGTATAGTAACGTTATGTTTCATATACAGTAATCCAATAACAATGGAATCCCAAAATTTTTGACCTGTTATTAGGAGTGAATTTTATTAAAAATACTCTTGTAAGTTTCGTTATTGTTTGACGATGTTTAGACCAAATAGTAAGAATTTAGCTAGGAAAAGATTGCTTTTTTTGCAATTGAGTTTGGATAGAAATATATATGGTGAAAATACGGCACAGTTCCGAAATTTCACTTTTTATTATGGAAGTTGCAGTCAAAATTGCCTTTTCATTTAACGAGCTTATAGAAAATGTTTCTGAATCTATTTGTTGAGAATATGAGGATATCCTCTTTCAAGAAGGGAAGTTTTTTCAGAGGCAAAGTTAAGTTTCTCTCTCTTTTTTCAGAGATATAGACAAAAGTTGTATTGTTTCAGATTATACATTTCAATGCCACTTACGAATCTCTGTAGTTATATAACTCTGAATATGTTAGTCCGAAATTCAAAAGTAATTTTCTAACTTTTGTCAGTAAGAGAAAAATTTCATAGTATTAAATTAAGGGAGTGTCTAAGACAGGCCTGCACAACATACGGCCCGCGGGCATTACGTGGTCCGCCAGCACTCTGTGACCCGCGAAGCATTTAATGAAGATGCCTAACTTAGTGGTACCTCCCTTAACGGACACTCCCGAATTGCGGACACTTCTAATTAACGGATACTTTTGCGAGTCCCAGTCTTTTTATATAGGACAATCCATGTTCTTCCCTCTAGATAGCGGACACTCCGAATAGCGGACAGGCATTTTTGAAAATCTTTCAGTTATTTTGGCGAACATTTCAAAATTATTCTAACAAGCAAGATAAAAATATATGCTTATGAGTCTTTATAAAGCCTAGATGTTTCAAGAACATTGATATACGAAAACTTAGTATTTCGTGGAAGTCAAATAAGAAAGCGTGGATGACCGCTGAGATAATGAGCGATTGGTTGATGGAATTAAACAACAAAATGGAAAAACAAAAGAGAAAAATCATTCTATTCCTGTGCAATGCTAATTCCCATCCTGATGATTTAAAGCTCAAAAATGTTAATTTAGTTTTCTTGCCTCCTAACACCACTTCGATGCTACAGCCACTTGATCCGGGAATATCCGTAGCTATAAAGTACGATACAGAAAGCTGCTTCTGAGACATGTATTCTGATACATGCTGCTTCTGAAATTATATGCTTTCACAGATAATCTCCTGCAAATCCAGCGAAGAGTTGGCAAAATCGGTATCTGTTTTGGGTGCAATTTCCTGGACTAAATCAGTCCTTAAAAAGGTGGAACCTGGGTGCGTTCTAAAATGTTTTAAAAAGGCGGAATTTTTGAGTACAAGCGAAGTGGCTACTGAAAGTACTACGGAAAAAAGCGAAAAGAACTTGCAGATCTAGTAGCCAATTTGGATTCAAATGTCAGCGTTGAAGAGTATGTCCAGATTGACGACGTTTTATCCATTGAGGAAGAAAACCTGCATGTTTCCAATTTCATTCATCGGGACACCACTGAAGCATTGACCCTTTCTGAAGAATCGGCAATGGAAGACCGCAAAATCAAAGATTATTCGGAAGCACTGAAACAGTTCTTTCTGAACAATGAAGATTCGGAGGGACGAGCAAAGATAAATCCTATGAAGATTCACCTTGAAAAACAGGTTTGCTGCTTAAAAAAGAGATTTCAAACTTTGCTGACAGATTTTTATCAGTAGTAATTAAAATAATTTAGCTCCTGTATATTGTATTTTGGGATTCTTTAATGCAAGGTAAGAAGATTAGCACAAAATGAAAACGTAAAGTAGTAAATAGTTATTCTTTTCTTACCTAATTAATTTTTCCTTTTTAATTAAAATTGCAGCCGTAATTTTCCATCAAATGTCAAACAGAAGTGCAAAAACTTTTTTTATAAAAAGGTTGTCCTCCCCAATAGCGGACACCTCCTAATAACGGACAAAACTTTTGGTCCCGTGACTGTCCACTTTTCGGAGGTACCACTGTATTATTAGTTATGGTATATTGTTTTTAGATTTATAATATTACGGAAGGAATATATAAGTAATGAATATAAACATTTATTTAAATTTTAAAATAATCAGTAATTTTATTTCTGTATGATAAAACATAATTCGCTTTCCCATTGTAACAGCTTGGCCGGTTGGCTCACTATTACTGAAATCCACTGTGTAAGGCGAAAAGCACTAAGCATGGACGATTAACATCACATGAAAATTTTATTAACCACAAAAAGAACACAACATTTTAAATATCAGTTACAAACGCATCTCAACGCGCGGTGCTGAGATATAAAAATCTCAGCTCGCGGAAAATACTCCCAGCGATTGGAAAAAACTCCCAACGTCATTTTTAACAATCTTCGTCAACTGTCCCGCCATCTAGTCGCGAGCTATGGCTTTCAATTTTCAAATCTTGCGTTGTCACAAACTCCTCCCCCCTCCAGTGTTGAACTTGTCCGAACTCAGGATAAGTTCATTCTTGTTACTAGTTCAGACGCTCAAGGCAACAGATATCTCAGTTCCATAATGTTCAGAAAATAAGCTCCCAATTTGCCATAGACAAAGACATCTCTTTTCCTAATACGGTACTGTGCCAAGTCCCTATTTAAATTTTACCTAATGCTATTAAGTCAATAACAATTTAGATTACCCTCAATAGCACTTCACAATGTACCAGTTACAACATAATATAATTCTTTGAAATCATATACAATTTAAACAAATTCAAGCAATTTTAAACAGAATACCTCAAAATACTATTACATAAAGAATTAATTGAACATGAGACTCGAAATTTGTGCAGTTAAATACATATATTCTGGCAACTTATAACTAATACGAAACAAATTTGTTTGCACAAGTGATCAAATTTTTATACACATTACAAAGTCACATGATTTAATAGAAATTAAGTAGGATATGGGTGCCGGCTTAAGGTGTCTGCATTGCAGTGATTTTTCCCTTTCTTATGTTGAATTTTGTAATTGAATGGTTGTAACGCCAGGGCCCATCGCAAAAGTCTCTGGTTGTTCCCGGCATGAGTTTTGAGCCACACCAGTGGGTTGTGGTCGGTCTATATTATGAACGGTAAATGACCATCTAAATAACACTGTAACTTTTTCACTGCATACACTATAGCCGCACACTCTTTTTCAGTGGTACAATATTTCCACTCTGATGATTTGAGTTTTCTACTCATATATAGACTCGGATGTTCTTCTCCCTGGTCGTCGATCTGTGCTAAAATTATGCCTAGACCGGTGTCGGATGCATCAGTTTGCAACAGAAATTCTTTTTGGTAGTTAGGTGCATAAAGCACTGGTTTGCTTGACAATCTTTCTTTTAATATACGGAAAGAATCTTCACAAGCTTTATTCCATTTTATCTCCCCTTTCCGTTCTTTTCCTTTGAGGGTCTCCGTCAAAGGGGCGGCGATAGCTGAAAACATTGGAATATACCGTCGATAGTATCCCGCTAAGCCAAGGAAAGCTCGAACCTCTGTTTTGCAAGTCGGAGTAGGGAATTCTCGGACTGCTTGTACTTTTAACTCTGCTGGTGATCTTTTCCCTCCCCCAATAAGGTGTCCCAGGTACTGGACTTCTTTTTGAGCAAATTTACATTTCTTGGGTTTGATGGTTAATTGAGTACTTTTTATTTTGTCAAGAACCCTCTTCAAATGTTCTAAGTGTTCTTCCCAAGTTTTAGAGACTATAGCAATGTCGTCTAAATAAGGTATTGCGAAGTTTTCACAATCATGTAGCAAGTCTGACATCATTTTGCTAAAATAATATGGGGCATTTTTCAGACCAAACGGCATTCTCAACGGGCGGTAGACCCCAAAGTTGGTTATGAATGCAGCTTTTTTCTGGGCCTTCTTACTTAAAGGAACCTGCCAATATCCTTTCGTTAGATCTAACAAAGTAATGTACTTTGCTGCAGCAACTGTTTCGACTCTTTGCTCTATGTTAGGCAATGGAAAGTATTAGGTCTTAGTAACTTCATTGATTTTCCTGTAATCTATACAAGGTCGAGGATCTTGTCCTGGTGACTCAACTAATATCATAGGTGATGTATAATCTGATTCACCCGGTTCAATGATTTTGTATTACAACATCTTCTGGATCTCTAACTGCAATATCTCGTTTTGTCTAGGTGACATACGATAGGGTTTCATTCGAAAAGGCTTATCGCTCATTAGCTCTATGTCATGTTCGACGACGTTTGTTTTCCCTGGGATGTTAGAAAACAATTTGGCATATTCTACCAATATTTTCTGCAATTGTTCTTGCTGTTTTTTTATTTAAAAGCTTATCTAAAGCACTACTCTCTCTTATTTCATTGAAATCGAATATGTTAGGATCCGATTCAATCTTCGAAAAATCATCTTCAATTTCCGCAGGTTCGTTGTCATCTAAACTCCATAAGATGTTCACAAGCTCTGGCCGTTTGTAATACGGTTTTAGCATGTTAATGTGATAAACTTGATTTTTCTCTTGTCTTCCTTCTGAGCTAACAACGTAATTTGTTTCTGACAACTTCTTAACTATTTTGCCAGGTCCTTTCCACTGAACTACCAGCTTATTTGGTCTACAAGTGGATAAGATCAACACCAAGTCTCCCTCTTGAAAAACTCGTTTAACAGCATTTCGATCATACCATTTTTTTCGTTTGTCTCTCATTTCTTCCATTTTTTCTTCAGTTAACTCCTGACTTCTCTTCATTCGATTGATTAGCTGAAACACATATTCAACTACTCCATTTCCTTCTTCATCTGCCTCCAACCATTGTTCGTACAATAGGGTAACCGGTGACCTTAGATTTCTTCCATGTACTAACTCAGCAGGACTAATCCAGTACTTTCATGTGTGACAGTCCTTAAGGCAAATAGGGCTGCTGGAACATGTCTTTCCCTGACACATAAATTGACACATAAATTGTCCTGAAACACATATTCAACTACTCCATTTCTTTCTTCATCTGCCTCCAACCATTGTTCGTACAATAGGGTAACCGGTGACCTTAGATTTCTTCCATGTACTAACTCAGCAGGACTAATCCAGTACTTTCATGTGTGAAAGTCCTCAAGGCAAATAGGGCTGCTGGAACATGTCTTTCCCATTCAGGAGCAGCTTCAATGCATAACACCCTCAAAATTCGTTTGATGGTCCTATGGAATCGTTCGACTGGATTAGTCTGAGGATGGTGTACAGAGCTTCTAATGGTTTTTATTCCAAATCTCTGGAAAAATTCTACAGTTAAGTTACTCATAAATGAGGTCCCTTGATCAGTTTGTATTTCCTTCGGAAAACCCATACGACTGAATATCGACTGAATAATGCATCAATTGCAGACGTTGATCCAATATCTGCTACCGCTACTGCATCTGGATATTTGGATGCCATGCACATAGCTGTAATCAGATAACGATTTGCATTTGGTGTAGTAGGCAAGGGCCCACAAGCATCTACATTTATTTTGCTGAAGATCTCAGATATGACAGGTACCAAAGTTAATGGGGCTTTCTTCTTGCCATTACATTTGCCGGCTCGTTGACAAGCATCAGAGGTTTTGACAAACTCCTCTATTTCTTTGTAACAATTCGGCCAGAAGAAATATTTCACCATTCGGTCCTTTGTTTTGGCGACTCCTAAGTGAGTCGACGTTCCTTCCTGGCACATGTTTTTGACTTGCTCCCTAAAACATTCAGGAACCACAAGTATATCAACTTCTTTCCCCATATTTTCGACTTTCTTTTTAACCAGTAATTTATCTTTAACTATCCTGAAATCTTTTGATTCTGTAGAGGCCTTTTTGGCTAATGTAAAAACGGAGCCAGATCTTTGCTCTTCTGTTGTTCTTCAGCAAACTTTTCTGAATTGACTTATAGAGTTTCTATGCTCACTTCTACCCAGACTTGGGTGTATATAATTTGAAGTGGCACTCTATTTGAATTTGAAGCAAACACAGTTTATACATGAAACAATGTTTATTGATTTCGTTGCACATATAATTGACTTTTACAGCAATAAGCATACGTACTACTTGTACGGAATGTATAAACACAGCTTTCAAGAACAATATATTTTTATACTCACGAACAGTAAGTCAAACCAGCAGTACTGCCATGTAAACTTCTGGCCCGCTAAGCACTAGCGCAGGATAACACCTTTTCAACCTTAACAACCTCCTCTCTTTATCATTAATGACGCTGCATGGTATTTATACTAAGCGCGTATGCCACAAAAATTAGCATATCTGAAGCAGCTTCTTTAATTCCTTCACTCAAAAGTTCGATTCTTGGGAATCGAATCTTGTGTATACCTTACAGACTTTTACCAAGTCCAAAATAACTTCAGTTTCATCAATTTCTGTCAAAAGTTGATCTTCTGTACTTGGAAGATCATTTTCTTCCTCTTTCTCTAACTCTGTCTTTTTGGACATTTCAAGTTTCTCTTCTTGGGATTTTGACAAGCTTCCTTCTTCAGCAAGAGTTTTCTCTGCTGCGCTCTCGTAAGTACTGCGTTCACAGTTTCCTTTTCCTTCCTACTGTCAGCTTTAATTTCTTCTAACAGTGAGGCGGTTTTATTTCCAAGGATGTACCTCCCTTGGTCCAAGTTATCTCTGAGAACGGCTGCCTTAGTGGTGACATGGCCCAATTCGCATTCAATTTCAATTTCGGCCATAGGCAAGCAAGACATCTGCTCGTTCAGTAAATGTTGCACCCATACATGTTCCCCTGTCATTCTTTGAGGCGAAACATATTTCTGGAACACTACATCTACAGTTGCTCCAGTATCTCTAAGTATAGGAATGCTAGTCCCATTTATTTTACCAGGAATGGTGTATGGAGCTAATAGGTCTTCATCAACTTTATTCTTAATATAGTTTACGCTGCCTATACTGTTTTTCTTTTTCAGTTTAGGGCAATCAGGCCTGATACGTGTGGTATCCCCACATTAAAAACAATGAAACTGTGTCCTCTTATCGAAGTTGGGATCTGGTTTCTTAACCTTGTAGAAGTTTTCCATTTCTTTTACGGCATGCGTATCTTCATTTTTCTGGCTATTTCCCTTCCAAGGTTTCGATTGCCATGGTTTTTTATTACTTTGATCCTTGTAAACCATCGAAGGAGTTTTACCCTGTATACACTTTCTCACATCCTCAAATTCGTCAATCTTGGTTACAAGTTCAACTGGGGAAGAAATGGATGTCCAATGATCCAAAAAGTTTTCTTTAAATTCATTCGGTGCCCTTTTCTTTATCTGATCAACGATCATCAATTCTTTTAATTGTTCATAGGTTTCTATCTTCAATCCATTTTGCCAGCCTTCTAGATAATTTTTCATCTCGTAGTAAAAATCCTGCCAAGTACGGTCTGGTGATTTTTGCAGTTTCACAAAATTTTGGCGAAACTTCTCTGGGCTCATCTGAAAACGCTTAAGTAATAAGGTCTTAACATATGGATACTCACTAGCCTGCTCTTCAGGTTCACGAGCTATCAAGTGAGCAATTTCTAATGGCAGAACACCAATTAATTTAGTGACCCACTTTTCTTGGGGTACCTTAAGAACTTTCGCTTGTCGTTCGAAAAGCTCTAAGAACAAACTTATCTCACCACCTTTATCATCAAATTTGGGCATTAGCTTTTGAAGTTCAATTTTAGAACTAAAATCTGTACTAGATTTAACAGAATCCTCAGAGTTTTTGTTTTCCTTTAACTGTAACTCTAATTTTAGTTTTTCCAGTTGAAAGTCCCTTTCTTCTTTCTCTTTTCTTTCTTCTTCTTTCTTTTTCTTTCTTCTTCTTCTTTCTCTTTTCTTTCTTTCTTCTTCTTCTTTGATTTCTTCTTTCTCTTTTCTTTCTTCTTCTTTCTTTTTTCTTTCTTTTTCTTTCTCTTTTCTTTCACTGATCACAGTTGAAAGAAGTTCTTTTATATACTCTTCCTCATAATTACTACTTTTCAGAATTAAGTTACGCAAATCAATTACCTTTAAGTCTTCTGTCACATTTCTCCCTAATTCTATCGCAATCACCTTCAAGTCCTCCTTCCGGCCTTGACCAAGATAAGCCATCTTAAATTCCGAACCTAAGAACACTACTATATTCTAAATTGTACAAATAAATTCTAATACACAGTTAATATCTGCCAGTTTGACTTTAGCAGTATTCAATACAAAATAAAATATTCTTTATCTTTACAAAACAAAAACACAATTTACTTAAAAATCAGTTCGATTTTTAATACATGAAACGTTATTCATTTAATTATTTCAGCCAGTTTGGCATTACACAATATCTCAAGTTTTAAGATTTTAAATAGCCAGTTTGGCATTAGATACACTCGACACACGAACACACTTTATGTAATTCGAACTAACAGAGGATGCACAATTTAATTATTACGCATACGAAACCAAATCTAGAGTTTCTAGATAAAAATAAGTCAGTCTGGTACTCGTGAACTGCTATTTTAAACCGATGCATATAAGCCAGTTTGGCCCCCAATATACATCCAAAACTTTCAGCTAGTTTACCCTAATAGCAATCATTAAGTTCCTAACTTCGCCAAGGTGGCAACAAAATCTCAGGCACGTACTGTACTAAATAAAAAGAAATACCTCTTTTTCGTTCCTCCACGCAATATTTCTTATCGCTGGATTCCGCATTCAAATCTCGGTGGAACCTCCATTTATATATCTATATATATAAAACAGTTCCGTAACTGACTGACTCATTCATTCACTGATTGACATACAACGCACAGATCAAACCGCTGATCAAAAGGGCTGAAATTTTGCATGGCGATTCTTCTAATAGTGTAGGGGTGCACTAAGAAAGATTTTTCAAAAATTCTTCTTAGATTTTTTAAAATTAAATTTTTAAGCTGTTTTTTAAACTTTTTTTACGTTTGCATTTAAAATAAGACATTAAGGGTTATAAAATTTATATCACGAGAAAGATCATAAAAATTCCTTCAAAATGAAATTTTTTTCGAATATTTACCTCCATTTCCTGATTTTTGGTGAATTTTTAAAGATTAATTTTTAGAATTTAATTTATTAAATGCTGATCACGTGATTTCTTTTTCTGGTACTTTCAATAAATTTATCGTCACGTGCGTAACAACTAAACAGACAAAAAAATATTTTTTCTCTTTCTAATGCAGCAGACGATTGGATATTATCCAAAAAAATGCATATCCCTTACGATTTTTTTATAAATATATATATAGATATATATTTTACATCAATTGTATACATTGATCATCGCATTTATTATAAATATATATATTTTTTGGCATAAATTGCATATGTTGACCGTTGTACAGTCGAACCCCGTTATAACGAACTTCAAGGGACCAAAGGTTTGGTTCGCTATATCCGAACCGTTAAGAAAAATGTTCACAAAATGTATAACTCATTAGTTGCTATGTGTATTCAATAATGATGTATTAAAAAACGATAAAATCTATTAAAAATGACCATTAATGAATTAAATTGACTAAAATCGATAACATTAAACTGATACAATACTAATTAAACTAATTAAAAATGAAAGACAAATGGATATAAATTCATTTTACCTTTAATTCTTGCTCACTGTTTTGTTACAGAAATAATCGGTAATCTTCTCCTGACGTGATACCGATTTCAAAAACATTATATGAATTTCTTTGTCCAGTACGTCAAATGACTGCAACACTCTTTCTTCCACTGTTTGTGTGGAAAAAAACTTATTAATTACACGCATTGCTGCTGTAGCATCTAAGATGGTGGGAATTTCATCATTTATGTGCCCCTCTTCATCAGCATCAGATGCAGAATCTTCGATTTCAGAATGATTCATTTTAATTTCTTCCACAATATCTTCATCAGTCGGTTTTTCACATGTAATGATTTCATCATCAAATGTTTCGAACAATTGCATGTCACAATACGAGAATGAGGAAATATTGTGTTTTTCTATCCACATCGCGATAGGTAAATCTTCACCATCACACGTCATATTTTACATTTTTATCATATCCTTCTAAAATTCGTGAAATGAGCTGCTTCCTGTAATGACATTTAAGGCTTCTGATGACACCCTGGTCCATAGGCTGTACTACAGAAGTTGCATTCGGGGGAAAGAGTACAATTCTAATCGACTGTAACTGTTTATCGTTTTTGTGTGCACTACAATTGTCAAGCAGAAGTTGAATTTTCCGTTTTTTAGCTGAAAGTTCACGATCCCACTTTCGAAATTCTTTTTCAATCAGTTCCTTAGTCATCCACGCCTTATGGTTGGCTTCATAAGAAACAGGAAGCCGTTTGATATTTTTGAAGCATCTGGGGTGTTTAGATTTTCCAATTACTAGAAGCTTACGACGTTCAGTTCCACTCATATTGGCACACACAAGAAATGTGATTCTGTCTTTCGACAATTTTCCGCCATTACATTTCTCTCCATTAAATTTTAATGTCTGGTTTGGTGTCATCTTGTAAAACAGTGCAGCTTCATCAGCATTAAATATGTCATTCTCGTCATATTCACTAGGATGTCATTCCAAATATTTTCTTTCCACGTATCGATGTTGGATGTTGAAACATCTCCCGATTCTCCGACAATTTTTCCGGAAGATATGTTGTTCCGCTTCTTGAATCTGTCTAACCATCCATTAGAACACGAAAATGGAATTCCAAATTTACTGGCAAATTCATCAGCTTTTGACTGAAGCATTTGCCCAGAAATTGGTACATTTTGGCTTCTTTGAATGCTGAACCATTTTAATAAAGCTTCTTCCACTTCTTGATGGTCAGCTTTTCTTAATTTTTTTGGGGAGTTCAAATTTTTGTCGAAAGCAGAAAGTATGCTTTCTCTGTTTTTCCATAGTGTTCCAACTGTAGATTTCGATAAATCTTTTTTTCGGCAAATGTCAATTTGGCTACCTCCATTTTGTATTTCTCTTATGATATTTACTTTTTCTTCGATGCAGAATGCTTTACGCTTGCTCGATATGATGTACCTAATGATTTCTTAAAAGCGAATTTTTAACTTGTGATAAACACTCAAATAGGTGAATTAGATGAAATGGCTTCCCTTCCACCTGCGTGTGGAAATGAATCTTCCGGCTCGAAACTGAGCTGACCTTTCCCCTTGTTCTCGGGTGCGCATATGCTATACTGTTCATGCTTTTACTTGTTCTCCTCGAGCGTTTGGTGAACCTTTCCCCTCCCCTCCCTCCTCTTACTGTGGTTTCGCTTACCGAATTACTGGCGGGATTACAACTGCAGAGTGGCTATCGTAAAAGGAGGAGAATGCAGATGTTTATACCCTTAAATAAACAACTTATCGCTGATTTACTCCGTGTTTCACTAGCTGACATACATTTCCATATGAAATCAGAGTCGAAGTCATGTTTTCACAACTGCGGAAAAATTAAATAAAAAAAATCAGTCGACTGAAAAAAAAGGTTCGTTATAGCCGGTTCTTAACATTTCGGAGGTTCGCTATAAAAGGGTAAATTAGCATTAAATAGAATAGGAAAACGGCGGGACCAAAAATTTCGTTCGTTATATCCGGGAGTTCGTTATATCCCAGGTTCGCTATAACGGGGTTCGACTGTATTTAATTTGAATGTACTCCGTAGCGAAGCGCGGGTTTTCAGCTAGTATATATATATAGACTGTAACAGCTTGGCCGGTTGGCTCACTATTACTGAAATACACTGTGTAAGGCGAAAAGCACTAAGCATGGACGATTAACATCACATGCAAATTTTATTAACCACAAAAAGAACACAACATATTAAATATCAGTTACAAACGCATCTCAGCGCGCGGAAAATACTCCTAGCGCGTGGAAAAAACTCCCAACGCCATTGTTAACAATCTTCGTCAACTGTCCCGCCATCTAGTCGCGAGCTATGGCTTTTTATTTTCAAATCTTGCGTTGTCACACCATCTATACTGTATTATCTTGCGGCTAGCAGCAGCTTTCCAAAAAGTAATATGCCCCTCATCCCATTTTGAGTTATGCGGGCCTGGCCTAAGAGATGGTGACTTCTATTGACTCGAGAAATTGCCTTTTATAATGTCACTGCAAAACACACAAAGGGTATGAATAATGTTTTAAAAATAATTAAATTTTTAAATGGAAAATTTCAGAAGTATCGCTGAGATTTCGTGTTCGAAAATATAAGGTACAATGCTATAATTTCGGCTTTAAATACTTCGTCATGACTTTGACAGGAGAAAACACTTGTGTGGCGTGGTTGTATTAAAGCACAGAACACATATCGAACATTATATCAGGCCTGTCAGTTGTATTTTCAGAGGAAGAATGTTATGAAGCGTGTTAAAATGCTGAAATGTGTGTTGGATAGTGTTAGATTGGTTGTATAAATTTTTACAGCACAATTTCTGTACTAAGGAAAAATTTTTATTCTCAGCTATTGGAACATATCCTTAAGATTAAGTCCGTTTTAAACAAGGACACAATTAATCTGGTATGACTATTTAAAAGACATTAACTACATAAACTATTATTAAGAGCGTTAACCAAAATTTGATATTTGTCTTAATAATAAATAGCAACTTCTCCTGCAGTGTTTCACCAACAAGAACAAACAAATTTTGAAAAAATTTAGATATTTTGTAATTATACTAACAATTTCGTCAAATTAGTTCGTGATGTCTTGAAATCCTGCGAGATAAACTCAGCCTTTCTTCTTTCTTTGCCTTACTAAAAAGTAGGTTTGCCTTCCCTTTTGGTTATGCATTCATTCTCAGAACCGATCAATATCATAAAAACTATTTTGACCTCTAAATATCCTGTCAACACAAATTCATTTTTTCCTGACTAGAAGCAATTGTAATGGTAATCAAACAAATGAACCTAAGGACTTTACGCAAAAAATCTGGATTTATGCTAAAGAAATGTAAAAAACAATTATACTTTAGATAAATCATGGACAAACTTTATGCATTGTTTCTGAACTCCATACAGAGAGTGTTTTGTGCAGGATTTTCTGTTTAAACAATGGGTTCAACAGCGAATAATTTATGGTTTTCTGTTCGGAGAGCAATAAATATTTGGGTGTTTTTAGGATGTTTGACCGATGAGAAATATATCTGCGTCAGATTTAAGACATAAAGAAACATATATACATGACTACTGAATGGTGCAAAGAATGTGTACGAAAGACAGTTTCGTCCAGTATGAAGACATCTGAGAATCCACTGCTCTCATTGAGAAACAAAACATAGCTGTTCATTGAAAATAGTAAGTATTTATAACAATGCAATGTCCTTTTCAAATCTTTTTTGGTAAACGTAATTGGGGAAAATAGGAGAAATATCTGATTTTACTTTCAATAATATAAACAAAATTTGTAGCACCCCCACTTTTTTTCAACTGATAAGAATGCTGAATTTCAACTGATAACTAAGGTATATCCTTCTGACATTGGTACTGCAATTGATGTTTATAAAAAAAACTAGCTGAATACCCGTGCTTCACTACGGAATACATTCAAATTAAATCCAAAGGTCAATGTATGCAATTAATGCCAAAAAAAATCATATATTTATAAAAAAAATCGTAACGGATATTTTTATAGACAAAATAATGTAGAAGAAAATACTCCAATTAAATACAACGGTCAATGTATGCAATTAATTTGTGTTTAATATCTATAAAACATACTATTTTGATTAAATTCTTAAAAAACTTCCATCTCAATTAGTCTAGTGGTTAAATTTTATCTTTTATTGTATTTTAATGTATTTTTTTGTCAATTTATTTCGTTATTATTAAATTCTAAAAATTAATCTTTAAAAATTCACCAAAAATCAGAAAATGGAGGTAAAGATTCGAAAGAGATTTCATTTTAAAGGAAGTTTTATGATATTTCTCGTGATATAAATTTTATAACCCTCAAATTATTATTTTAAATACAAATTAAAAAAATATAAAAACAGCTTAAAATTTTAATTTAAAAAATCTAAGAAGAGTTTTTCAAAAATATTTTTTAGTGCACCCCTGCACTATAAGAAGAATCGCTATGCCAAATTTCAGCCCTTTAGGTCCAGCGGTTTGGTCTGTGCGTTATCTGTCAGTCAGTCAGTCACAGAACTGTTTTTATACATAGATTATCCAAATTTAAATGTTACAACTAGTGAATAATATTTTGTCAAAAAAGTATGTTATTTGTACAATTTCCAGCATTATTTTGAACGTTGAAACCGTTAGGAATTTAAAGTAGGGACGTAATTTGATGAAACAGACGTTCTAAACATTAAAAATTCAAGCAGAAAATATTTTTTTGATAATTTAAGTCCTACAGGACTATAAGAAATATAAGAAACAATGGTCCCGCTGATAGAATCAATTCGGTACTGAGGGTGTTCGGATCGAATCCCGACAAGCTCCATTAAATACCTCCGTGTCTAGGCTGGATATGGGCACGTTAAATCTGTAAACTGGAAATTCCTTCTTTGAGGTCAGTGGGTGGGGAAGGTACGACCCCTTCCCAGATGTCCCCCCTGGGGGAGCTCGGTCAAATTTGAGGTGGCACCTGGCTAAGTCGGACTTCGAACCTTGTGGTGCCATTATAAACCGGAGCCGCATCCCTCATCCAGCAAGCCTATATAGACCTGGTCGGGAATACATTCTGGCCAGGGGGCATAAGCAACAACAACAACAGTTCTTAACTAAAACATTTGACAGTTCAGAAATCACCCTTATAGCTAAGTATGGGAGTTCATCAATTTCTAGGAAGTGGGATTCTCCATGAATTAAATATTAATGAAACTGAATAATTTAATTCTTTAAGAGTGGTGTTTAATATATTTTTACATAGAATATATACGTTAATAATTGATTTGTCCATATTAAACATTTCACATGATAGGCGAAATAGCGTTTAGCTAATTTGATAATCTATTTAGGCTCGAAATCTTGCAGGTAGTCCGAGTTTTCTTAAAAGCAATTAGAGACTTTCCTAGCTTAAGCTAATGGACTAAAAATGGAAATAATGAGGAATCGTGTCACGTTACTTGTAATGTAGATTCTACCACGAACCAATCACGGATGTATTTGATATGCAAATGCGTTACTGATGTTCTTAACGGCACGGGAAGTCATCCGCTGTTTATTGAACTACAGAATGGAACCAAAAGAGGATTTCCGAGATAATGGGCGAGGTGTCATTGTAAGGGGCACGAGGCATGAGGGAGCATTTGCGACCAGAACAGCTACAGTTACACACGTCATACAATATATAATTTCTTAGACTATTATAGCATGGCGAAATCATCATTAGAGGAATGCAATAGAGGACAAAAACGTTTAATGCATGAGAGAGGCATTTGTGAATTAGTGATGAAAGAGCAATTTAAAGAAAATTACTACACTGGATGTGGGGCCTGTTTTAATGAAAACTGCCACATTTAAACAAGAGGACATTTAAACTGTAGGACATTTAAACAAAATAAACGCACCCTTGCTGAAGCTTATCATATCAGGATTCCTTTACGTATGTCTCCCAGTGGCTATGTGGTTAAGGCACCAGCCTGTCACTCCGGGGCGCGGGTATCCCGCATAAGACTTGGTTGTATTGTGGGGAACCGGTCAGTCTTCCGCCTGAAAAAGGAGCCCCGTCTAGAAAGAGGACCTGCAATCCATCGTCCACCGCCGGTGTCATCGTTTGTTAATAAAATTCTTCTGTGATTGTATGATTTGTGTGTTTCTATTTCCTTGTATTCCTATGTACACCGAACTGGAGTGTAATGTCGTCGGCCCCCAGGGACATTGGCAAAAATACATTCCTTTACGTATATTTAAAAGTTATATCTGTGCTCAAAGGGCAAAATGTTATAAGAAATTTACGTGAAAGCAATTCTAAGATTCAAGATGTCATGAAAAATCAGTAATTTGTTTTACATGAGCAAACGGGGTACCAATGTTTTAGAAAAAATAGTTGGCTATTACTTGCAGTACTTACAGCAAGTAGAAAATATCGGCGAACGAGAATCCGGAACGTGAAAAACTCAATTTTTAAAAAAAAAAAAATTCTTATAACATTTTGCCATCTGAGCAGAGATATATGATGTCTACAAAAATGTATATTTTATAAATGTAAGTAACAGATGTTTTTTACATCTTCGTTATTCTCCTCCAACCCCTGTATGCAACCCACCGAAAAAAGAGCAAATTTTGTTATCTACTCAAAGATAAGAAAGTGCAAATGAAATGATTTTAAAATATCAAGCGAGGACACCCATTCAACTCCCATTCCAAATTTTAATAATTTATTTCATTTTTTTGATAGATGCGTCTCCACGAAGACCTCGTGCGAGAGCGGTTTTGATAGATAGGCCTACTATGTTTTGTCAGTTGATGAAAAGTAAGTATTGGGTGAATGAGAGATCTAACACTTTCGAATGGGAAATTCCTCTCATCTATCATCCCGACGCTATATAACATTGACAGCATTTGTAGTAACGATACTAGTGACAGCATAATCAGAATGGAAAAATTTTTTTCCCTAAAAGGAAGAGAAAACAAGGAATTTTTTTGAAAAGCAAACAAAACCAAATATTCATAAAAGTGATGAGGATGGTTGATATCAATACATATTGAAATGAAAATTTATTACTTTCGTTCACTTTTCTTCATCCTTACAAAAATAACAGGAACAAAAAAACTATAGGAGTAAGACATATTAGGTCCAAGAAAAAACCTATCAAGAAAAATTCACTACCAAAAATGAGTACTTCATGTCTTTTATTTCAGTGAATAAAGCTTCAGTTCAGTTATTCATTGTGATCTATATTTTAATATACACAGTAACAAGCGATAAATTCACTGTCAGAAATGAGCATTTCATGTCATATTGCAGTGAATAAAGCTGTAGTGCACTTATTCCTTGCGATCTATATGTAAACATAACAGTAACAAGATATAAATTCACTGTCAGAAATGAGAACTTCATGTCTTATATTGCAGTGATTAAGAGTCTGAGGCATCGTAGTGGTAGCGCATCTGGCTTAGAACTGGAAGTGATCGGTTCGAATCAAAACGAACGACATTAAATACCTTCGTGTGTAAGTCGGATATGGGCATGTTAAATTCATATACCGGAAAGTATTTTCATGATGTCAGAGAGGTTGGGAGAAAGTACGAGCCTCCCAGATGTCGCCCCTGTGTGTGATCGATCGAAATTGAGGTGGCACCAAAGGGTGATGTTGGTTCATCTATACTGTATCTGCATGGAAAGCAACCAACGATTCTCACGGATTATGTGCTATTATGTGTCTATTATGTTCGGATTATGTGTCTTCATCGACAAGTGCCCCGCATTGGCAAAAGAAAAAAATATTGAAAGGAATGCAATTATTCATTGGCACTCATAGGAAACTCTTTTTATCTGGAATTTTCTTCAAATATGCTTAGAATTCTCTTTATGTATTTGCATGGAAAGCGGATTTTCGGTGAGTTCAAAGAGTTAATTTCTATGCTTAAAAATACCGATGAAGTTGAAAATTTTCCTTCCAAGAGTGTAATTAAAGAGAAAGCAAGATGGGGTGAATTGCAGAAAATGTACATTCAGCAGACCTCATCGTAACATTACCAAAAGCAGATAAACATAGGAATAACTTTAGAAAGCAAAACATAACTTTAAAAGCAATGGTGCATATCAAATAATTTGCTGATTTTAGATTCTCAACTTCAGCACATCAATTTGGAAAAAAAGTTATTCAATATCAGCTGACTATTTAGTAATTTGTTTTAAACAATGAAAATCTTTCCTTTCATCTGAATTTCAGAAAATCACAAAATATATACAGGGTAGTATAAGACATTCAAAAAGAAATAAAATAACTTGAAAGATAATTCAAAAAGTGCAGTTTCACTAAAAAAGTATAAGATAAAAATAAATGCTATCACAATTAACCATTGCAGAAGTGCCCTGTTAAATGAATGTTAACTTAGATTGTATTAGTAGCGTGTTTATATTAATAAACCATTTAAGATGAACAACTTGCGGTAAAAATAGTTAGAAAAACACGCAACTCATTGCTACAAGAAAACATCATAGAAATTCCACTGAAGTTCTAAAACGATGATTTTATATCCAAAATATAGTGATACAGTTGGAAAATAAGGTGAATGAATATTTATTTCAATTTAACGTTCAAAACAGAGAAATATTCTTAAAATACTAATGAAATACTACTCTATCAGGACACTCAGGAATGCTAGATATTTCACTGTAGATATTTTTCGTTCCACGTGAGTTGTTTTTACATCTTATTTGAAGTTCACACCAACGCAGTAGAGTATTTATAAACCTCACTCAAAACATTGATACATCAGAGACGACAGACGTCTAAGAATACATACTACGATGACACAACGATGTCAAAGCCTGTCTAATCAGATGGTTAAAATTTTAGTGTAGAACAATTTTATTTAAAAAATATTTAAAATCTATCTATCTATCTATATGCTGTATTAGATTTTTTTCTACCTTACTACACCTTTGAACGTCATGTGATTCTCTTGGTAAGTCTGTAGCAGCAGGGATCATACATTATGTCTAAATAAAGCTTCAAATTTATTCAAGACCTTATCCAATTATATAGCTGTACAACTTTTATGTTACTAAAAAATTTCAGTACTGTAAGTGCCAGTCGTAAACTTAACTATATTTTAACTTCTCCCTTCTGTAACAAATTTAATCGGATTGGGCTAAACAATCATTTTAATGAATGTTTAGTGATGCATCATTCATTAAAATGAATGATGCATCATTCATTAAAATGAATGATGCATCACTAAACATTCATTGCACCTGATGAGAATTTTTAGTGATGCATCTCAGTGCAATGGCGGTTCCAAGGGAGGGGGGCAGTAGGGGCAATTGCCCCTCCTCCCAAAAAAAAAGCTAGGCGTATTTTTTTTTTCCATAGACTAAAATTATATAATCGTAGACCTAATACTAAATAAGTTTAAATTTAAAATGAAACGACGTTTATTTCTTATATATATTTACACTGCTCAAAAAAATTAGGGGATTAAGCAAAGAAGTTAAGAAAACCGTGCGAGACAGCCACGTATTGGCATAAAATGGACAGTACACGCGTATCAATGGGCAATACACAAAAAAACACGTAAAAAATTTGTAATTAAGCTTTAATTCTTTGAAAATATGGAAAAAACATGAAAAGATGATTTAGGGCAACAATTTGGTTACATGCAAACTATAAAAAAAGTATTGTTTAGAAATGATGCAAGCTTTTTAATATGGCGTGTGGTCTCCTCGAACAGCTAAGACTGCTGCACACCTGTTTTAGATGGATGTGATGATGTTATCGATAAGACTTTGGGGAATATTGTTCCACTCCTCAAGAAGTGCAATCGCCAAGTCTCGGAGAGTAAAAGGAGCTCTTGGTCTCGCAGCAATGCGTCGTCCGAGCATGTCCCAAACATGCTTGATTGGATTCAGGTCAGGAGAGCACGCTGGCCATTCCTTACGCTGTATTGTTTCAGCTTCAAGCATGTTCTCCACAAGACGAGCTGTATGCGGTCTGGCATTATCATGCTGGAAAACAAAGGAATCTCCAATGGCTGCAGCGTAAGGTATGACATGAGGTCTCAGTATCTCGTCTGCATACCTTCGGGCGTCAATGTACAATTCCGAATGATATGCAGGTCCGTACGTTCACCTATGCTAATTCCACCCCATACCATAAAACCAGCTCGTCTATATTGTGACCTTTCACGAACGAATGTGGGGATATTTCGAGTGTCCCTTTCCCTCCATACCAAAACACGTCGGGTGTAACACTCCAGACTGAATCGGGACTCGTCTGAAAACAGCACTTGGCTCCAATCATGTTGCTCCCAATCTCGATGTTCAGCAGCCCATCTTCTTCGGGCCGCACGGTGGCGCGAGATCAACGGAATGCAGACCATTGGCCTACGTGCCTAGAGACCTCCCTGATGAAGCCTATTACGTACTGTTTGTTTGGACACCCTTCGTCCTGTTACCAAGAGCAACTGTCTTTGCAGCTGAGTAGCAATGTCTGTTCTGTTTCGACGAGCTGTTAACAGTATATACCGGTCATCAGTTGCTGTAGTGGCGCGTGGCCGACCTTGCCCTGGTCGACGTCTAACATTCCCTGTTTCTTGGAATCGATTCCACAGCCTTGCAACGACACTTCTGGCGACTCCAACAGCGTCCGCGACACTACGTTGTGTTTGCCCGGATTCAAGTCTGCCTATAATACGCCATGCCATGGATTCTGGTAATTCACGTTGTTGAGACATTTTCAAGTCACCTTTTCTCAAAAAGAATAACTGAGCAATCGAATTTCACAGTTAAGGGAGTGAAACAGATGTTTCTGCAACATCCCGATTTCCGCCCTTATGTTCTTTTTCTGGCTTTTGACGTCATGAACTTTGATTTGCATATGAAGTTTTCTTATTTTATGTTACTTATCGGTGTAAGTATTTGCGTAATTTCGTTAAAACCATGTGCTCCCCTAATTGTTTTCAGCAGTATATATATATATGTATATAAATATATATATATAAATAAATAAATAAATAAATAAATAAATAAATAAATATATATATATATATATATATATATATATATATACACAGTGATACCTCCCTTAACGGACACTCCCGAATAGCGGACACCTCTAATTAACGGACATTTTTACGAGTCCCAGTCCTTTTATATAGGACAATCCATGCTATTCCCTCTGGATAGCTGACACTCCGAATAGCGGACAAGTATTTTTGAAAAACTTCAATTATTTTGGTAAACATTTCAAAATCATTCTATCAAGCAAGCTAAAGATATTTGCTTATGCGTCTTTGCAACGAACAACACCTTATGTTTTAAGGGTGTAAAAGGGTGTGTATTGGCGGGAAAATTTCAAAAAAGCGGCTCACTCTTTTGCAGTATTGCAACATGCTGTGAGACTTCGAAACTCCAGTTGTTATTGGAAAAGCTAAGAGGCCTAGATGTTACAAGAACATTGATGTACGAAAATTTAGTGTTTCGTGGAAGTCAAATAAGAAAGCGTGGATGACCACTGAGATAATGAGCGATTGGTTGGAGGAGTTAGACAACAAAATGAAAAAACAAAAGGAAAATATCATTATGTTCATGGACAATGGTACTTCCCATCCTGATAATTTAAAGTTCAATACTGTTAATTTAGTTTTCTTGCCTCCTAACACCACTTCGATGCTAGAGCCACTTGTTCAGAAAATTATCCGCAGCTTTAAAGTACGATACAGAAAGCTGCTTCTGAGACATGTGGTGTCTCAGATTATCTCCTGCAAATCCACAGAAGAGTTAGCAAAATCGGTATCTGTTTTTGGATTTCCTGAACTACGCCAGCCCTTCAAAAGATGGAACATGGGTGCGTTCTAAATTGTTTTATGAAGGCGGGATTTTTGAGTACAAACGAAGTGGCAACTGACGGTACTACTGAAAAAATCGAAAAAACAGATATTTTAGTAGTAATTAAAAGAATTTGGCTCCTATGCATTGTATTTTGGGATTATTTAATGCAAAATAAAAGGATTAACCCAAAATTAAAAGATAAAGTAGTAAATAGTTATTATTTTATACCTAATTAATTTTTCGTTTTTAATTAAAATTGCATCCGTAATTTTCAATCAAATGTCAAACAGAAGTGCAAAACTTTTTTATAAAAAGGATATCCTCCCCAATAGCGGACACCTCCTAATAACGGAAAAAACTTTTGGTCCCGTGACTGTCCGCTTTTCGGAGGTACCACTGTATATATATATATATATATATATATATATATATATATATATATATATATATATATATATAGATTTATATATATATATATATATATATATATATATATATATATATATATATATATATATAAATATGTATATATATATATATATATATATATATATATATATATATATATATATATATATATATATGTATATATATATAACCCTAAGAGCCGACGTTGTCCCCCCCTCCAAAACTCTGCACTGGAGCCGCCCCTGTCTCAGTGACAATCAAGCTGTTTTCTAAAACTATCTTTCTGTGCTTAATCTAACAGCATCACCTTCTCATCTCGCCTCTTTAATGGTTATACCTGCGTCTTTTATTGTTCAGTTAATGTGGCTTCATAAAGAAGTATAGTAATACCTTGGTACGCGTCGCATTTGGACGCGAAAAAAAATGTTTCGTTGCTTGACGTTTGTTCGGTACTTGTTACACATGCTAAAACATATATCAGATGAGACAGCGACCCCTCATCGTGTCTCTCCAGACGAAAAGAATGACTGAAATTGGTTGAATTACGAAATTTTGTTCAAAATTATCACCCTGACAAAACCCTAGCAAGCCGAAATGTGGACTTGTTTAATGATCAAGCAATGTTTCCCATTCAGAAACATTGTGAATCGCAGGCAGAAGCAAGTTTCAATTGATAGGTTTGTAGTGAAAATCCCTAAATCTGAGTCTACAACAGGGATCGGCTGTGTTAAGAGACAGAAAAGAGAAAGATCCCCTGAGCAAGCGCCTTTTGTTTTATTGGAACGAGACTCCTCTTCGAAGCAATAACCCCTCTCTTCCTCTACTTCACCTCTATCTCACGAGATCATCAACTCCTTTCACTACAGGTTGAGTGAGGGTAAATTTTATTTTATCTTATATAATTATTGTTTTAAATTATGTCTGTCTAGTATAAAGATTTTGCCCCAAAAAAACAAAAAAAAAACAAAAAAAAAACACCAATCTTATGTATAAAGCAGAAACGGGAAATGGGTCGTGTCTGTATGTGTGAGCCACAAAAACTCAAGAACCGTGAGCCCTACCTTGATGAAATTTACATGGTTTTATGTTCTTGGAAAATGAGGTTGAATGTGACTATTTTCATCCCTCTACGACGTTCCATTCCCGAATTATGTAGGAACAAGTTTGTGTGAGTGTCTAGAGCAAGGAATCAATCAGAATTATACATTGTCGCAGATGATAAAAAAGAAACAAAAATGTTGTGTACTGGCAAGTACTAAAATAACAACAAATTAGTTAATAAATGAATTTTTTATTACTGAAAAAATGAAATTAATTTGTTTCAGAGTTGTTATAACTTTAGAACATCATAATACGAGGCTAATCATTGAAAAAAAAATAACAGAAACTGAACCCCGAGCCAAGCCGGGTAATAAATCTAGTCCATTTGCAAATTTCTCAGTAAAATGAGAAATTTATGGTTTTCAGGAACGAATTAATTCAATTTACATTATTCCTCATGGGAAAAATGCGTTCGGTACTCGTCGTGCCTTCTGGAACCAATTACCGACGAGCACCGTGGTACCAAAGGTATTTAATTGTACCAATAGAAAGACAGGAAAGTCAAAACATAAACATAGCAACAGAAAGCCAGAAAGTAAATAAAAACAATAAATAAAATGTACTTAAAGTGTTATACTGTTACTTTTAAAAATCAAGTAAGAAGAAAAAGGACTTTTCAATTAATTCTTCCTAGAATATGTTTGAATTAATCACTTTAAATTTTCTTGTCAGATAGGAATAAATACGTAAATTCCTTTACACATCCAGTGTCATAATAACCACATTCATACCTGGAAGTTCCACGCATATTCCTGCTATTGATTCCGTTATATTAGTAGTAGCAAGAAAACCGAATTTAGAATTACGTTTTGAGGAAACAGAATCTTCAGCAATTTAAAATAGGTTTCTGAGAAACTTCCTGTTAAAATAAATTATTCCAAAATATGAGAATTTCCTGCCAAAAGTTAAAGAAAAACTCTTTTCAGACATTAATTACATTGATCTACATGCCAGGAAGCAGAGATATGAGCTGTTTGTAACAGGATATTTAACTAAAGAGTGAAAATTTTCAGTTCTTTTCCAGTCCTTTATTTCCGTAGTAAGGATCCTTAAGACCTTACTGCATATTAGATTTTTCTTTCATTTTACGAAAGAAAATTCGGAGCAAGAGAAAACTTTTCTTCCAGAGAAAAATAATCTCTAAATATAGTTCAATTCTTTTACAGAAATTTTTAACCTAGCTTTGACTTGAGGAGTTTATGAAACGCACCCTTATATATTCATTTATGGATACATATTTTATGATGTGATGTTTAGTGGTTGTCGAATAGAAAATTTAACAATTCAAGTAATGTATTTAATGTAATACTTTGATCATAGACAAGAGAATATTCCCGCTGTCAATGCACGAAAAGAACTTACTGTCAGTTTGTAAAATTTCGTTCTCGGAAGTGTTACGATATTTTGTGGGAGAGAACTATAAGTATAAATTTTCGTAGTGAAAAACATTTTTACACATATGTGGAGAATGAACTATACCCAAAGAAAGAAAGAAATAGGAAACTTCCGTTGTAAAAATTGCTTCAAATGCTACTAGAAAGCAGTTAAACTCTGTGCACAGCTTCGAAGAAATTTATCGCATCTTCTTTTTCAGAAGAGAAGGAGCCGAAATCCTTTAAAAATATTTTTACGCGTTCTCAAGATTCTTCAATAAATTATAACAACAATTACAACTGTATTTTTTGCATTTCATACTTTATAACAGGAATAAATAATAGGAAAGTCACTGTTCACGGTTTTCTTAGAATTTAAAGGCACAATTATTTCCTACAGACTCTAAGGGCATCTCTCCCTTGGTTTAGACTAATATTCAGTTGTTGTCTTCAAATTACATTATCCATCATTAAGGCTGCCGTGTACTAATCCTATTTGATTCTTTCACCTCAATGTTAATCAAAGGAGAAAATGTGTCTACTATTTACAGCTACATAAATGCTGATAATCCAATAAAAATGGTATTTTCAGCTAGCCTGCACTTTTCTACACCTTGCAACAGGATTCATTTTATAAATGTCGTCCACCAAAGGAATTGATGAGCGTTTAAAACACATAATACCAGGTTTCCCCTCCCCCCGAATAATTTAAATTTAAAAATATTATTTGAATTTATTTTAGGAAACAAAAAATGCCCCAAGATGAAAATTTCTTTCTCTGTTATGGAGTACAATTTAAAAAAAGTCTTTAAATACAAGTTTGCAATCCTTGGACAAATTTTCTCCATAGGTTAACATTATAGTGAACGAATGCAATAGAATTAATACATAGCAGCCTATATTACGTACCCTTTTCTATAACACAGAAAAGTATCCCATTATTTATTACTGATTTGTCGAGGCAAACAGATATTTTAGATACGATTTTATAATTCACTATACGCCTTTTGTTTTACACACTAATAAATCATGTAATATTGATTTGAATTAATACCATGTTTTTTAAAAAGAAATTACACACATTTTAGATCCCAAAATGATCAAACGGAATATTTTTTCATCCAGGGGCATATAAGTTTAGTTTGATATACTGTAGGTTATAAGAATACATTGGTCCAGCACGGGATATTAGCCATCTTTGTGTGTGTATCTAATAACTTTAAAAAAAAAGAATTTACAGTATGATGTTCTAATGTGAATCCTCTATCTCCCTGTATGAAGCGTATATATTCATAAAAGGTGATTGATGATTCAGAGAAAATTGGATTTGTCATTCAGTTCGACATTTGAAACATAACTTTTTTATAATATGGAACTGGGCCAATTTTGAATAAACTAGGGATAATTTCCAGGAACATTAATCTAGAAAGGTGAAGCTCAGTGTACAGCGTCCATGCTTGTCACAGATTACTTTTAAATCATTTCACTAATGTTTATTTGATACGTGCATGAATCTTGTTATCGATTTGTTAGCATATATTATTTATGAGGAAATAACCTCGAAAGAAAGGCATTATATTTTGGAAATACTTCAATAAATGGTGAGATCTCGTTTAACGTTTTTAAAATTTAGAATAAAAAGAGTGGAAGAATTAAAATTCAAAAGATATAAATGATTTTTGTAAATAAAAAAGTTTAAGGAAAAGAACCCTATATAATGGGGGTCAACATTTGTCAAATTAGGATTTTCGTCTCTATGAGCCATGAACCTAAGTTTCCCCCTTATTATAATACTCTTTCGCACGGCACTGGGTGATGGCCGAATGGCTAGGTTGCTGTCATTCGGTATCAGAGTCTGCGGGTTCGAGTCTCACTACTGGCATGGATGTTTGTAGCCGTTCAGAATCAGCTTTGGGCGCTAGGTATTGATCTAATTATTAACTCTCGTACAACGAAAGTATGACCGTGGCGCTCTCAACCAACCATTCCTTTTAGATGGTATTGCAGTTAAATACGACGGAGGAGAAAAATTTCAAAAGCGGAATTTCTTTAAGTTTTTAGTAGTGACTGTCAAAATTCAGTAGACATAGCCCGCACCAAAACTACCAACGCCTTTTAGGCTTGTGGGGCAAAATTTAGATACTTTAAATGTGATGAAATTGTATGGAGTGCAGGAGTTTAGCTGTGCTTTACTGAAGGGTTTATATAATAAGGGCGAAACTTTAGTCTACCGACATAATGGTTGATATTGCAGAGCCAATCCATAATAAATATAATATTCTTTATGTTGTCCGTGTGTGTGAGCCATAAATGTCATGCAGGAAAAATGAGATAAAAATGTGGTAAAATTCAAGACTCAAATACACTAAAATTCTTTTACCTCATTGCAAATTTAACTTAATGCTTGTTTTTTACACATTGTTCCTCACGCTGATCTCTAAGAGATTTTTCAGAGAAAAACTAAAAACTTATCTGTTATACCTGTTTTATAACCGTAATATCTCATGATTGGGAGCACTAAATAAAAAAAATAAACATGCACGCTCACGAACTCGTACATTTCTGTGCAGATGTTGATATGTCCGAAAAATTTAATTTTATATTTTAAGTTGATATGTCGCACTTAAAATTGGTTCTTTAATGTGGCAAAAGCTGATAGTGTAATTATGAAATAATACAAAGTTATTCGTATTGACAAAGGCTGTTATATACTATAAAAGGGGTAATACTTGGTCCCTTATTGAATATTTTAGACCCTAATTGAAAATTTTCACTGAAGACCAGCATTGAGGTTTAATATGAAATAACATTGCGGTTGAATATGAAGTTTTTCAGTTCAAAAATTTAACTAAAAAATATTTGGATTGAAAAACTTAATTGAGCGATTTTATATTTCACAACAAAAGTTACTTTTTTAATTTGCCGAAAACATGAAAAAATGAGATATCAACATCTGCCATAATGTCATAGATTTCTCAACACACACACACATATATAATCTTGAATTTTAACGATAAAATATGTTAAAATTCAAGATTGCTTTAAACACACTACAATTATGTGGCTCTATCAAGAGCTTGAGTTTTGAACGTAGCAATCTCCTGTTATTGATCCTAAGAACTTGTGTTTCATTTTCTACTTTTTTCAATGCTTAGATTTTATTAAAAAACTTTTATAGACTATAATTTCAAAAATATTAAGATTTTTTTGCAATTTATCCTTGTAGAGCTATTGATAATCATACAACTTGTAACGAATCATTTTCATTTCCTTTTTTGATTTCTTAATTAACTTATTACACATCTTCAAAAAATATAATTTTTTAATAACACAGAGGGCAAATCAATAAATATCATACAACTAGCTGAAAACTTTGCTACGTAATACATTCAAATTAAATACAACGGTCAATGTATGCAATTAATGCACCCCCCCCAAAAAAAAAAAAAAAAAAATATATATATATATATATTTATAAAATTCGTTACTGATATTTTTATAGACAAAATAATACAGACGAAAATATTCAAATTAAATCTAATAGAACATACTAAATAATATAGTACAGTTAATATAGTACAGTTTGAGGAACATATCTTTTACTGTATTTTAATATTTTTTTGGATAATGTCGAATCGTCTGCCGCATAAGCAAGACATTTTTTTTGTCTATTTCATTGTTATGCACGTGACTCAAAATTAGTTTAAAGTATCACAAAAAGAAAAGAAACCATGTGATCAGCATTTAATAAATTCAATTCTAAAAATTAATTTTTAAAAATTCACCAAAAAATCAGAAAATGGAGGTAAAGATTTGAAAAAGATTTCATTTTAAAGGAATTTTTATGATTTTTCTCGTGATATAAATTTTATAACCCTCGGATTATTATTTTAAATGCAAACTTAAAAAAAGTTACTAAAGCAGCTTAAAAATTTAATTTAAAAAAATCTAAGAAGAATTTTTAAAATATCCTTTTTAGTGCACCCCTACACTATAAGAAGAATCGCCCTGCAAAATTTCAGCCCTTTAGATCCAGCGGTTTGGACTGTGCGTTATATGTCAGTCAGTTACGGAACTGTTTTATATATATAGAGAGAGAGATTATGACAGTGATTAATGCACTTATATTATAAGGAGATATTTACTGAAAGTTTTGTTTTGCTATCTGTTTAAATACCCATCTTCTAAAGTTTCATATAAATGACATCAATTAGACAGCAAACATCACTTAATTACTCCATTTCTCGTCTTGTCTCACTACCTGCATCAATCTGTACGCTGGCAAACCAAAAATAAACGCTAAATTTATTCTCGAAGCGCAACTCTGACCTTCAACGGATGGAATCAACAAGAATTATGTATTTTCTGTGTTTTTAACCCATTGAACTCTACCTGCGTACGTGTAAAACACGTGATATCTTATTTAGAACATCTGCATCAAGAGCCCCTTTTATTCACCCTTTGTCGCCGAACCTGGAAGTTTTCCAGGTGTGGGTAACGGCGTATTCGTCTGTGCCGTTTGATGCGAGGCCGCCCGTGTGTGACATGTGCTGTAACGGAGTACTCCAATGCTGACGTTCATGCCTTTGGATCTCTGCCCGAAGCAGCAAAGGTTGTTTCTCTTGAGACAGACGACTTGCCGCCCTGTTTTTTAAACCACCATTTTAGAAGTTTGGAGCCTCAGGGTGCCCCCCGGGGAGACGATGCAGACATATGATTGGGAAAATGTGGAAGAAATTTATATTAATAATTTTATATCATTGAAAATTTACTGATTTTCCACCACAGGTGTAATATCTTACTATTAAACACATTAGAAGGCTTTTAATATATGTTTGTTCTGAAGAATACAGGGTATCCTGGCTAAAGGTATCCAAAAATCATGACTTATTTTTACGGAACTACCCATTAGAATTAAAAAAAAATATTTAAATAGAAAGAGCATCTCACCAAGTTTTAATATCAATCACAGATTTCGATCTTAGTATCATAGATTTCGATGTGTGCGCCTTTTGTAGCACGACTAACGTCTAAATGGTAATCTAGTTCTCTCCAAGTGTTTCGTAGCATTTCGGGAGTTATTACACGAATTGCGTGAATGATACGCTTCTTAATCTCATCCACAGTTTCAATTGTTTTGTTTATACACAACGGATTTAATGTATCCCCAAGCAAAAAAGTCTAATAACGCCTGATATGCTACAAAACACTTGGAGAGAACTGTATAACAATTTAGACGTCATTCGTGCTACAAAAGGTGCACATCTATGATTGATATTAAAACTTGGTGAGATGTTTTTTCTATTTAAATAAATTTTTAAAAAGTTCTAATGGGTAGTTCCGTAAAAATAAGTCATGACTTTGATACCTTTAGACCAGACACTCTGTATTTTGCTTAATCTAGTTCTCAAAATTTATTGGTCATTAGAAATGCATCATACCGTTTATGCTTAGCTTTAACAATCAACATACACTCACATGCAAGGTACATGACACATAATCTTGTAATGGCTCTATAGTATCTCTGGTATTATTTTTTACAAATGAATCGCAAACATAAACATTATTTTAGAAAATTAATTCAACTTATAAATATTTTTTTCTTCGTCAAGCTTGTATATCAGTTTGACTGCTTTAACTGCCTTACACGTATAGAAAGTTTTGAGACTTTATTGCCACACATTTGCGAACATTAAAAACCACGAGGATTTCTAGTCTGTTTGTAATGGAGTGTTTTAGCAGCTTTTAAACCCATTAAACGGTTCTGAGTTCTTCGCTTTACTTATGCACTTAGTAATATTTGTGTCGCAGTTTATATTAATACATTCAGAGAGAATGTAATTAGATTTTGTACTTTTCCCCTCTAATTATGCTACATTATAAAAGGATATTTATCGGTAATTTCGTATTTAATTTTTTTTTCAGTTTACCATGAGTTACCAAATGACAATGTTGCACACTAAAAATTTAAAAAATGAAATAAAAATCTTATCATCTTTAATACAGTGTAATAGATCTAAAGGAAAGAAGCATTATTAGTTAATTGCAGCAGTTGTGAAAGTTTTATCATTTTTGATATAATATAGGAAAAACATATGTAATAATTCTGCTTAAAATTGTAAAATATCCTTCATGCTGACAACCTTGATCAGATTTACTAATTTGTGACATTATTAAACTGGAACTTGATTCAAATAAGAAAGCAGATTGAAATGAGATAGGAAAATTGAATAATATTTAAAATAGAAAATATCTTTTTCTCGTTTAATGTACATGTTTTATCATGATAGATAATGCGTTGCTAAAAGTTAAGAAACTTGTGGTTTCCCGGCTTTATTTATGGTCGATTGCACAAGATTCCATTTTAAAGACTATTGCAGTTTCTAAGGATTTACGTGCAGCTAATTGTCTCTACGACTGAATACTGTACTCTGTTGTTAATGTTGTTTCTAATGCTCCCTGGCCAGAAGTATTTCAGACCAGGTCCATATAGGCTAATTGGCTGAAGGGTGCGGTTCCGATTTATAATGGCACACAAGGGTAGGAATCCAATTTAGCCAGGTGCCGCCTCAATTTTGAACAAGCAACCCCAGGGGCGGTATCTAGAGGGATCGTACCGTCTCCCACCTTCCCTGACCTCATAGAGGGACTTTCTGATCTACGGATTTAACGTGCCCATATCCGGCCTAGAAACGGAGATATTTAATGGTGCTTGTTGGGATTCGATCTGAGCACTCTATGCACCGAAAGCCGACACGCTAGCACTAGGCTACCTCGAGTTCTGTATTCTTTACAGGGGTGTTAATAATAATGAAAAATACGAAGTATTGTATGTGTTGGGTACAGCGATTTAGTCCCTCAAATTAACCCTCGAGTCAGAAACTCCGGAGGAAAGCACGCAATTAAAGTCCAATCATTAATTCTCACAGCATGTCGCGCAATCTTGGATGAGTCAAAATTGAGGGGGATCCCCGATTCCGGGAGATAAATATTTATCCAGACTCCCGCTTAATGTGGAGTGATCTCACTCAAAGAGACTCAGAGCCGCGCCACACGCCCCTAGAAATTTCGAAAACATACATAGTTGTATACAGAAAATGCTATAAGTATATTATGCGGAGGTGAAAATCGCTGCACGTTGAAAAGTAAAACTGCAAATCTATCATTTTTATGAGCACAAGAAAACGATTTTGAGTGAAATACTTTTGAGCATGAAGTGTAAAAAAAAGAAAAATATATTAATTGAAAAGAGATTTTCTCTCCCCCACGCATAGAGATACATGCATAGAAATAAATAAATAAATAAATAAATAAACAAATATATATATATACATATATATATATATATATATATATATATATATATATATATATATATATATATATATATATATATATATATATATATATATATATATATATATATATATATATATATAAATAAATGAATATATATATATATATGATATGTTATTTGATTTAAAATATTAATCAATCAAAATTTGTAGAGAATAATTACTATATTCTGAAAAAAACTTAAAAATCAAATTGAGTACTTAATTTATTATTTTAAAGATTTTTATAAAGAAAATGTTTATACAGTTTTACTATTTAAGGTTTTCTTTCTATTTTTTTAAATGTCTTTAAATTTGTTTATTTTTACTGATCAATTTTTAAAATATCGACGACTTTTCCCTCACATTAATTATTTTAATAAAGAAATGTTTTCATAGATTTCTACACTGTCCTTTAATGGGGAAAGAAACTTATATGAAACTTCCGCTCTGCATTTAACGACTTAAAAATATTGCCCTGTCGTTGAAATTACCAATAATTCGCAGCGATTTCGAGCGAGAGAGAGAGCTGGGAGAAAGGCTCCGGGAGATATAGAAACGAACTAATACTTTTACCAAGGAACGAGACATATCTTTTCTTTAATTTCTTTTCTGCCGATTTTGAAGGGAATATTACCCCTAGATCGATAAACACGCGGCCTTCCCATCCCACCGAATATAACTGCGTAATAAACATCTCGCCATATCTTCTGAAATTTCGTCTCCGGTTGCAATTTACGATTCTCCATAATTGAGCCCCCCACCCCTCTTTCCCCCGACACACAACCGATTGTTTTAAAAGCCAGGGAAAAGAGCAGAACTGTCATCGGCGTGGAGGGACAGCACCTCTTCCGAGGCTGCCTATCAAACCGCGAAAAAGAACATTGGCAGGCTCAAAACACACGGGCACCTTCCAAAATGCTGCACAGCATAAGTAGCGCCCCCTGGCGGTACTCTCTCTCTCTCTCTCTCTCCCCCTTTTCGATTCCGCGAGTTAGCAGTTCGCAGGTTCTGGCAGCATTGGAATGTCCCGAGACAGGGCCCTCCTCGCACAGGCCTCGTCGATGTCACACCTTGCATCGGGAAGCAGGATCGGTGCAATTCTTGCTCGCCGATAGAACGGTCCGGCGGTGTGTGCGTGCGTGCGTGTGTTCCACGGGATTCAGGGTGTTTCATTGTTTTTCTTCTTCTTCTTTCCCCCCGAGCGCCTGCACTTCGCCCGGCGACCGTGCGTCTCCCTTCCGGTTGCCATGGTAACCAACTGACATCAGCGAAGATGCGAGAGATGGCGGAAGACGGCTGCTGCTCTTGTGTGCCGGAACTCTGTTGCTAAAACTCTTCCCCCCCAAGTTTCTTTTCGAGAGGGAGAGAAACCATGTTGGTGCCGGTCGCCGCCCTGCTCATGATGGTGACCGCGGGCAGTGGACGGTCGTTCGGGGAGTGCGAGTTCCCGGACCGCGACTGCGGGTGGAACTGGTCCGACGGATGGAACATGCTGACCGCACAGAACCTGACTGCCTCGGGCCTGGGCACGACGGCACCCGCCGCAGACGCGCAAAATAATGTCAAAGGTCAGTCTCTTCAAATTTTAATACCCCCTACAACGACCTATTACACGACTCGAATTCCGCCACCACGTTACCAATCCCACCTTCCACCCCCTCCCACAGGTTGGGTCGTCTGTGGGGAGCAAGCGACTGATTATGGCCGGAAGGGACCGACACGTTTCACGTGGAAGTCAGCGTTTAGCTCCGAAAATATTTGACGGTCACTGTATTGAGGTTTTAAAGCACTAAATACGAACGATCCGTTATATATATATCGGGCAGGTACTTCCAGAGCGCTTCAAGGGAGCAACAGTTTATCACGATTGCGCCATACTTGTCAGGTCGACAGTGATAGCCGTAATGATTAAAAACTTTCGCCTTCTCGGAGAGGATAACTTCTTTCTAAAAAATAGTTTAAGAAGGACATTAGAATAATGATACATCAATAAAAAATCAATTTGTGAAATAATCAAAATTGTTGTCAAAAATTTGAAATAATCAAAAACTTAGAGAAGGCTAGTTCTAGTAGGAAAGAACCTCTCCCGGATAGGGAAAATTTTAAGTTTTCGTGGCATCTTACCATACTTTCCACATTAGAGTCCTAGTTAGGATAAATTAGCACTACTGAAATTCACTGACTGTAGTTTCAAAAGTGTTGTTAGATAATAGACGACGAGGCATATAGAATTGTGCTACAATATAATTCTTAATAGAAAGATCTGTTTAGAAAGAAAATTAAGAATTACTTGTAAGAATATATTGTGAGAATTCAATATTCAAGGAGCATTTTATAACTTATTGCTATTTTTGTAAGATAAAAGAGATAATTAGGGATCAGAAATGCAAAAATACGTATCAATCATGTTTTTAATAAACGAAAAAAACGTAGAACCATATTTAAATATAAAAGTGAAGAAAATAATGTCATTTTATTTAAAAATTAAAAAGTTGAGGAAAAAAATTTCGAGATCTTACAATGTAGTGAACTATTCATAAATTTTCATATTTCTAGGTCTGAGATAACAACTTGGGAAAAAAAAAAGTTTTATAAGTAAGTTGTAGACAGTATTGAGGTCCACAAAAATTTGAAATTAATAAAAAACATATTTTGCCTGTTGCTCAGTTTGTCTTAGACCACATTTAAAATCTGCTGAAAAAATTTTAATTCCAAGAAATTTTTTATTATATAATGATTCTTATAGTACTTTGCATTCACACACAAATATTTATAAATTTATAGATTCGTATGTTAATGAGCATATATATATATATATATATATATATATATATATGGTTTCACAAAGTTACATCAATATACACATATAAACCTATGTATACTAGATATTTATATTTCTTGTATATGATGTTAATTTATTGTGTTTATTACCAGATGGTAATGAGAGATATATTAATAAAAATATTTTAATAATATCAGAAAAATATAATGAAAAAAGATTCAGTATACATAGATTTTTCTGTTGACATTGATAGCATTCCAAGATTAAGACATCTGATTTTGATTTATTCCGGAATGGTTGTTTTATATACACATTAAATTAATGCAGTACCTGGCATGTAAAATTTTGGACGTGTTATTCAAGGTTGTACTGTTCTGTAGTTTTACTGCAGAACATATTTGGAGAACTTCATTTTTCTTTTTCCGCAGAAGCCGTGACTCTGTTTTAGACTAGACATACTGTTTTCGAGACTGACAGCGAAAATAATTTAACATTTTGAAGTTTTTCTTTTGAGGATAGTGTCATTAAAAACAAAGTATATAATAATTCAACATAAAAAAACATAAGAATTAAATTCAACGTAATAGTTAACAAAGTATATATATATAATTTAGAACCTCTCTAATAATTTTAATTAATGTTGTTGTTTTCTTTATAAGTTTGTAGCAGAATATATAACCTTGATATATCATTATCAAATAAACCATACCTTATATTGACGATAGTTAAACTTTATAATACTTAATTTTTTAAAGCATGACAGTTTTGAAATTTTCCTGTAATGTTTAATTCATCACAGGTTAGTACATTGAGAGCAAGGATTACACAATTTTTAGTCCTTCATTTTATTTGTCAGTTTCATTTATGCATATTGGTAAGTACTTGATAGTTTTTAATTGTAATAAACCCTTTCAATCTGCATAAAGTTTAAGGGAGAGGAACTTATGTTTAATGTCATTTTATGTATTCTATGCCATAGTATCGTCAATTTAAAGTTTATGTGACCCGGTTAGTACTCTAAGGGAAGTTGAAAGTATCCTCAACTACTGCGATAAAAAGTTATGTTTATGTCCCATCTTCTTTTTAAAGTATTCGTCAAACAATGTCTAATTATGTCAGGAATAAATTTAGCTTAAAAAATTATCACTTAATTTTTATTAGTGTGGTTTAAAAAATTTTCTCGTCTTCTTTTTTTGTTAAATTTTTATTTTATAAAATTATCTATAACAACTGGAAATATGGACTATTAAACATTCTGAAGAGATGCATTAAATATTTACTCAGTAACTTTGAGGTTTCAGTAAAAAGTTTCTTGATCATATTAAGTAAAACCTATTAGAGCATAATTTATTTATTTGGGGAACAGAAGATAAATCAAAAGACTATATGCATGACGTTTGTGATGTATTGTATTATTTTATAAAAAGAAATGTTTGTACTTTAATGAAACAAATGCCGTGATTTCTTTTGTTTGGTGAACAAGTACTTCTGTTCTGTCTTATTAACATATAGCACCATTAAAGTTTGTAAATGTAATAGCTGATAGAGTTAAATCGTACTTACAAAGTGGTTGAGAGGAAAAATTTCGTAACTTCATGCAATGGTTGATAGAGCATACATAGTCATAGCACACAGCAGAAAAATTAACTTATACATTCTTTTAAATAAGGAAAATATCTAAACGAATTTATATTTTTTATGATTTAATACGTGTTCAAATTTGAAAATATTTAGTACGATAAATTGATGGTCGCTTTATCTTTTTAGTGTAATCATCAAACATGATCTAGACATGATCGAAAGGAATGAATCATTAAAAATTATTACCGAAACCTAGATCGTAAAGCTGATTAACGACAATTTTTAAAATTTTTAAATTTGAATCGATATTGATGATGGTAATTTTGACGTTAACTAAAATATTTCGTCATTAAAACGGACAATGCATATGATTTGTAGTTTTTTATTTTATGTTTTTAATCAGTCTTGTCAATGATATATTAAGTGAAAACTACTCTGTTTTGTAGATCTAGGAAATTTAGTTACAAAGTCTGGAATATGTTTAACATCGTTATCTATATGTCTTCAACATGCTTTATCCTAACTTTGACCAAAACTGTTTAATTGGGTTACTTTAATCATTTACGTTAATAAGAGAAAAATTTGTGAGGAAAGTCATTCAAAATAAGAACTACATTTACTCGATTTCTTAATTGGATATTACATCAATCTGCTGATCAGAAGGTCCATGTTTAAAATTTTGGCCCTGGAAGCAATTTGTCATAACTTAGGTCAATAAAGTGAAAGTCTGTTTGGATTCTTGTGCAACATAAAAAAAAAATTTCTGCATCATGTGTCAAATATACACGTGTTTTAATATGCTCTCTGGTTTTGGAAGCAAAAATGAATATTTAAATATTTATATGCATTTACAATTTTTCGTAGTCAATAATTATTTTTCTAGACAAAAAAAATTATAGTAACGTTTAAATCAGGACTAAAATGCGTGAAAATGCTGAAATCATACTCATACAAATGCATTAGAAAATCCACTAAATAAAATTTGTTAAATGCTTACAAAACACTGTTAAAAATTTTCGCCAGTTGTTAAATGTGTGTGAATATATACGTACATAATTTTTTTTAATCGTGCATAAAACATTATTATCGTTGCTGTATTGCATTCACAAAGCAATAAACTAGAATGGATAATGAAATGTCGATGAAAAGAAATAAAACTTGTGGTCTATGATCATAAAAAAGGAAAAAAATATTACTTTTGTAAAAGCAGCACCTAAATACCATAATTAACTAACTAACTAACTAACTAACACACACACACAAATTCATTTTGTTATGTGTTAATAGTCTACACAATCACATACATTTCTTTTCTTTTATAATGGTGCAATTTCTGCTACACATTCTCAAATTCTTTTTTTATTTCGGATAATAATAATAATAATAATAATAATAATAATAATAATAATTCTGCTTTTTCAGAATCGAGTACCTTTCTACTTTTCGCTCTTTTATTACCAGTCGAAAGTAATGAACTTAAATGTGGATAAAAGTGAATAAATTGAGGAAATTGCAAAAATTTAGTAAATTTCGAAATTATTATTACTATTTTGAATTATTATTATTATTATTCTAATTTAAGAAATTTCGAATAGTAATAATAATAATAAAAATTCTGCTTTTTCAGAATCGAGTACGGACCTTTCTACTTTTCGCCTTTTTATTAGTAGTCGAAAGTAATGAACTTAAATGTGGATAAAAGTGTATGAATTTAGGAAATTGCAAAAATTTAGGAAATTTCGAAACTATTATTATTATTATTATTATTTGAATTTAGGAAATTTCAAATAATAATAATAATAATAGTAATAATAATAATAATAATAATAATAATAATAATAATAATAATAATTCTGCTTTTTCGAGAATCAAGTACGGACCTTTCTACCCTTTTTACTTTTCACTTTTTTATTAATAGTCGAAAGTAATGAACTTAAATATGGATAAAAGTGTATGAATTTAGGAAATTACAAAACGCAAAGCAGTTAGTTATGGAATGCAAAATAAATATTTCCATATTAAGACACATTTTCATAATAAAGAAGATAAAAATGAAAACACGAAAGCGAAATCCAAAACATGAAAGAAAATAAATTAAAAATGAAATCAGGTTTTCACGGTATCTTTTCTTTGTTGACAAATAGATGTTAAACTTACCTTAAGCTTTTTCAATTTTTTTTAACTTTTAGTTTCAATTTATGTACATATATTTCCATCCATGTTAGTAGTGGGATTAATTAATTTATTTTCGTTATCCCAATTATTTAGTTTTTGAAAATAAAAAAAGGAATTCCTACATTTAGGCCATATTTTTTCTAAATGAATAATAAAACCTGTGCTGAGGAATATTACTTAATAATCAATAATATGATTATAATTACTATATAAACTTACTTATTAATTATAATCAAACACATGCTCCAATAGTGGGTACATTAATAAACTCTATTTTTGTCGACATATGAATAAAATTATTTATTGCATTTAAATATACCTCCAACAATCATAATGTCAGCCGTGTAAAGACTAACTGCAAAGACCGAGGACCAAACATCAGTCTCCACACTTAAATTACCTAACCTATCCCGACAACTAAACATTAACGGCTAACATTAAGACTACTGTATACTAGCCTTACTGGATTCGCTCACCTTAATGTTAACCCATGGAAAAAATTTATCTACTATTTAGAGCTACATAAAGACTGATAAAATCAAATACAAATGGTATTCTCAGATAGCCTGAACTTTTCTGCACCTTGCAACAGGATTCATTTTATAAATTTCGTCCACCAAACGAATTTATGAGCTAATTAAACACACTATACCAGGTCTTTTCCCCGAATAGAGTATATATGTATATATACATATATATATACATACATATATATATATATATATATATATATATATATATATATATATATATATATATATATATATATATATATATATATATATAACAGTTCCGTAACTGACTGACTGACTGACTGACATACAACTCACAGACCAAACCGCTGGACCTAAAGGGCTGAAATTTTGCATGGCGATTCTTCTTATAGTGTAGGGATGCAGTAAGAAAGATTTTCGAAAAATTCTACTTATATTTTTTAAAATTAAGTTGTTAAGCTGTTTTAGTAACTTTTTTAAAGTTTGCATTTAAAATAATAATTTGAGGGTTATAATATTTATATCACAAGAAAGATCCTAAAAATTCCTTTAAAATGAAATCTTTTTCGAATATTTAACTCCATTTTCTGATTTTTGGGGAATTTTTGAAGATTAATTTTTAGAATTTAATTTATTAAACGCTGATCACATGATTTCCTTTTCTGGTACTTTAAATTAATATATCGTCACGCGTATAACATTGAAATAGACAAAAAAAAATTTCTTGCTAATGCGGCAGACAAATGGACATTACCAAAAAAAAAAATAAAATACAGTAAAAGATATGTTCCCCAAACTGTACTATATTAACTATACTATATTCTTTAGTATGTTCTATTGGATTTAATTTGAATATTTTCTTCTACATTATTTTGTCTATAATCCCTTACGATTTTTTAAAAAATATTTTTTTTGCTTTTTTTTAAAAATCAATTGCATACATTGATCGTTGTATTTATTTTAAATATATATATGTTTATTTATTTTTTGGCATTAATTGTATACACTGACCGTTGTATTTAATTTGAATGTACTCCGTAGCGAAGTGCGTGTTTTCAGCTAGTATATATATATATACTTATATATATATATACACATACACACACACGTATATATATGTATATATATATATATATACACTGCTGGCCACCCAAATTGCAACACCAAGAAAGACAAGAGATATCACAACAAAATTTATTTTGTAGATAACATGTTGACCAAGTATCAAATGATTAAATTTATAGACTTCTGTGAAGTGTGGTTCCTGCCAAAATCAGTAGCCAGAGTAGCCGCCATTGTTGGAGATCACCGCTGCCACACGCCTCGGCATTGATTCAAAGAGACTTTGGATGGGTTCTTGGGGTACAGCAGACCAAGCAGCTTCCACACGTTGCCAAAGTTGATCTGCTGTGGCAGCTGGGGATGGAATCTGGGTCAATCGTAGAGCAACCATGGACCACATGTTTTCTATCGGTGAAAGATCCGGAGAGCGAGGCGGCCAGGGAAGCAATTCAATCTGGGGATTGACGAAGAACCGTTGGACAATGCATGCCACGTGTGGTCGCGCATTATCCTGTTGAAATATGGCTGTGGGCAAGCCCTGAAGGTAAGGAAGGACAACTGGCTCCAACACCTCGGAGATGTAGCGCTGGCTGTTTAAAGTACCGGCAATGCGTACTAGAGGTGTGCGAGAGTGATATCCAATACCGCCCCATACCATAATACCCGGTGCAGGACCAGTGTGGCGGTGCATAACGCAGCTGTTCAGCATCCTCTCTCACGGTGTCTCCAGACTCGAATGCGACCATCGTGGTGTTGCAGACAGATGCGTGACTCGTCAGTAAAGACAATTTCATTCCATTCTGCCGTCCACATCCTTCTGTCATCGCACCACTGGCGGCGGAGACGTCTGTGGTTCTGCGTCAAGGGTAGACAAAGCAATGGACGTCTTGCGGACAGACCACTCTGCTGTAAACGGCGTCGAATGGTACGCGCAGACACTGGATGATGCGTTACAGACTGCATGTGCCGTGCTATGGTTCGTGATGTGACTGAGCGATCCGTCACTGCTATGCGCACAATTTGCCTGTCATCACGTGAAGTGGTGCGCTGAGGTGGATGCGATCGAACACGCCGGTCCGTCGTACCCTCCTGCGTCCAACGATCACATATCCACATTACAGTTGTTTGGTTTCGTCCAACACGACTACCGATTTCCCTGAAAGATAATCCACAATCTCGGTAGGCCACTATCCTTCCTCTGTCGAACTCGGATACTTGATCAAAAGATGATCGCTGTTTTCGACGAGGCATAATTGATCGTTTTTTTGAAAAAACCACAAGAAAAACACAATTGCCGAACTTGAAATCGTCGAAATCTCCAAGCCTTAAATAGCGCTTTGATGTGGCGCCACAGGCGCGCGTAATGTGCGTCTGCGCTGAAATTCTAATCATTTGCATATCTCACCTCCGCTAATGCATGTTGTAAATTTCATGTTATTCGCATGTTTCCTTCAGGGTGTGGGATTTACAGTGGCCAGCAGTGTATATATATATATATATATATATATATAACATAAATTACTCGTTTGTATTAAGTACTAATGGTTTGAAATGGATAAATTAAATTATGGGGAGACTTTTATGTAGACACATGAAGTATCTATTAACTATTATTTGCATTTTATTGAAAAATTAAAAATGCTCCAAGGTGTAAAATTTCTTTCTCTATTACGGAGTAAAATTTAAAAAAAAATTCTTTAAAACCAAGTCGGTAATACTTGGACAAATTTTCTCCACATGTTAACACTTAGGTAGGCGAATCCGATAGGGGTAGTACACAGCAGCCTTAAGGATAAAAATACTTGTTCAAACAGTTATTCGAAAAAAAAAGTGAATTAGGTGAATTTTCTGATAAGTATTCAGAATTTGTGCTATTATGCATATAAACATTGAGTGATTACTGTGCAAAACTTCACAACAATTTTCTGTTTAATTATTTATGGGAAAACTTTAGAATACATCAAAATTTTGGAATTTAATGTCATCTTGATTTAAAAAAATACAATTTAAGAGCTTAAAAACGACCTAAAAGTAGCGCATAATAGTGCATAGTATTTCCATAAACAATTTAAGTTCTAATCCTCAAACAAATTAGGCTAGACAGCGAAAATTCCCTCAGTCCATCCCTCAAAAAAGTCATGCAATTTAATATTTCTTTGAACCGCTTAGGAATTGATTGCACTACCGTAGACTCATAAAACCACAAGCATTATTTCATAGTCTAGTCGTCGCGTTCCCGTGCAAAGGTCTTATTTAATGTTTAGTTTCTCTAAAAAGCAGTTTCCTTTTTCATTTCATTTACCCCAGTCTATCCATAAATACATACTTCTTCTGTATGGTGAACATATTTGAACTAATAATGCTTAGTTTATTATCCCAGATCTTGTAGAATCGAATGTTATACCAGCCAGACATTAAAAATATAGCCTCCAATTTAACAATACTTAAATGGAGAGGAAGAATGCTTTCTCAACTGAACATCTACAGCATTTTCTTATACACACACACACACGCACACACACACACACACACGCACACACACACACACACACGCACACACACACACACACACACACACACACACACATATATATATATATATACATACACACATACATACATACAAGACATACATACATACATAGACATATACATACAAACATACATACATACTCGGCATATTACTTACTTACTTACACACATACACAAACATACATATATATATATATATATATATATATATATATATATATATACATACACATATATACATTCATACATACATACATAAATATATATATATATATATACACACTCATGTATGTGTCACAAAAAATAGGCGAATAGAATTTATTTTTATGCAATAAAATGTAAACAATGGAAAAGAATGAAATTTATGCTAAAGTTCTCGGACGTTTGCAAATAGCCGCCCTCGGACATGATTGTTTTAGATATGATATGACACCGACATTGGTTTAAAATTAACATATGTATTTATTTAACTCGAAGAAACACATATAATCGCTCTAATATTCAGCCCTGGTATGGTTAAAAATATTTTTCTGGCCAGGCAATTTTAACTTCTCATGAATAATAGCAGCATTTTTATATGGATTTAGATAATGATATGTTAAAATTTTGGCAAAAAGAATAAAAAGAAGGCAAATGAATAAAAAAGAAACAACAATTTCTACATTGTGGAACTATAAAGGTTCCAAAACAAGCATGAACAAGCAATTACCTGTCGCTGCATTGAGTAAAAAATTATTTCTGCTAAGTTTAATATAATTAATTAATTTATTTATCTATTTATTCAAACAGAAATTTTATACATCTTTTTCTGTCTTGAAAAAAATTTTTTAAATTACCCCGAGCGAATTTGAAATTCCCTTACTTTGATTTTTGATCGCATTTTAAATGGAATAACTTTCACAGGAACTCTAGATAAACTATTTATTAAAAAAAAAAGATTTTGCCTATCAATTTTGAAGTTAGTCTGGAAAATGTAGAAGATATCGTGGCCAGAAAAATCTGGATGAATAACTACTGAATATGTCATTCCAGGAAAATTTCGATTTGTATCCCAGTAAATCTGAGAGTGTATATCCGATGAAATCTCGAAATTGATTTTTTGCATGATTGCTCTACATTTTCTGTGATATACAAAATATGGACTGTGGGAAATGAAAACGATCACAGATTGTATAGAGGCAAATCCAGACAATACTTCAGGAGCAAATTTAAACACTGCAGTGTTGACAGTTTTTCTACATTTTGATTCTGACCAATAAATCTTTATAAAATGTATTGTGATAAGTGTATAAAACTGGAATCATGGTTCATTTTTAATATGATCCTAAAAGTTAAACGTAGTTTGATGAAATAATTTGCAAAATGCTATCAGCATCTAAAATGACTCACAATGTTAACTGATAAATTATTATCATAAAAATAAATGGTTGATACATTCTTTTCCCAACCCAAAAAGCATTACACGCCCCGAATTTGTTGGTTATTTTAGTATGGGAGCTTCCTATAAGGGAAACAATACTACTACCTAAGATAAAACAACAGGAAATGCCTTCGGAATTTCCCTTTCCGGATTCGAAACCGAATCCACTGTGGGAAAGCTGACGACACTAACCCCTGTTCGATGAGGACGTCCAGGAAAATTAAAAATTTCATCAAGATGGTTCGCATGACACTTATAGATACTTCATGTATCTGTATAAAACTTCTCACCATAATTTATCCATTTCAAACCATTAGTACTTAATATAAACGAGTCATTTATGATGTATATATATATATATATATATATATATATATATATATATATATATATATATATATATATATATATATATGCACATACAGGGTGTCCGGGCTAAAAGTATCCAAAAGTTATGACTTATTTTTACGGTACTACCCATTAGAATTAAAAAAAAACTTTATTTAAATTGAAAGAACATCTCACCAAGTTATAATATCAGTGATAGATTTATAGTATCATAGATTCCGATGTGTGCACCTTTTGTAGCACGACTAACGTCTAAATTATAATCCAGTTTTCTCCAAGTGTTTCGTAGCATATCAGGCGTTATTAGACTTTTTTGCTTGGGGATTCATTAAATCCGTTGTGTATAAACACATAATTGAAACTGTGGATGAGTTGAAGAAGGGTATCATTCAAGCAATTCGTGTAATAACTCCTGATACGTTACGAAACAGTTAGAGGGAACTGGATTACCATTTAGACGTTTGTGTGTTACAAAGGGTGCACACATCGAAATCTTTGATACTATGATCTGATTGGTATTAAAACTTGGTGAGATGTTTTTCCTATTTAAGGGGACAGTGGACCTTCAAACCTAACTTTTTTTTTTTTGAATGGATATGCTTGAAATTTGAATATGTGATTAGTACCATAAATATGTAAAAGTGGTTAAAATTTAAAGATGAAATATTAATAATTTAGGAATTATGAATTATTAATTATATCAAAATTGGCCTAACTAAAAATGTGCCAGGAGCATTTCTTTTGCATATAATATGGTAAATTTTCTTTACAGAATACCTTATAGAACTAACAATGAAACTTATTGCTTATTTTAAGTATTCATTAAAAATATAAAGAGAAAAAATAATAATAATGAAAAAAACCCTTTTTATTACGCAAAATACTTATAAATCATCTTTCCAAGTACAAAATTTAGAAATTCTGAGCTACGAAGCATAATTTTTTCACTAAGTTTTATTTTATATACAGTTAAGTATATAAAAATTAAATTTCAAAGCAATACGATAATTAGAAATGCGCCTGGAGCAGTTTGAATATTCGTATGACATGAAAATTTTTATTTTGAGAAAAACACATTTAAAGTTATTGCTATTAGTAACCACATATTATCTAAATTAAATACAAATGCCTATAACTAGGAAAGTACTCTCAGAAATTAAAAATTCTTTTTGCAACACAGTCCTATTCGTCCGTAGTTTCATAATTCAATAAATTTTTTAAAAAATCGAATTTTTGGACAAAGTTCACAATTTTGAATATCCACTGTCCCCGTTTTTGCTATTTAAATAATTTATTAAAAATTCTAATGGGTAGTTCCGTAAAAATAAGCCATAACTTTTGGATACCATCAGCCCGGACATCCTGTAGTGAAACTGTTCTAAGGCTAACAGTCATGAGTCCGAAAAATACATGCCGTGTTGAGGGGTGGCCGGCAGATGAGAAGTGTCCCTGCATATATGTAAGTTTGTGTGTGTGTGTGTGTGAGAGAAAACACGGCAACACTATGATGGTTGCTTCTCATAGGTTATTCAAATGGGTGCTAAAGATGTGAGAAGTACGTTTACATTAATGATCTGTGAATTCTTTTTTATTCCCTCGTGTCAATTTCGGCAGCATCTGTGTTTTCAGTCCTTGAATAATTTTTTCGTCTAACAGAGCGCACGATGAAGGAAACTCTAGCTGTCATATATTTCTCATTTAATTGGGTAATTGCGTGCCAGATAGAGGGAAGCGCGTTCTGTTCTAAATGATATCCACAGACGGCAAAACAAATCAAGTTGTTTTTCATCAAAAGTTTCATCTTTCGTGACATTCTGTAGTTGCAGTCAAAAATGAATCCCTGCAGCTTTTCGCTCTTCAGTAAATGGCAAATACTTGAAACAGAGTGCTCCGATTTGCTTGTTACCTTGGTGGAGCCTAGAAAAAAACCGAACAAGATGTGAAAACAAATTTTAATTAGCTTTTTTTTACGGAAAGGAAATACGATTTTTTTATCTTTTCAATCCCTGTTACGCTGAATTTAACAGTAATTACAATGGTTCTGCTTTGGCTAGTATTTTTTTAAGAGAAAATTTTTAACTAATGCTAGTCGCAAGTATATAATAAAATATAAACGAATTATGAAATTACTGCTATTTGGGGCACATATAAAAACTATGAACAAACCGTTTTCTTAAGGTTGTGCTGATAAATCTAGTTTTAGCTAAATTTATATAACATACGCCTTTTTGATTTTAAGGATTTTTCAATGGGGATCTTACAATGCGTTCCTTATAAATCTCTGAAAATAATTATGCGTAGTACAAAATTAAAACTGAATTTGCTATATAAAAACATTATTTTTATAGAAACAGATTATTTACCCTAAAATTATACAGAACCATACAAATATCTATTTGGGCATTAACTTAAGTTTGTGTGTCTTTTGTGTATGTGTACGTCTTTTTATTCAATAAAAACAAATAAAATACAAAATTAAATATTAATTAAAATAAATAAATAAAAATCAAGATAAAAATTATAAAAAATACAAATAATATAGAATTGAAAAAAATTAAAATTAAATTTAAATATTTTCTGTCTTTTTTTTTCTTTTATATTATCTACGTTTCATGTTTCTTTAACTTTTAATTAACTACTCCTAGTTAATAGTTCATTTAAATTTAACTTCTCTTAACTCAGCAAAATAATCCATTGTAAAGTAATTTTATCTTAAAACCTCTACAAACTATTTTTCCGAGCACCCTTATTCAAATTAATCATAGTCATCACTGGAGTTAAAGCCTTTGGCCGAGGTAGTCCTAAAAGAGCCATAACGGCCTTATTTCTTCAGTTATAGCTTTTAATTTGTCTAATTTATGTTGTTTCTTTTACATTGCAGTAATCACGCTTTGCGTGTCGTATTTCTGCTAAACATTCAAAAGTTACACGCGTTGAATATATGTTAGACCCTGTTATGTCACGTGCCTGTTATAGTTTTTATTGACATAACTGTCACTGATTACCTTGTAAATCTCCTAAGAATTTTTCAATGGTCCAAAAGTACTGTTTTTTGTATCTTTTATTGGCATCTTTAGTATTCGAAATTTCTATGTACCAGAATTTATTAGAATGTACATGAAACTCGTGGGAAACGCATAGCAGGAACACAAATCTTCTTCGTATTCATAAGGTGAAATTACAGGGTATCAGCTGGTTATCGGGGTAATAAACATCAGTCCTTCAGCAGACCGAGGAACATTAGGTTTTATTGTCTCTATGGAGACAATTCACAAGTGCTTTGGTAATAATTAAGTTAGAATTGGAATTTAGTTTCTGAAAAGCACGTTTTTGTTGAATATTTGTGTTCAACCGGACGAGGCTGTTTTTAAAAGCGATAGCATTAGCTAAACCAGTTGTGCGCAGACTATTTTTCGACCTCGACCCATTATTTTTAAATAAGAATCACGTGTCCTCAGTGAAAATTTATTGGTAATACCAAATAAAAAAAATTAAAATGTTAACAAAAGAATAGAAAAATGAACTAAACATATTTTGAGAAAGAATTTCAAAAATCCATGAAATGTCGATTTTGGGTACATATTTACTTTTCAGAATAACAAAAAAATATCTTGCTTACCATTTACACTTGTTTTTTGCCAAATCTCCTGTGACTGAAACTTCATATTTAAATATTAGTATGTATTTGTATTTCATTTAGGCAAAAAATAACAAAAATTAAAATTAAAAAAGAGCATTATTTTAAATCTATAAACTTCCTATTAAACATTAAAAATTATCAGCTTCATTTATTTTTATGAAACTAAAATAGAAAAAAAAGAATGAAGGGTCACCTTGCACCTGAGGTTATGAATGTCCATCAATATTTGGTGGAATATTTGAGAATGTTACTCTCTGAAAACCCAATCTCGCACATACAGGTAAAAGCGAATGGAAGCTATGTAGCCTTGCGAGACTGTTTGACACGTTATTTAACAATATATTTTTACCATATAAAAATATAAATAAAAACATTAAAAATATGTATTTATGGAAAAGTTTAAAGCATGTTTTTAAATTAAACAATTCAGTATAAAATAAATTTACTTCAGACTATCAGCAAATACCTCCAATTTATCGACTATGGGTTGCGACTATCAGTTTGTGCACCACTGAGCTAAAATATAGCGTAGCGCCTTTAGTTCAGAGGGCGACTTTGGGAATCGTCCTTAGAGAATCACGCCTAATGTTCCTTGGCTTAATGAAGAATTATTAATTAGTTCTAAACTAGTTGCCACCCTGTAATATTTTATTGTACTTATTAAGAAGCTCTGGATACCTGTTATAGAAATTACTAACTTGATTTTTCCTCCAAAATACTCAATATGATCATTCAACTTCATTAGAAGCTTTCATATCTATTTTTTATAACCAAGTTGAAAATTTCAAATGAACCTAATAATCTTAAGAAAAAAAGACGGCAGGACATAGTTCTACAGTTTTCCCATTGCGAATCATTCTTACAATAAATGGCACAAAATGAAAGCTGTTATGTATTTATTTAACAATTGCGCATATATATATATATATATATATATATATATATATATATATATATATTCCCCTAGAAATGTATCAAACTTCTGCGTGAAAGTGGCTTGAAATAGTGCTTTGAATTTCCTTTTGAAAGTGAAGATACTCGATTAACACTGCAAAAAATTTTCAAAGTCGTTGAAACTGAAGAGTTTAAATATTTTACGTCTACAAATTGATGATCAAATAGAAACATCCAATTAAAACAGGCTCTTCAGCATCTTCAAGGTAACGCATTTCATTTTTGTTTGGGCCACTGAAGAGAAATAAACACAGAATTGGTCACTGAAAGAAAGTTAGATTCAATAATTCAGAGCTCGTGGGTGATTGGGAATTGTAATGTTACGAATTCTTTGATCATGGCGGAATTATTTCAGAGGAGGTTGAAGCTTCAATGATAACGTATTAAGCCGAAGAGACTACTCGTTAATTGCCTTCGAAAGGGTTAATTTGTTGACAGGCTGATGAAAAGTAGATACTGTTAATCCTCCAAACAATATAGCTGAGAAATTTATCATTAAGTTTCTCTTTCTATTCGTTACTGAAATTTAAAGCGCTTGAAATATATCCACTCTCTCATCCATAAATGCCAAGTTTCAGATATTTGTTAAAAGGGTAACACTAAGTCTCTTGATAAGACGAACAAACTTTCTATTCATATTTTTCGGGAATGGTTTTCATATCTTCCTAATAAATATTAGTGTCCAATTATATACACTACGTGGGAAAATCTTGTAAAATGTGGGTATATAGCTGAAGCTTCAATGAAAACGTGTTAAGACGATGATACTAAGTCTTTTAATAAGACGAATACAATGTCTATCCATGTTTTCCGAGTGTTTTTATATTTTACTTATGAACATTAGTATGCAATTATATACTTTATATGGATACATGTGGGTAAATGTAAGAAAATGTGGGTATATAGCTGAAGCTTCAATGAAAAAGTGTTAAAATGAAGAGACTACTCTTTAATTGCTTTCGAATTAGGGTTTGACGGTTTTTCAAACCCGGTTTTAAAAAACCGGTTTTTAAAATAAATTTGTCACATTTGAAAACCGGTTTAAAAGAATTCAAATTGTTATGTAAAAATTAATTTTTAACTTATTTAATTTCTTGAAGACCCTGAAGAAAAACTTACAAATCCAAAGACACTGAAAGCTGAATTTTCATTATTTGAGGCAACGAATAAAAGAACTAAAAACTTAGATTTGTTATTTGATGCTTTGAAAATTATAAAACCAAGCTCAGTAGCTAGTGAACGGGTGTTTTCAATTTCAGGCAATTTTGTGTCCAAAATAAGAACAAGACTTAGCCACCGTTCAGTGGATATTTTATGTTTTTAAAATCCTATTTTCTTAGGAGAAATTAAAATTAGTGAAATAAATATAAATATTATTTGAAATTTGAAATTTTTGTTTGAGTTTTCGTTATTTTGTGTGAGTAATGTGTAATCCTTAATTTTTTTTTAATATTTTGACTTTGATTTCGTTTTTTGTTATTTTATATAAATTAAATAAACTATTTTTCCCTATTCTATTTTTTTTGACAAAAATTCGAAAACCGGCTAAAACCGGTTTTTTGGAAATCTGGAATTCGAAAACCGGTTTTTCAAAAAGTAGGTTTTTGTATAAACCCTATTCCGAATGAGTTAATTTGTTGACAGGCTGAGGGAAACTAGAAACTGTTATTGCTACAAACAATATATTTGAAAAAATTATCATTAAATTTCACTTTCTATTCATTACTGAAAATTTAATAGCTTGAAATAAACCCACTCTCTCATCCATAAATACCAGGAAAAAAGTTTCAGATAATTGTTAAAAGCGTAGCATTAAGTGTGTTATGAGGGGTACCAGAGATACCCCTTTGCGTTGTGTAAATATAGGGAGGTGAACTCCAAAGGGAACTATGCGTTTATAAATAAAAATAACAACATTTATTATACAATATTTTACAAGAAAATGTCGGGTTTACATATTATATTTAAGATCTTGGCTATACATATTTTTAACCGAATTAGGGCATACTTCATCCGCTTCCTGCGGCATAACCATTACGGGTCGAGTGAAATAAAAGTCTCGTAATCTCTCGAAAGGCATGAGCACTATTTAAAGGGGGAATTTATGACCAACCTGGGGAGTTTTGATGAAACAGCAGAGCATGGCATCGTTGAGGCACTTCTACAGGAGGAGGTTTTAGGGATCGGGCTGAAATTCAAGTGGCTCTTCACTGGCGGAGGCAACAGGATTCGGCGCTGGCGGTTGAAGACGGACATCTCGCCATTTTTACGGGGCCGTCTTTTCTTCCCAGTCTCTCTTCGCAGCTCGCTACCTCCAATCGCTCCCTCGCTCTCTCTCCGAACCTCGTTTCTCCCACACTCGGGGCTCCCCCAATCTTTATTATAACCCCTCCCCAGGTTAGTTATTCACGTAAATTTATTGCCTCTTCGAGTTTTTTATTCGAGGGCAGGATGCTCTGACATTCCCATGGTTGACCCACGTGGTACGCTTATTTCCAAGAAAATTGGAAGTCCGTTGAATTTCCTGGAATTTCTTTCCCGCGTCCTGAGGAATTCAGGGGGGGGGGTGATGTTTCTTGGAAAATTGGTGCAGTTCCAATATGGCCGTTTTATGCCCCGTAATCGTGTTGGAAGAACAAAATGGCTATAACGTTGGAAGGAGTTCAAAATGTCCAAATTGTGGATTCTTCACAACAAAGTGTCTTGATGAAACGAAGAAATTCTCTATGCATAACTTTCGGGAGTGTTTCTATATCTTCCTAATAATTATTAGTGTCCAAATATATACTTTATGAGGGAAAATGTGCATATATACCTGGAGCTACAATGAAAACGTGTTAAGAGACTATCTGTTAATTGCTTTGGAAGAGTTAATTTGTTGATAGGTTGATGAAAATTAGATAGTCTTAACCCTAAAAACAATATCTGAGAAATCTACCATTAAATTTCTCTTTCTATTCATTACTGAAAACTCAAGTAATTTAAATGACCTCCATCTTTCATCCATAAAAGACAATTTTCTGATACTGTTTTAAAGCATTTAGTCTTTTGATAAGACGAATAAATTTTCTATTCATATTTTCCTAGAGTGTTTTTAACTCTTTCCTATAAATAGTGTCCAATTAAATTCTTCATATGGAAAAATGTGAATAAATGTGGGGGAAATGTTGGTATTTAGCTGAAGCCTTAATGAAAACGTAATAATCCGATGAGATTACCTGTTAATTGCCTTCGAAACAGTTAATTTGTTGACAGGCTGATGAAAACTAGATACTGTTAATCCTCCAAACAGTATATGATAAATTTATCATTAAATATCTCTTTCTATTCATTAAAGAAAATTTAAACGCTTGAAATACATCCACTCTCTCATCCATAAAAGTTTTCTGATGCTTGTTAAAAGCATAGCATTAATTCTCTTGATAAGACTATTTTCTAGTCATATTTTTCGGGAATGGTTTCTATATCTGCCTTATAAATATTAGAGCTCCATTATAAAATTTATATAGAAAAATGTGTAAATGAGAGAAAATATTGGTATATAGTTGAAGCTTCAGTGAAAACGCACTAAGCTGAAGAGACTACCCGTTAATTGCCTTCGAATGAGTTAATTTGTTGACAAGCTGATGAAAACTAGATACTTTCAATATTCCAAACATAATATCTGAGAAATTTGCCATAAAATTTCTTTTTCTATTCACTGCTGAAAATTTAAGCACTTGAAATACATCCACTCTCTCATCGAAAAATTTCAAGTTTTCTGATACTACTTAAAAGCATTAAGTCTCTTGATAAAACGAATACATTTTCTATTAATATTTTTCGACAGTATGTTTTCTTCTCCCTTATAAGTATTAGTATTCAATTATAAACTTTATGTGGAGAAATGTGGGACAATGTGGGTATGTAGCTGAAGCTTCAACGAAAACGTATTAAGCCGAAAAGACTGCATGTTAATTGCCCTCGAAAGAGTTAATTTGTTGACAGGCTGATGAAAACTAGACACTGTTAATCCTCCAAACAATATATCTAAGAAATTTATTATTAAATTTCTCTTTCCATTCGTTACTGAAAATTTCAGCGTTAGAAAATCCACCCACTCTCTCAATCATAAAAGCCAAAATTCTGATACTTGTTAAAAGCGTAGCATTAAGTCTCTTTATAAGACGAATAAATTTTCTATTCACATTTTTCGGGAGTGCTTACGTATCTTCCTTATAAATATTAGTGCTCTATTATAAACTTTGTTCGAAAAAAATGTGTGTAAATGTGGGAAAATGTGGGTATATAACTGAAGCTTCAATGAAAACGTATTAAGCCGAAGAGACTACCCGTTGATTGCCTTCGAAAGTATTCATTTGTTTTGACAGGCTGATGAACACTAGATACTGTTAATTCTCCAAACAATATATCTGAAATATTTAACATTAAATTGCTCTTTCCGTTCGTTATTGAAAATTTCAGCATTGGAAAATTCATCTACTCTCTCATTCATAAAAAGCCAAGATTCTGATACTTGTTAAGAGCGTAACCGTTAAGTCTCTTTATAAGACGAATAAATTTTCTATTCATGTTTTTCGGGAGTGGTTTTTATATCTTCCTTATAAATATTAGTGTCCAATTATATACTTTATGTGGAAAAATGCGGGTTATTTTATGGGCAGATGAATGACTTGAAACGGCAGGAGTGATTAATGGAACAATTATACTCACCTACAGCTTCTTACTACAGTTAATCGAATATTTGCGTGCTGGTTTGATTACTTTACTCGGGTGACGTGAGTAACAAGTAAAATGGAAAAATACCGTGTTTTTTATTGACAGTTTTGTGGTTTTGAATAGCAATTTTTATGAGGATAGATAAAATAATCATTTAGATTATAACAATACACCTAAATTAAATGCTGGAAATATTAATTAGTTATTGTTAAATGGTTGAACAAGCAAATATAATTAAACAATTATTTGGCTACATGAGTATAATTTAATATATTCCCTTTTTTTAGCTGTCATCGTATGGGTAATTATGTATGATGAATGTTATTTGTTTATGACGAGAAAAATGCATTCATTTGTTGTTTGTTTTAAGAATCTATATCCGTGACATAAATGCAAAGTGAGTACACTGATTCACCATTAGTATTTAAAATTATCTGCTTGAATAAATAAAATTCCATTTAATTTGCATCAGTCTGTTTCAGGGTGGATATTTTGTAAATTTAAAATATGATTAATTTTTTTGGGATTAAAATTTCAAATATTACTTAGGAGGAAATTACTTGTGTATGACTGAACATTCTGTATATATATATATATATATATATATATATATATATATATATATATATATATATATATATATATATATATATATATATATATATATATATATATATATATATATATATATATATATATATATACATGTATACATATATATATATATATGTATACATATATATATATATATATGTATACATATATATATATATATATATATGTATATATATATATATATATATATATATATATATATATATATATATATATATATATATATATATATATATATATACATACATACATACATACATATATATATATATATATATATATATATATATATATATATATATATATATATATATATATATATATACAGTGGAATCTCGATCGATCGTTTTCGGATCCATCGTTTTTCCTTATGTGTCTTTCATTTTATCCAGTCCCAACAATTATATTGATTTGTTATGTTTCCGCATCTATCGTTTTCCCGCATTTATCGTTTATTTCAATCGCTCCCTTGAAAAAGGATAGAGCGAGATTCCACTGTGTATATATATATATATATATATATATATATATATATATACACTGCTAAAAAAAATTAGGGGAGCAAGCAAAGAAGTTAAGAAAACCGTGCGAGACAGCCACGTATTGGCATAAAATGGATAGTACACGCGTATCAATGCGCAATACAGAAAAAAAAGACGTAAAAAAATTTCTAATTAAGCTTTAATTCTTTGAAAATAGGGAAAAAACACGAAAAGATGATTTAGGGGAACAATTTGGTTACATGTAAACGATAAAAAAAGTATTGTTTAGAAATGATGCAAGAATTTTAATATCGCGTGTGGTCTCCTCGAACAGCTAAGACTGCTGCACACCTGTTTTCCATGGATGCGATGATGTTATCGATAAGACTTTGGGGAATACTGTTCCACTCCTCAAGAAGAGCAATCTCCAAGTCTCGGAGAGTAAAAGGAGACCTTAGTCTCGCAGCAATGAGTCGTCCGAGCATGTCCCAAACATGGTCGATTGAATTCAGTTCAGGAGAGCACGCTGACCATTCCGTACGCTCTATTGTTTCAGCTTCAAGCATGTTCTCCACAAGACGAGCTGTATGCGGTCTGGCATTATCATACTGGAAAACAAAGGAATCTCCAATAGCTGCAGCGTAAGGTATGACATGAGGTCTCAGTATTTCGTCTGCATACCTTCGGGCCGTCAAAGTACCATTCCGAATGATATGCAGGTCCGTGCGTCCACCTATGCTTATTCCACCCCATACCATTAAACCAGCTCGTCTGTGTTTGTGACCTTTCACGAACGAATGTGGGGTTATTTCGAGTGCCCCTTTCAATCCATACCAAAACACGTCGGGTGTCACACTCCAGACTGAATCGGGACTCGTCTGTAAACAGCACTTGACTCCAATTATGTTGCTCCCAATCTCGATGTTCAGCAGTCCATCTTCTTCGGGCCGCACGGTAGTGTGAGGTCAACGGAATGCAGACCATTGGCCTACGTGCATAGAGACCTCCCTGATGAAGCCTATTACGTACTGTTTGGCTGGATACCCTTCGTCCTGTTGCCAAGAGCAACTGTCTTTGCAACTGAGTAGCATGGTGTGTTGTGTTTTGACGAGCTGTTAACAGTATATACCGGTCATCAGTTACTGTAGTGGCGCGTGGCCGACCTTGCCCTGGTCGACGTCTAACATTCCCTGTTTCTTGAAATCGATTCCACAGCCTTGCAACCACACTTCTGACGACTCCAACAGCGTCCGCGACACTACGTTGTGTTTGTCCGGATTCAAGTCTGCCTATAATACGCCATGCCATGGATTCCGGTAAATCACGTTGTTGAGATATTTTCAAGTCATCTTCTCTGAGAAAGAATATCTGAGCAATCGAATTTCACAGTTAAGGCAGTAAAACAGACGTTTCTGCAACATCGCGATTTCCGCCCTTATGTTCTTTTTCGGGTTTTTGACGTCATGAACTTTGATTTGCATATGAAGTTTTCTTCTTCTGTTTCCTGATAGGCTTTAAATTATGGATGATTTATTTTATGTTACTTATGGGTGTAAGTATTTGCGTAATTTCGTTAAAACCATGTGCTCCCCTAATTGTTTTGAGCAGTATATATATATGTATACACACACACACACACACATATATATATACATTTATTTAATTATTTCTTTATTTATGTATATTTATACATGTCTGTCATTCTAGTTTATTATGGGAAAGAATTTAGACAAATCCAGTAAGCTAAGGAAGTAAGAGATGCAAAACAAAATTCTTCAAATATGGGTTTAACATAAAAAAGACAAATTAGATCTCAATAACGATAATTAACTACTAAGTATGGTTTTATCTTGAACTCTGTCAAACCGTTTATGGGAGAAGATCTGATATTCTTTTTCTGGTTTTCCTGGTCAGGAGATAGGTTTTATGATATTGCTCTGAAGCAGTCTGTATAATTTTGAAGTTTTTCCACCTTCTTTGCACGATATTACGTTTTCTTACCGTAGGTTAATTTAAATATCAGCATATCAGATTATTTTGTAATAGTCAAGTTAATAATGAGTCTAAAATTGTTTAGAAGGGCTAATCGGGCACTTTTTCCAACAATACATATTGGAACAGTTGCTTTTAAAGAATCATAAACTGTTACAGCTCTCCTAATTTAAAATATTTTTTCAGATTCTAAAATTGCACTTAATTACTCAAAAAAGGTTGTATAAAATGTTTTAGATAAGTTCCATTTTCTTTTTCCTTTCCTATATTATTTTGAATTCACTTTCCGAAAATGTTAAGGTCAAGAATGGAATTTGAATCGTAATCCAAATCGAACTGATTGCATTTTAAATCCAAAAGATACAAAAAGGGCTGTTTACGCGCTGAAGAAGTGTGAGGTCACAAGTTCCGCTTGTGTGTGTGTCATGTTCTCCCATTGCACCGCTACCTACTGTCGAATTTATGACGAACTACTACAAATGGACGACTACGAAGATTGGGCTTTTTGGTTTATTGTAACAGTTAACAATTGCAAAAAATATATAGAAAAATGTTTCGCCAGGTAGGGATTCCAACGGGGGGTTACATGACCCTTTTTTACGAGAGCGAGGAGTGAACTGAGAAGCGAAATCTTCTTCCTCTCTACGGGCGTCGCAGCGCCCCCTCAATACAATTTTCTACACACCCCACCGTGAACAAAATGTTGTCCTCTAATTGCACAATATGTAGGGTATATAAACTACTTAACTAAATGTCACTAACGCTCGAAATACAATACAAAAAATCAAATTTACATCAATACGAGAACAAATATTATTTTAAACTTACTGACAAAAAGAGACCTAAATGTAAGTACACAGTTCTTCAAAACAAATTTAAAATTTTCATAATCTAAGATATTAAAGTATATATAAAAATATCACTCATTTAATTCAAGAGGATATATAAGTTTATATTAATATATACGTTTATATTGGCCACTTGAAGTACGAACAAGACAAGATCTTACGTGTCCATCACGACCTACGAATACTTCATCGATGATACCTAAATGCCAAAGTAATTTAGATTTCGCTGACCCTTTCAACAAGACCACATCACCTTTCTTTAAATTATCTTTAGGAGAAGGAACTATAAAGTTATGGGCATTTCTAAATTGAAGCAGATAATTTTCCTTCCACTTACGCCAAATTTGCTTCAAAAGTCTAGATTGGTACAATTTTCTGCGATTTAAATTTTGCTTTGTGGATAACTCATTGTTGAAAAGATCAGCAAAATGCACAGGATAACTATAAATAACTATAATTTTGACCAGGAAACAAAAATTGAGCCGGAGTAAGAGGCTGTGGCTCATTTAAATCATTACTTAAGTAGGTAAGTGTCCGATTATTTAAAACGCAATCGATTTCTGTGAGGATAGTCATCATTTCTTCAAACGATAATAAAGCCTTGCCTAGGATCTTTCTCAAAGGATCCTTGAACACTTTTCATGAGCCTCTCATAAAATCCACCCCACCATGGGGCACTAGGCATAATAAATTTCCATGTTACGCCGTTAATAGCAACAAAATCCTTCAAATTTTTGTCTAGAATGATTTTTGAAAATTGTCCTAAAATGTCATGTGTGTTTTTGAATGTTTTAGCATTATCCGAAATGATGACTTCACAATTTCCCCTTCGAGCCAGAAATCGCCTTAAAGACAAAATAAAACTTCTAGTTGACATGTCGGGAATGAGTTCAATATGGACTGCTCGTGTCGCTGCACAGGTAAACAAAGCAATGTAGGCCTTACGAAGGTCCTTACCTGATTTCAGATAAACAGGTCCTGTGAAATCGACCCCTGTAACTGAAAATGGCGGCCTTTCCAAAACCCTGTCCTTTGGCAGCTGAGCAGTTACCTGTCTCGCAGGTTTCAAAGTATACTTCCGACAAATCAAACATTAATTCAAAATTTTCTGTACCTCTTGCCTACCCTTCACAATCCAAAATCACAATCGTCGCAGCGCCCCCTCGATACAATTTTCTACACCTACCATTGTAGAGTAGGAAGAGAATTAAATCCACCATCAGTTAGACATCAGTTTTCTGTTAAAGGATCTAGAAGTAATTTGTAAACTTATCTTGACGGGCCGAGTTTTACTGTGGATATCAGGATAATAGCAAGTTCAGTTAAGTTGCTGAGCGTTTCAACTTCGCAAATTCAAGTATCTAAGTGACAAAGCCATACATGTTTGCAGTGTAGCTATTCTCTCTAATTGTTCAATTCTTTTAATGAACGATTAATTGTTCGTTATTATTAAATAACTTGTATTATATAAAAAACGTTGTCATTGGAGCAATAGAATCCGAGGCACTGGAATCTTACGACGGGCTAGTAAAAAATCAATTATTTTTTTTGAAAAAACTTTAACGGGAAATTCCCGTTAAAAAATGCTTTTCTACGCGTATAGATTTATAAAATATTCTACATGAGCAACTTTATCTTGGGTGTAAAAGTCACTATAAACTATCTAATTATTTTACTAGTGCTTCTGAACATTGCTTTTGTCGTATCGCAGGTAGAGCACTGAGGGACTCTTAGTATCTTGGTACAAGAGAAAACATTGCGTTGTGTGGTCCTTCGAATGAAGGAACAGATTTTGTAACCAGACACTGAGAATAAGCTCACGGATATACAACATATAATTATTAAAGTAAAAATCATTAATTATCATTACCCAGGTTGTTCCGACAGATTTATTTGTTTGGTCATGCAATGCATTATGAGTAGTGTGAAATAATTTTCACTGAAGCATATTGTTAATGGGCCCATATACATATTTAATCAAAATCCAAATAAAAACGAAACTACATGCACAATAAATTACATTTCAATACTAAAGGTATTCAGATTCCACATGTATAGTAACTGAGTCTCACTCAGTTAGTTTAGACAATTTATCTTATTCATCTCTTCCGGTATCGGCAGAACTTGCACAAATAACTCATTGATCTTACTACATGCAACAAAACTCATAATCATGATAATACTAATTCAAAATATCAACATGTGTATATATATATATATTTAAATTTAAAATACGTTCATATTCAAAAGACTGGCATAGGTTAGCTTTGGTACTAACAAAATAGTGGAATCTGATTTTTCTCCTTTTTCAGGCACCCTTTAAAGAAAAAGAAATAATGTAAAATATATATATATATATATATATATATATATATATATATATATATATATATATATATATATATATATATATATATATATATATATATATATATATATATATATAAACAAGGAAAAGGTTTGCTTATCTCCTGCATATCGCTGTTACCGGAGTTATCTCGGCACGGAATTTTAGACAGTTCGTTGACCTGACTAGAGGGGTCTTTGTTCCACTTCCTAATTTTGGTGGGGGAGAGGCCTGTAAGTTGCGCGTTCTAGATCTTGAACTTGGAGGGTGTCAGAGTCTTATGGTGCATATACATTGGTGCAGAGTTCTCTGCCTGTGCCTTGGGGAATCCAGTGATTTATGTTCACTCTGTACTCTGTACTATGCGTGGATCGCCTCCTCTGGCGGTCCATCAAAGAAAGGGCGGGGGGTCAGCGGGTCAAATGGTGTCGAGCGGGGTCGGGGGAGACACCAGACCCCGCATGACAATACCCCGGTTACAATTGAAAAATTAGACAGAAACCTTGGGGGCGGGAATGGGGGTGGTTATAAATACCGTGTCTAATGTTACCGTGACTAATGTGATGACAGGAGTCGGGGGTCTGCAGGCAGAGAACTCTGCACCAATCTATATGCGCTATTATGTAGAGAGAGAGAGAAGTCGGGAACTGGAAGGGGGTTTCGAAATCGATGCCGGAACTTGTACGGAACATCCTTCTAGCGTGCAGATTCGGGAACAGGCGGGCGATTTGCTTGGAATCAGGTAATCGGCATGCATCATCATCGGTAGCTCGCAAACATCAGAGAACAGGAGGGCGTTTAGCGTAGCAACAGGTATCGGCATAAGTCGTCTCGGTAGCTCGCTAACATCAGTAAACAGGAGGGCGTTTAGCGTAGAATCAGATAATCGGCATGCATCCTCTCGGTAGCTCGCCGACATCAGTAAACAGGAGGGCGTTCAGCGCAGTAGCAGGTATCGTCATGAAACATCTTTGCAGTCTATAGATTCGGGGATAGCTAAGCGATTCGCACCAGTTCAATAGCTTGGCGCAGGCATCATTCAAGAAATACGCTCTCTGGCACTCTCGGCCGGTCTCTTCCTACGGTAATCTCTGCCTATCGTCACGCCTCTAAGATTTTCATCGGAATCCTCAAGAAATTGTGCTGAAATTCCCAAGAGTGGTCGCTAATCTCTAGAAAAATCGTCTCTAATTCTCTTAATGTTCTCTAAAATTTGTCCATCCTCTGCCCGGAGCTCTCGTGTAGCTCTCTTAAATATGGGCTTAGTATAAAACCAACTCCCCAGGGGGAGCTATAGTTGCATCCGTCTTCACCCTCTGGTTCTAGAACAGCTATTCGCCCGCGCCCCTTATCACGACGAATCCACTTAAATTGAGGGTTTGTTCGTACGCATTTATCGGGCGTTAAACCCAGCAAATTTCTCGGAACCCTACGTTTCCTAGTAGACGCCTAGGTTAGCGTCATGACGCGTAAAAGAAATCATAAAACGACGCCATTTTGTATACCATGGAGAGGCTATACCTATTCAATTAAACATCCCTTAATTCCCTCAATCTTACCCTCAAATCAAGAGGAAATCAGATCCTTTACATATCATCACACATCATGTGATAGAGAAGAACAAAATATATAAAAACACTAATCAAAAATATGAAAGTTTAAAAATATTATCACACTACAATATATAATATATATATATATATATATATATATATATATATATATATATATATATAAATGCGTTCCCATTGTAACATATAATATATAATAATGCGCTTCTATCCTCTGTGATCCAAGTACTTATCAAATATGACCGCTATTTTAGAATTCACTGCTGTACTTATCTAATATGACCGTTATTGTAGAATTCACTGCTGAATTATCTAATATGACCGCTATTGTAGAATAATTCACTGCTGAATTCTACACTTTTAAGTTGATATTGAACACATTTTGTCAGTGTTGGCAGGTATTATTTTTATAGTCATTCAAGTAAATATTAACATTGCTGGAAATATTTACAATCGGGTTTCGGAAATTTTCTAATTTTGGATTTTACCAATAAACTACCAATGTCATTAATTAAACACATTTATTTTTTCTTGATTAAGCATAACTATGTACGTATTTACAAAACCCCAAGCGGGAAACAAGTACATCCAACACTTATATCATACAAAACCGTTCTGACTCTCTCACCTAGCTCAGAGCCTGCACAAAGCTTTATCCAATCACAAAGCCCAGTACCAAGGATGCTAAAGGTAGCAATCTGTGATTGGTTCATTAGTTCGATCTCGCTGCCAGAGCTCACAAACTGTTGCCACGCGGAAAACAGCTATTTGAGAAATTTTAGGTTATCACCTTAAAATGCATTACTTTTACACACACACACACACATATATATATACACAGTCGATTCCGGTTAATTGGACTACCGGTTAATCGGACCGAATCCCGTCTTGTAACATAAGGCATGTTTGTTTAATCGGACCAGCCAGTTATTAGGACCGTTTTCTGGGTTCGAGGGGATTGAATAAAAATCTCCTCAGAAAATGCTCACAAAATAAAATTTATTTTTCTCTAAATTCTTCAGGCGCATACACAATTACTAACAGAAAACTCGTATCAACTGTCTTCTTTACAACGGAAAACTCGTATCAACTGTCTTCTTTACAACGGAAAACACAAGTCAGGATAACAGAGTCTTCAATACAATATACGCCTAACTTCTATACATTCATTACGCAGCGGAAGAGAACACTGACTTCAAATCACCATCAATGCCAACCATCATTGCACACCATCAATGCCAATCTCAGGTATATTTATAGACTTCCAACGCGCCCCCTATCGGCCGCCAGCTAGAAATCTCCAGAACGTACAAGAAAGATCTAGAAGGTTTGTGACCATTTGGCGCTATATCGCCAAATTTGGCGACCAAAATAAGTTTCCAAATCCATCGCCAATTCGGTGATAACTCTCATATTTGGCGAGATTACCATAGACTGGCAAAATTCGTAACAATATCAATATCAATATATATATACTGTCACTGAAAAATCGGTGAATGAGCTGATAAGATAATCATCGCAGAGAATTTGTTTACTACACTGCAAATGATTTTTTTTCTTACTTTGAAATACGAACGGTATTTTCTTAGACATTTGATGAACTCATTAATGTTTTCAGTTGCCATTTTCTATCTGAATCTTAAAATTAAGTGTTTGAGAAATAATTTTTAATTTATAGAGCCCCTGAAATTCTCATTCACTTTCACTCCGACCGAAATTTTCAAGAAGTCTGACGTTTGGCAATAACTCATTGTAAGTGCCGCCACTGTCAGTTCAAATTTGAATTTCTGAGCTTATTGAAATTTTTTTTTGCGATTGAACACTGGAACTGCTGCTAAATAAAAGAGACTTTTAGCGTTAGAATTTAGTTGTGCGGAACAAAAAAACTACGTATAGAAAGAAAAAGAAGTAGATAGAGAAGGTAAAAAATAATATTACACGAGTATTCATGCTTTAGAGAGTATAAGGTATTTTATATCTGTTGGATTGACAGTTGATTAGAAGGCAGTTAGTTCGATTACAATTACGATTAAAATCCTCTTGTCGTCCTCGCTCCATTTACAGATATTAAATATGGTTGTCTCAATGTTAAAAATATTGTCGTTTTAATTAAAATTCAAGTTTAAAAAAATAACATACAAAGAATGTGCTTATGTTTACTAAATTAAAACTAAATTTTTTGTGATATCTGAAAAGTGAACTTAAAATGCCCTTTATTTTATAAAAAAGGATGCCTCTAGATAACGAAAACTGATGCAAACCGAAATATGAGTAAATTTTTGATAATCATATGATCACCAGAAGAACATAAAAAAATGTATAGCTTTAAAAGCGAAATGGTAAGAGAAAAGTATTGAAATTTCGAATTCAGTGACTGGAATGTCTGAATTCCTTTCAACGAAAGTGGTATTATTTAGCAATAAAATATAAATTTTCTTTCCATTAATGAGAAACTTTCGAAGTCTTAAAAAATAACACACCTTTTAATTTCGTTCATTATCTGACCTTATAAAAGTTGTTAACAGTGTTTACCATTATTTTGTCCTTGCAAAACACATATGAGAAAATATTAGGTGATGTCACGAGGCAATTTTGTATTGAAAACCACGTCTTTTACTCTGTGCTGTCTACCCATAACTAACCTTGACCAACGTTCACTTGCGGATATAAACAAGTCAACATGGTGACGACTCCATGCACGAGTATGTACTTTAACTATAAACACTAGAGAGTGTTTCACAGATTAATATGCATTTCACGCGTCTGATTTACATAGGGATTCCATAGAATTTCACCAGCCAAACTATTAATGGATTTTAACCGGTTTAATTTTGCGAGTGTTTATTTTAGTTTTTGTACCGCTTGTTTAAAAGACATTTACTAGATTATTTACGTCTTGGCTAAGAAAAAACATGTCAGTTCTTTTAGATTTGTTGTTGTTGTTTCTAATGCCTTCTAGCCGGAATTTATTCCTGACCAGGTCCATATAGGCTAGCGGGCTAAAGGGTGCGGCTCCGGTTTATAATGGCACCACAGGGGTTCGAGTCCTATTTAGCCAGGTGCCACCTCAATTTTGATCTAGCATCCCTACGGGCGGGATTTGGGGGATCGTACCCCCTCCTACCCTCTGTAACATCGTACAGGGACTTTCCGGTCTATGGATTTAACGTGCCCATATCCGGCCTAGATACGGAGGTATTTAACCGCGCTTGTCGGAATTCGATCCGAGCACACTCAGCACCGAATGCTGATAGCTACCAGGCTACCTCGAGCCCTTAGATTTGTAGTCATGCTATACAGTGAAACTTCTGTATGATGGCCAGTAATGGTTAAAAACTGACCGTTTAGAGAGGTGGCCGTGTAAAAGAGATTTCTTCCATAACATTGATCCTATGTAGTCTTGAATCGGTTCTGAACAAAATGTGGCCAGGTGAAAAGGTTTCACTGTATATGGAAAACAGATTATTATTTTCAGTAGACATTACTTTGCATAAAGAGTTCAAAACGGGAGATATCCACTGAACTCCTAATTTCACGTGCTTCAGGCAAGGTTAAGTCCGGAAAACCGGAAAAAACAAGGATTATACAAAAATGTCCCTGAATGCAAGCAAAAATGAAGTTTCAAATGAACTACATATATTCCTTTATATATGGATTTAACTAATATGATAAAACTGGCAGGACTTCAAGAAAAGTCTATTATTTCGTTTGTTTAAGATTCATGTTGACGTTCTTACGGTCAATTGATACTTTTTTCTGACCGTTTTCTTTTCGGATGAACAGATAATCCGTAAATCGGTAATCAGCAATTGGTAATTCAGCTTAAAATTTTCAAGTGTCATGCCTGGCTATTAAAATTTGATTTAGAATCTGTTTTCCACGGTGAAAACAATTTCACGGCTCTTTCAAGACAAAACTTGCATTTCTGTTAAAATTTAAGACATGATCAGAAGTAGTACAAAGATAGCAATTAGTTAAGCATTAAATTTTAAGAGTTAACTAAAATAAAAATGAAATATTATATTAAAAAGGAAATTAGGATTATAAGACGAAATTAGGTGATATTAACATTGTTTTCGTTGGGAACAAAATGGGAAGAAATATTTCATAAATTTTACTAGTGTTTTAAGTCTTGTTTAAAAAATTCTAGACTTTTAACTCTACTGCCGAATGCCGTATTTGCTAGATTTGTATGCTCCGTATTAACTGGAATCTAAAACATCTTCGAATGCTAATATCACCCTAACCCTCAATGTTCTGAAATTATGTACATGCTTAAAAAAATACGGCGGAAGTAGTCTAAAAAATTATTTATTTCGGATACATACAGATGAAAACACTGGACAGAAATGATAAACAACACTATATTCTAAGATGTATTTTGACTTTTACGATGGCATTTCTAAAAATGATTGCATTTGGGAAAATACGGTATTTCTGAGGTAATTAATGGTATGCTATTCGGGAACCAGAATAAAATATTCTCTTCTCTCTTTTTCGGCCTTTAAAATAGTTTAGGATTTTCTTAAAGTATATTTAGAAGAACGCGAACAGCGTAAAAAAATTCTGACTTTGTAATTATCTGTAAAAGTTTGACTGTGCTTATAAATCCTTTGGCTTTCAGCGAACATTTCAGTATGGAACTTATTTTTTTGTCAGACATGCATTGTCCAATCATGAAATGGAATAGCTTACTAATGCGATAAAAGATATTTTATTGCATTAGTTGCATGAGTAATTAGATACTTTATTGCATTAGTAACTTACATTTTGATTTGTAAGGTAGCACTCCCAAAACTCTTTACAAGGAAAAATACCGTACTTCTGAGGTTTTGAATATTTGCCTATTCGAGAACTAGCGGCCTAAGCTTTTAAAATAGTTTAGGATATATTTAAAGTAGGTTTCGAAGCACACAAGCAGCGTAAAAGAGTATTTGTGGCACTAAAAAATTCTGTCTTGTAATCATATGTAAAAATTTGACAGGGCTTATAAATCCTTTGTCTGTCAGCGGGTGAAAATTTAATGCTTAACTAATATATTTTATTGTATTAGTAAGCTATTCTATTTCATAATTAAACTATTAATCATGAAATGGAATAGTTTACTAATACAATAAAATATATTTTATTGCATTAATAATCATATTTTATTGCATTAGTTGCCTAAGTAATTAGATATTTTATTGCATTAGTTGCATTAGCAATTTGATATTTTATTGCATTAGTAACATATATTTTGATTTTTACGGCGGCCTTTCTCAAACTCGTTACATGGAAAGTACCGTATTACTGAGGTAGTGAATACCAGCCTATCCGTGAACTAGCACAAAATACTCTCTTTTCTAGTTTTCGGCTTTTAAAATAGTGTAGGATTTACTTAGAGAAGAACACAAAGAACGTAAAAAAAAGCATTTGGGGCACTAAAAAATTTCTGACTTTGTAATCATTTGTAAAAGTTTGACAGGGCTTATAAATCCTTTGGGCTGTCAGCGAACTTTTCAGTAAGAAACTTTTTTTTGTGTGTCAGGCATGCATTGTTTAATCATGAAATGGAATAGCTTACTAATGCAATAAAAGATGAACAGTTGCCAACTTCTTTCTAGTTATAATAGTCGTTGAGATCAATTTTCCCAGAGTCTGTCATGTAAATAGCAAAAGAATTTAAGCTTGGCGAATAAGTTTGGAAAGTAATGAGAAATTTCGGAGAAAGTAATATAATGCGCTGTTTAATAAACATAATGCAAATAATTTATACATAATTTATTTTGGCGCTGGAGCATAATACGTCTATATAAGTTGTTGAGAACCGGGTTGAAAAGAAATAATTTTTTTAATGGAGAGGGATGTTAGACATCCCTGAAAGTATTTTTTTAAACTCTAGATAAACATATAGTTTTTATATTAATGTAGGGAACAATGGTTAAATACAATTCCAGAAACGAGAGGGTTTCGGGGTAATTATTTATATTGTCATAATTGAACGTATGAAAAAAGTTTTTCATTATTTTTTTTGCAGTGCTATCGTTATTCCCATAAAAAAAGCTAACCAAGTTTTTACAACCAGTTCCAAATGATTATTTTTCACGTTTCAATTAGCACCACCGATGTAAGGCTAGAGAATTAAATTCATAATGGTAACAAAATATAACGCTTCGAAAGATAAGTATTTAGCTTTATTACTCTAGTGATTTCTTGGAGGCATTTTTACTTACCTAACGTTTGACGTCTGAAATAATAACGAATATAAATGTATAAAGACGAAAATAGAAAAAAAAGTTTCTTAATGGATCAATTTGTTATGAAAAAATACACGTCTGATTAGGTAGGTTTTGGGTTGAAATACCAAGCGAATGCTTGTTTCAAGAGCTCCTAGTATGAATAGAAACACATACATACCTTAACCTAAGAGAGGAAAAATCTGGTCGCGAAGTTAGAAATACTACTTTATAACGTATTGTTCCTATAGTTTTGCGTACATCTTATATACCGACATGAGACATTTTTTTACAGATCTGGAGCTTATCCTTTCCTATTTGTCAGACATGTGGGCTTGGCTGTAATACAATGACGATCTGCTCACGTTCTTCATGAATGAACCGAATAAACTTAAGCTGAAGCGAGAGTTTTGCAGCGGGCCTACGTCTAAGATATAAGGAAACCATAGCTAAATTCTAAAACAGTTTTTCTTGACGATGACGAGCAAAAGTTTTGAAAATATTTCAACCGAGACCCGCGGTGCAAGGAAAAGTGTCCATTCGTGATTCCCTAATGTCAAGTGTTAGGTAGTAAAATTGCTAAGGGAGCCAGAAAACTACCTTAAACTTTTTAACTAGGAGTCTTAAACAAAGAATTTACGCCTCGATGTCTCGTGAAAACTACCTTACTTGGGTTTAATGTGCTTCAGGTGTTTGGCTGAATTGAGTTTTCGATGAAATTGAGGATTCTATAAATTTAGTAAGGACATCAAAGAAATTAATTGCTCCAAGCTGGAGGTTGAGTATGATAGAAAAAGCTCTTTTAATAGGCAATCAAGTATTAGATCTTTTGACTTGAGAAAGTTCCTTCTTTAGGCATGAAAGCGTAATATTTGAATATCGCAGAGAGAAATGTAAGAGGTACAGTGCGTGTAAAAACTTTAAGGACAGCAAAAAATAATATTTTTTTTGAGAAATTTCAAACCATATGAAAAACGTTTACTATAATGTGTATTATATAGTTGAAAAGCTAATAAAAAAGTCAACAAAATTTATCTGTAAGTATTTTATTACTAAAATAAAATAATTATACAAAACAACCACTATTTTCGCCTGTGTAAAAACTATAAGGACATGAAAATAAAAAAAAATACAGTAACGAAGAAACAAATGCTTAATATGTTGTGCACCCACCACTGCTTTTAATGACCGCAAATATTCTATCTTTCATGGACATTATTAATTTTTGGCACAGTTCGGGACTGTTTTTGCCCCACTGATCCTCAATCATAGATCTGAGTTTTGAAGCTGAGGAAAAATGTCTTCCATTTTTATAAACTCGTCTTGCTAGATCACCCCACAAGTTCTCTATAGGGTTCAGATCATGAATGCTGGGTGGTCATTGCAAAACTTCAATATTTTTCTCCTGGAACAAGAGTTTTGTCCTACGGCTTGTGTGGATAGGCGCATTATTTTGCTGATAAATCCATTTTCCCCTGCAGAAGTGTTGCAACAGGTCAAAGATGACCAGAAAAAGTTTTTAGACATGCCTTTGAATTAACTTTTCCTGAAAGAAATGCAAGTGACCCCACGCTGTTAAACGAAGAGCAGCCCCATGTCATAATGGATCCGCTGCCTAATTGACGTTTTGAGAATTTTTTTTTCTTTTCTTAAATCATGCCAATGATACTTTCAGCCATCAGGACCATCTAAGTTACAACTTATTTTAGTCGGAGAAAATCACTTGCAGCCATTTGTCGTCCCAAGTCTTCACTTATCTTGCAAACTGAAAACGCTGGGTTTTGTGTCTAGTCAGTAAAGAGGGTTTAGACAATTTTGCGATGTATCGGAAATTCCCAGATCGAGTAACTGTATTGCAGTTGTTTTCTTGCACACATTGAACCCCGGTATTCGTAAAATTTCTTTACTTGAGTATTTTCCAGTTGATGCTAACTTTAAAACTCTCCTTTCATCTATGACAAGGCTTTTGGTCGGCCTCCAGAGTTTTTTTTCCATACTCGTCTTTTAACCTTAAAAAATTGTTGATGACGGTTTTAGATCTTCCTATCTTTTTTACAATAGGCCGACGACTCATTTCTGACAATGCAAACATTCAACAGCATTCCCATATTCAGTCAGTTTACTTTCTTTTTGCATGATTATAAAATAAACAAAACTCTCAATAGAAAACTTCAGAAAAATCACTATGCACAAGAGTTTTTAACGTGAATTTCAACAATACGTAACATTTCTATAAAAAAATAGGGGTGTCCTTAAAGTTTTTACACAGGCGACAATAATGTTTGTTTGTATAATTATTATTTTTTCGCACTTAAAAACTCACAGATACGTTTTGTTGACTTTTATATCAGTATTTTGACTTTTTATCAACATTAAATTTCCATTTCAATTATATCATTTTTAAATTTATCAAATTCTTTACAATGATTTGCTGCGCAGACAAGTTTTTACACGAACTTGTCTTACGGATACCCTTAGGAAAATTTTTAGACATATCCAGTATAGATTTTATTAACATGCATCAATAAGGACGAAGACAAAGTACCATACATTTATCCACTTCGGGGTGTTATGGGCAGAAACATAAAGCAAAAGTAAAACGAAGTTTGGTAGGACTAGTCTTTGAACCCACGTTTCATGCTTCGACCCTTTATTCTACCATGCTGGTTTTTGTTTGGTTTGGAGCGCTACGGTCAACTTTTTGCTACACGAGGGGACTAATTAGACCGGGACCTACCATGCGGAGATATGGTACTCGAAGCTCTCATTATTCGATTACCACCCCTCATCTCTTTTTGGCTATCTTGCATGTGTGCCTTAAATATGTTCTTCAATTATATATCTCTTTTGATGGTTCTGAATTCCATGTTTTTAAGGTCACAAGGATAATTTCTATATCTATATCTATATCTATTTATCTACACACACATACACACATACACACACACACACACACACACACATATATATATAATATATATATGACGCGCGTCTTATTGACACGTTAATTTCCGCATAACTTTTCCCCTAAATTTACATTAATTAGCAGTCGACAAACATAGGCCTGTGGCAAAGAAAGACTATTAAATTACATCTAAGAACTTTATTAACTAATATACATAAATCTCAATCCAATCCAAGTTTCATCATCTCTCGGCTCGCGACGTGACCCACGTCCAGCAGCGTGCAAATCTAATTCTATCTGCTAAAAACCCTTTGTTTCAAATACGCGTAAAGCCCCGTGACTTAGGCGCCGAAGATTAGGCTTGGGTGAAGTTGACCTGCCAATCAGGTTTGATTCAAATAATAACTCCACACGGGAATTCCCCTGCTTGAATTTTTAAAAATCGGCGCTTGTTCGTTCTCGAAATATGAAAAACAGTGACGTTTAACGCCACGAAATTAATCTACCCTGAAGCCCCCTTTAATTATCTTAACTATTTTTCTCTCTCTAATTAATGCTTAGCATATATATATGGTGTATGCATATATAGAGCCATATGTTATGCAACAATGCAATAAATATCAGGCATTTCTCAAACTGTTAATTTCTGAGAGGAATGACTAGAAATGGGGATTTAAGTATTGAAATATAGCCATTTTGATAACCATATAAAATAATTTTCTAAGCATACGGGCGGAGTAAATATCCAAATACCCTCTTAATGTGTGTAACGTAATTTTAACAATCTGGTACAATCTTAAAATATATTTTAATTATTCACTGACAATACTGGGATTTGTTTGTGTTTTAATTAAAATTGCTACCATCAAGTTAAAAAAATTAATTGAAAACTGTTGCAGATATTGAAGATAATGTATAAGTTAAAGGCACTTTTGTCCCCTTTTCGAGTCAGTTTTCAAACCACAGATACTGACATGTTAAAAAAAGGCATTTGTAGAGGACACCTTATGTTAGTATTAAACTAGTAAGTAAATGGTTTAAAATCAACTTGGAATTTTTATACGCAGTGAAGGTTTTATTATGTTGTTTGCCAATGCCGGGTACTTGTCAATGAAGACAATCGCTCATAATCCGTGAGAATTGTTCGCTACTTTCAGTGGCGACACCGTATAGGTGAACTAACACCCCCCCTGGTGCAACCTGAATTTTGATCGAGAACCCCCATGGGCGACATATGGGGGATCGTACCTTCTCTCACCCTCTCTGACCTCATAGAAGGACTTTCCGGTGTACAGAATAAGGCTCGGTGCACACGAGTGATCCGGTGTCGTTGCGGCACCGCAGTTGCGATCAGGCAATACATAAAGTTGAACTAACCGACTCATCCGGTGTCGTTGCGGCACCGCAGTTGCGATCAGGCAGTACATAGAGTTGAACTAACCGACTCACACTGACGACGGAGTCGGTTAGTTCAACTTTATGTACTGCCTGATCGCAACTGCGGTGCCGCAACGACACCGGATCGCTCGTGTGCACCGAGCCTTAACGTACCCATATACGGCCTATACACGATGGTTTTCGTATCTTATGTAAATCAAAAGATACAGTTTCTGAGTGTGATACAAAACTAATCTGATTCGGTTATATCTAAATCCTTCTGCTTGTGTCTTGACATTATTAAATATATGGTTACGTGATGAATTTTCTGATCTGCAATATTCTATCATCTATTTAGGAATATTTTATGTTTAGAAAGGATGAACAATTCGTCTGAAGGATGGAAGGGTTAGACAATAGAAGATAAAGGTAAATTAAAATTATGATACACTCGAATTAATGGCAAAAGAGTATAAAAATGAAGAAACATTTTTTTACATGCGATCTTCAGATTCATTAATTTTAATTACCCTCGAAAACCCTCAGATGAGTTAAAAATTCTTTTGTAAGAATATCTGATGAAAGAGGGTTAAAAGTAATAAGGGGCCATTCTTTATATGAAAGGACTAATTATTGGAATAGGAAAAAGAGAATCCGTTGTGGAAAATATGATGGCATTATTCGCCAACAAGCATGAGTCGATCTAATGGAGAAGCATTCCTTCCATTTTCTCAAAGCAGTCATGGACTTCGTACTTCTTTGTTTATAGCCAGTGAATAAATGAGAGAAAAATGAATTTGCGAATGAAAGCTTCTTTAAATCGAGAGTAGAGCGTATAAATGACAACTAGTTTCAGGTCAACAGTTATAAATCTTCTTCAGGCTACAGAGTATAATGTAACATTGCCTGAGATAACCAATCACAAAATCAACAATTAATGTGCTATCACTATACTTGTCGGCCTGATGGTAGTCGCCGGCGAATGCACGTTCTATTGAAGCCGAAAACTTGATATTTCTCCCGCTCTTTGATAGGGCTATGGGTGGCACGGCGATGTCATGAAAGGGATTCACAATTTGGTCTCACAGGGATTTAAGAGAGGATTGGAGTCTTCGTCACTTTTGTGATATAAACGTCACGCTACAATATCATGGCGACGTTTCTTGCATCGTGTTTGCTGTACGCCTTAATTTTTAACCTACAACCAAATATTTAAAATTTAGATGTGTTATAAAGATGTGTAACTTGTATTAAAATTTATTGCCTACATGCAGATAAAGAACCTCTGAAATTCTTAGACGATGTGATATGTTTTGTATTTTACTTTAGATCATATCCAAAAACATGCGCCAATTAATTTTAATAACTTCTCATTCTCTTTTATGTTAAGAGGTTTCGTATTTATTTATAGTAAAAACTATAAGATTTTCCGATTAAAGTTTTTAAAAGTATAACTTTTAATGCTCTAAAAGTGAAAAAGAAATAATTTTGACTGTAGAACGTATGCAAAATGTTAAAGGTAAAGTTTTTATATTAACGGAAGGAGACATATGTTGATTAAGCGTCATGATAACTGGTCATCTCATGAAGATAATTTGATAAATCAGTGAATTTTGAACGCATCATTTTTAATCTAGCTAATTGCAAATCTTAAGTTTTTCTTTACTATTGCTTCAACATCCCAAAGTCTAGGCCCGTTCGTAAAGTCAACACTTAACAGTTTGACTTTTACGTTCGGGCGAAAGAATAAAGCAAAAAAGGTTGTATCCTTGCCAAAGTTTAGGGAGAAGTTAAGGTGGAAATGGAAATAAGCTTTTGTTTACGTTAACACGGTGCGTGATTACTAGTCCCTATAAGAGTTTCTTATCAGTTTCCTTGTTAACTTGTCTTTTCAGCTGCAACCTTCCCAAAAGGAAGACCTTGATGTCGTTTTTCTCTAAGTCTGTAAAAATTAATTTACTTTCTTAAATGAAAGTGAAGTTGAATTACTTGGGGATATTTTTCGTTACTTAAAATGAACTTAACAAAGCAGGATTTATGAAAAAATAAAAACATAAGTATTTTTGCTGCATTTAAGCTAAAATGTTAGAACACAGATATGCCCCTTATTAACATCTGGAATGATATGTTGTTGTAATTTTCTCCATTAAATTTAATATTTTCGTAAAATTGATTCCAATTTACGTAGTATATAATGCTAAAGTACATTTGCATATGTGGTGATAAACTAAATAAAAAATTCCACGGTTGAGAGATTTGGCAAGAAATGGCCCTAAAATGCAGTCAGAACATGAACGGTAGCTGATTGGAGATTCAATAATTTCTAATCCTGTTTTAATGTGTTAAAGTGAGACGGATTATGTGTTTTTTTCAAATTTTATTGTTGCCCAACGTGTAAAGATTGTCACCAAAACACTTTTAATTGAGCTGTGGAAAGTTCATATAACAATAAGCAATAAGAAATTTCATTTATGAATAACATAAATAATCGATATACTCAGATTATTTCAAATCGGGAACTCGAATTTCGGTGCAATATCTAATCTAATACGAATTCTCTATAACCTAATAACAATGAGAGATCCAATATGTTTCGTATTATCTAGTTTCTCTAAGATTTTTCATAAACTGGTTTTCTTACATCTGACAAGTCTAGGTGAAAGTGTTGGAAGTACATGCAAAGAAGGCTTTCAAGATTGGAAACATTAAAAAAAAACATTTACTAGACTAAATACAAAAAAGAAGTATAACGTAAAGTTCAAGGCAGGTACAATGGTGCAATGCTTTTACAAGCTTCTTCCGAAAAATACTCCCCAAACGTAAATTTGCGTAATCCATAATTTTTTTCATCCCTACCTAGCGATACGATATTTATTTTTTTTGGACTCATTTTTGCTTCTTTCTATACGAAAAATAATCCTTTAAAATGTTGTTGCGTATTAGTACATCGATGGGTGCGTTTTGTATTTGTGCTATTCTTAACTGGTTGAAGATCTTTAATTTCGCAAAACATTTTAAGGGCTGAAAAAAAATTTTGCCAATTTTTTTCATATTAAATTTAAACATGAGGTTACAGCCTTGTTGCAAAATATTGGATTATACTTTCACCTCAAGAATGAATCATTTCACAACCGAAAGCGAGGTGCACGTGGAATTTGTTTTATATTTCTATTAAAATAGGAGATTCCTATTTTTATATTTTAGGTATTCCATGTTTGAAGAAATTATCATTTTTTATATTGTTAGTTAATTTCTCTTAGATATGCAGGAGATAGATTAGGGATAATCCGCGGAAACAACATCTTAATAGTAAGAGTAGGAGCTTTAAAGGTAAACTGGAAGATTTTCTAAGTAATTAAAAATTTTGGCTTATAATAATATTTAAATCATACGGTTTAACTCTCTGAAAACTACGTTTTAGAAAGGAGGCTCCTGCCATATAAGATTTAATTTTTTTTTGTGAGCAGTAACTTTACCATAAATTTGCATGCGTGAGAAAAACATTATAGGTATATTTCAAGTAATTATACATAGTGCATATTATACTTAATAACCGGTTTAAAGAATGAAATGAACAACGGAAACACACAGTATGAAGATAGAGGGCGCCAGATATGAAATTATGGTGTTCTCTGGAATTCCCTAAAAATTCGGTTAAAATTCCATATGACGCTAGGGAATACAACTTGTAGAGACGACCAAGCTGGGGGTTAAAGTCTTTATTACTAATAGTTGCATTATAAGCACGTATTGTCGACCCCAACGTTAAGCTTCCACACATTAACGTCTCACGTGCTTGCCGCACGCTAAATTGCAATCTTTTTCACTAACTTTCGTTTCTTTAGATTCTGTCGTGTGCACAGCAGTTCATCTCCAGAGCAGATAAGTGTTTTTTCCCCCCAAGGGCGAATTTTCATACAGATGATAGGCTTTCGTTCCAACAGTCATTGCCGTTTTGTTTCTTTTAACTCGTCATTGTCTTGAAACACCTTAACTTCGCATTTTTAAACAGTAAGGGCCTGTTCACATATGATTTATTTTCTTTGGCATTAATTGCATACATTGACCGTTGAATTTCATTTGAATTTACTTCGTAGCGAAGCACGGGTATTCATTCAGCTAGTCATGTATGTATTCACCGAACTCCCCTTATCAGTGAAGGAATAAAGGCCTGTTCACATAGGAGTCCGTTGCGTTGCATTAAGGAAAAGATTACGTTGAGACGAAAATAAACCAATCATACGCCTCCAAACGATTAGCAATGAAATTTTTAACGCCTATGATTGGTTTATTTTCGTCTCAACGTCATCTTTTCCTTAACGCAACGTAACGGACTCCTATGTGAACAGGCCCTAACACCGATTTTACTCATGGACATTTAACGGCGTTCAAAGGACGTTAGTAATACTGATTTTACATTCTTCTATTAAATGACATCCATAAAGTTTCTTTCCCTTAAAAAATCACGTTTTTATACAGAAAAGCAATTGTAAAGTTTTACTAAATTTTTTATTTAACCTTTTAATATAGTCGCAATCCATTATACGAACACACACACACACACACACACACACTATATATACATGTATGTTTAGAAATATGCAAATTTCAGGTATATGTGAGCAGTTGAATTAATTCGTTAACGAATTATTTTGAAATCAGTTAATAATAGGTTGCAAAAAACGTCAACAGAACCGTATTCTCACTTTGTTTTCTAACCTTAACGTTGGAATTCTATCATCTACATTATCCCAGCGATGCAAGGAACTTTCATTTTGTCCAACAAATTTGGTAGATAATCCTCCTTCCTTTTACCGGACGATGGCCGAATGACTAGGTCACTGGCATGCGGTACCGAAGTCTGTAGGTTCGAATCCCACTTTTGGCATGGCCGTTTGTAGGAATCGGCTTTAAGCAGTAGGTTCCGGTCTAATTAGCCCTCGTGTAGCAAAAATTGACCGTAGCTCTCCAAAGCAAACCAAACCTTCCTTTTTGAGTCCGACGATATGTTATGTTGGTCTTACGTATTATTATTATTATTATTTCCGCCGGTACTGAATTTCGTTCACCATGATTATTTGTCGTATGTCCAAGCGCTTCATTATCGTTATTCCAATGGTTTAGTGCCCATGTAATGACGTCTACTAGGACCGGGGATGGAATCAAGGTCTCTTAGCTCAGAGAGTGGTCTCCTATTAAATGGAAATATCACAGCGCTGTCATGATCTCTAATTTATCGTATTTGATACCCCTGATATTTTAACCGTGAAAATTGTCTCAAACTTTAATCTTTAAAGTTTACTTAAGGTATTCCCTAAAATTTTCAATCTAGATCTGGAATACTCGATAAATTGTTTTAATTCGTTTTGATGCCAGAGAAAAGGCTCAGAGAACGCTTTAGAAACATAGTAGAAAAACAGTTTAATGATATTGTCAAAAATTTCTTTCGTCAACAAAGTTAAAAAATAATTCAACCTTACAAATGGATCTAATTATGTAAATGAACTATTACATTGAGAAACTGAGGGAGTAGCCTGCGCATATTTGCTCTGTAGGCCACCATCAGGATTGGAGATGGTCATAAAAGGAGAGAAATGCATGTCTCCCCTTTTTTTACGACGGGAAACCTTCTTGTACAGCTATAAAATGTGCCACACAATCTACTGTGAAATGTATCCGGAGAAATCAAGGGTGTAATCGAATTATTTGGGCTTGAATGGAAAAAAAACTTCATAAAAAATCTTTAATAGCTCCAATGTCTTGTTAATGAAATTATTGAAGCATGCAAAATCACGATGCAACATGTCAAAATTATTCAATTTACTGGAACTTCGTCAATGCAGAAATGTTTTGTTTTTTCCTTTCATAAGACATTTCCCTAAAGTTTGTATCAATAAACACCCGAGCGCCCTTTTCCTAATATTTTCTCTTTCTATTACTCGGTAGATGAGAAAGAAATTTGAGTTATAACATATATTGTAGTGCTGGAGTCTTTTGTGGGAATATACAGTATAAGGAAGGGTACACACCCTTATATTTCTATACATTTTAATCCCACACTTGTACAACAGCATCCCAGATTATGACCATATTTCTGGACAGATATGCTGGCATTTGCACTACCAATCCATGCCAGTATCGTTTAGAATTAACACCATAAGTTGGTCATATTAGTAAATTTCAATTAATTTTATCAGAATAAATTATTTTAAAATGACAAACCTCTCTTGTTTTGTGTTGGATGTAAGTCCTTAATTTATATTACACCTTTATCAGTAAAACCAATACCATATCTTGTTGGTACCAAAACATATCAACTGGATATAGAGATGTTGTATATCATTCCAATTCATATTGTGGACAACACTTTAGAAAGTTCACTTTACGCTATGGTGCTTTTATGGATGATCAACATTTTCAACTTGTTTCAGTTAACATTAAAAAAAAATATTTTTACTTTTATAGATAGACAGGAAAACAGCTAAAAAGCATTTAGGATTATTATAGACGCAGCAAATTGTTCAAACGGTGACTAAAGCTTTGTACTGTGAAATTAAATGATTTATCTCAATGCATTCTGTGCATCCGTTTTCATTATGTTTCCCATCATACTAAGAACACTAAAAAAAAAACTCGTTGAGCTGAAACCTGAATGCAGTTTAACGTTTCAACCGTGCCCCCCCCCCAAAAAAAAATACAATACACTTACCTGCGTCTACCATTTGTGCTCTTATTTTAACAGCGCAGGCTGTGTATTTTTATGTTCTTATCTGTTTTTATACACACACACACATATATATATGTATTATTTTTTTTGTTTGTCTAAGAATGCTCAAAAACTTTTTCAAGTATAAAGGAATGATGTATTAAAGATAAGAACTTCTTAAACCCACAATAATCTTTTAGACGAGCGTTTGGCATTTGTCACCCAAGCATCGAAGATCTGTTTGGTGATCAATGCATTTTGGAGATATACGATAACACATTTAATATTTCAAAGGCCTGATGATGGATTACATCTATTCCTCCGAAACTAGCTGCAAACCCTTTTAAATATATGCTGGATTTAATAAACTGTTACCTTAACTTACGTGTTCCTTGCGAAAACACCCCGAATACCAAAATCAATAATAATCTCTTTTCGCTGAAAACCATTTCGGCTTACGAAAAGTTGTAGGGGTAGGTTATTTCTAACAATAATTTAAACCAGTTGGAAAATGAAATTTATATTTAATTTTTATTTAAGTTTTTTTGCACGCAAAAATTCGCCCAATCATAAATTCCTTTCCGTCTATGCTTTTTAGTAATTTATTAATCTTAGTCCTTCAGATATTTACATTATTTTGATTTATATAAGGATATGTGTTTCGGATATCATTTATTGACGATTTTGTTATCAGAACTTTAGATAGTCCTCAATTTTTCAACCGCTCTGACTTGTTTATATATAACATACCCAGTTCGCTCCCTTATTCCATAAGGAATCGAAAAGCCTTAGCTTACAAAACGGACTCATTACTTTCATTTATACATATTTATAACATTTTAAATCTTTATAAGCTCCCACCACGTCTGGGAAAGCATTAGGGATTCCGCCGCATCTCTTTCGGATTCGTTGTATCTTCCTTCTCTACCTAACTTTATCGAGTTAGAGAAATTGTGTCGTAAATTTTATATGAGTGGTCACATTTTTGATCGGATTCTCACATCTATCATTCCCCCCAGTCCACGATTTATATATGTGCAAATTTACTGTTCAAACGTAAATTAAGAAGTATTTTTGTTTTTTGTTTTTTGGATATACGAATAAATATATTTTTCGAGTATATGGATAAATATTTAATTTGTTGGAATATGGATCTGGAATTCTTTTATTTGACGTATGAATCATTTTATTTTAAAGTAATGCCAATAAGATGGATATATATATTTGCGAAATAAAATGTATAATAAATGTTTTGATGTACACTGATATGCAGGAAAATGACTTTTTAACTAATGGTATCTTAGTTTTTCTGGAATATATGTGAACGAATCAAAAATCTGTGTTTGCAGTGTAAAGAGTGTCAAGTCCAAAATCGTAGTTTTGAGAAAAACGGGACTGAAAAAAAACGGCTTTTGTAAAGTCAGTTTTTTAAAGTTTAATTTTAAATATTTTTAAAGTAAATTTTTCTAATTTTATTTTTGTTGAGTAAAGAGTGTTAAGTCCTTGAATGGGACATAACCCCTTTAACACTAACATGTTTGTGTTTTGTTTCACATATCCCAAATTTTCCATGATGAATAAAAATATTTAGGAGTGGAATTGGACTTACCTTTCTGTACCCTGCAGTAGCCCTTGATTTTTCAAACATGCCTGGTTTGATAACTCACTGTAGCCCATTTTGGACTTAACACCCTTTGCACAGCAAACACAGAAATATTATAATAACGCCTGCGTACATCAAGCAGTTTCCTCGTCAAAAAATGTATTAATTTAATTTAAATTGTTAAATAGAATGTATAGTACATCATTCACACTTCACATGCATTGATATGTGGGAAAATGACTTTGTAGCTGTTAATATCGTAGTTGTATTTTCTAGAATGTACACACACTGGCCAATGAATTAGAAACCTAGGATTAATATTTTATTGGACCTCCTTTTCACGGATAACAGCCCGTATTTGTGAAGGCATCGATCGATTCTACAAGCTTCTGGAGTGCATTTACGTCCTGAGAATGCCCTGCATTGGCTACACAGACCTTACGATCCTGTAAATTGGATGAAAGAGAAGATTGCTGTCGGATGCACCTTTCCAACGTGTCCCAAACATTTTCTCTTAGATTAAAATCCGGGATTTGCGGCGGTCAGAGAAGCTGTTGAAAGTCTGTTTAGTGTTCAATGAACCAATCTCGAGTTATTCTGGCACGATGCATAGTTGAATTATCGTCCATGAAGTATCCGTCACCTGCGGGGTAAAAATGTAACATTGTAGGATGAATTTGATCTGCCAGTATGTCCAGGAATTTCATGGCTGTGTGTTTACCCTCAACGAACACCAGACGACCACTTCCATACCAGCAGAACACGCCCAACACCATGATACTCCCACCAGACCCTTGCACACTACGAACAAGGCAAAATAGGTTCATGGCTTCATGGGGTTCTAGCCAAAATCGACATCTTCCATAAGGGCAAAACAAGGTATAGCGTGATTCATCTGACCACATAACCTTTTTTCCAGTCCTCTTTGTCCAGTTTCGTCTTCCCAGACACCACTGCAAACGAATTCTGGCATTCCGGGCAGAAATGAGAGGTTTCTTCACAGGTATCCGACTACATAATCCCATCCTCTGCAAATATCGGCACATGGTTCACACCGAGATCGGTTGGGGCAAACCTTGGTTCAAGATTTTTGTCAGTTGAAGTACAGTAGAGTCCCTTTTCTGCCGTACAATCCGTCGGAGACGACACTGACCACGGTCTTGGTTGATTGTGTTCGAACCACAGTTACGTCTTTCGGACAAGGACTGTGGGTTCTGATTCCAACTGTTGAAAACCTTCGAAATAGCTGCTTTTGAGAACCCAGTGAGTTCTGCTGTCTTCAAAATCATGGCTCCTGTTAAACGGGCCCCAAAAATAAGCCCTTTTTCAAATGGTGAAAGATGTTGTTTTTCCCATTCTACTGCGTTTATCGTGAAATGCAGCAGCACACCTTATTTATATTAAAATTATGATGACGTTTTGAGCCACGTCGTAAACAGGTTTTGCATAAGCACGCCGGTAGCGAGCATTTGTAGAAACTCTCACAAGTTTCTAATTCATTGGCTAGTATGTGTATGTGCACGAATCAAAAATATTATAATTCAGCCTGCGTACACCAACCAGTTCCCTCGTCAAGAAATGCAATTAATTAAAAAATTGTGAAATAAAATTAACAAAAAATCTTTTTTTATTTCACATGGATTGATATGCGTGTAAAACACTTTGTAATTAATAATGTCTTAGTTGTATTTTCAAGAATATATGTCCACGAATTAGAATATTACAATAACGCCTGCGTACATCAACCTGTTTACTCGCCAAGAAATGTAATAATTTCAAGTAAATTGTAAAATAAAATGCATAGTTCATCTTTCAAACTTCAGTTGCATTTATATACGGGACAATGACTTTGTAACTAATTATATCTTTGTAGTATATCCTAGAATTTATGCATAAGTATTAAAAAAATGTAGTTATGTTTGCATACACAGACCAGTTTCCTCGTCATGGAATGGGATTATTTCAAACAAATTCATGAATAAGTTTCAGTATTAAAGCATGTCGTACCTAGTTTTAAATACAAATTGTTGATCTTATATAGTTTACTTAGATTTAAACTCTTATTATGTATGTTGAAAATTTAGGGATAAAAAGATTATAAAAACAATATCTATGCAAACAGTGAGAGGCAGAGGTGGTTAAATATTTTTTTGGGCGAAAAGGGTGTTGATTTTTATTACTTTAATTATCTTTGTGGGTATTTAGAATATGTTTTAATTACTTGTAAGGATTCTGTGGACAGCAGATTCCAGCTTCAGTTCCTGCAGAGGAAAAAGTTGTGAGGAATGAAACATGACAGTTCCTCACATCGGCTTTATAATTCAGTTGGTAGAATACCGACATCGGCCTTTGGAGACTAGGGTTCGAATTTCGGATTCGTCAGATGATTATTACAGTGTTAAAAAGATGTAGAGTCTCTGCGGACAGATACAGAGTTATCACAATGTAACTTAAAAAAAAACAGCCCCAAAATCAACATTTCTAGACACCACATCCAGGTGGCGGCTGAAACTGAGAATTACGTCTGGCGATGCCACTGTGTTTTTATTATGTCGCAGTGTTTCATCGTATATGCAGTTGTGGAATGAACTTTCATCTCTGTTTGCCTTTAAAGCTTTTCACATCTGAGCAGAAATACTATCCGATTACCTCTCAAATAAAACCTACAACAAAAAAACCCTTTTAACTGTATAAGAAAATTAAATACATACCACTGACTTCGCGATAAAATCAATAAGACATTATATTTTTCATTCAAAATAAACTCTCGTTTCTTCTTAAGAGCCCTTAATTATGATTACGAAAGATATACAAGACATGCCCTCATAAGAGAGGTCACAATAAGTTGTCACTATTAGTCTACAAAATGCATTCATTGCTGTCCTCAACGGGTTGGCATGACTACACAAGAAAGGTCACTAAGCGGTTTCATCATTAGTCTACTAAATGCATTTATTGCATCCCACTGCGGTTTGCACCAGAGGTTGGGGAAGACTTTTCACTTTAAAGAGGAATATCGAAACTCAATTTCGTCTCTAGTATAAATACACAGTGATTTCGTGGAATCGCATTGTCGTCAGTGCATTCAGTGACCACGAGTATAGGTCTGTTCACATTGCAACTGGAGCGTTGCTTTACGTTGCTATATTGGCTCCGAGACTGTTGACATATCCCGCGACTGGTTTTACATATCACGTGGTCAATGAATTGACCTCTCTGATTCGTTAACATTTTTAACTCTGACGTTACATAACGTCCCGGATTCAATGCGAACAGATCGTTAGTTATACTGATATATATCGAGAGTGTAGCAAAGGTTCTGGCGAATAAATTATCTGGATAACCGTTAGAATTTACTAGGTTATCCCATTTTCAAGAGAATCATTCCATTTTGTACTATAGATAATGTACACTGAAGAGCAAGAAAAACTGGTACATCTGCCTTATATCGTCTAGGTCCCCCACGAGCACGCAGAAGTGCTGCAACACGACGTGGCATGGACTCGACTAATGTCTGAGGGTATCCTGGAGACAATTTAGACCATGAATGCTTCAAGGCTGTCCACAAATCCGTAGGAGTGCGAGAGGGTGCAGATCTCTTCTGAACAACACGTTGCAACGCATCCCAAATATGCTCAATAAGGGCCTGTTCACATAGGAGACCGTTACATTGCGTTAAGGAAAAGATGACGTTGAGACGAAAATAAACCAATCATAGGCGTTAAAAAATTCATTGCTAATCTTTTGGAGGCATATGATTGGTTTATTTTCGTCTCAACGTAATCTTTTCCTTAACGCAACGCAACGGACTCCTATGTGAACAGGCCCTTAGTGTTACGACTCCATGGTTACGCTGAGATTATGTTACTATTTATAAGTTGCTGTGTGGCAACACAGTTAGATGGCGTGGTTTTTAATTTAGTTTCGAGTCATTTACGATGTTATATGCTACGATGTTCATGCAGTAGCATTACGATTTGTTGCGAAGATATACGTTTTGAATAAATATTTGTCTCTAAAATGAGATTACGTTTACGAATCAACAATAAGGTTCATGTCTGGGGATTTAGGGGGCCAATGAAAGTGTCTAAAGTCAGAAGAGTGATCCTGGAGCCACTCTTTTGCAACTTTGGACGTGTAGAGTGTCGCATTGTCCTGCTGGAATTGTCCAAGTCCGTCGTAATGCACAATGTACATTAATGGGTGTAGATGATCGGACAGGATGCTTATTTACCCGTCACCTGTCAGAGTCGTCTCTAGACGTATCAGGTGACCCATATCACGCCAAATGCATACGCCCCATACCATCACAGAGGCACCACCAGCTTGAACAGTCTGTTGACGTGTACGTCCTTGGATTCATGAGGCTGTCTCCATACCCATACACGTCCATCCGCTTGATACAATTGGAAACGAGACTCGTCAGACTAGGCAACGTGTTTCCAGTCATCAACAATCCAATGGAGGTGTTGGCGGGCCCAGGCGAGGTGTAAAGCTTTGTGCCGTGCGATCAACAACGGTACACGAGTGGGCCTGCGGCTTCGAAAGCCTATATCAATGACGGTCCGTTGAACAGTTTGCACGCTGACAATTGTTGATGCCTCAGCATTGAAATCCGCAGCAATTTCAGAAGTGTTGCACGTCTATCTCGTTTAAGGATTGTCGTCAGTCGTTGATGGTCCTGTTCATTCAAGATCTTTTTCCGGCCGCACTGCTGTCGAAGATTTGATGTTTTATCGGATACCTGATATTCACGGTAGACCCGTGAAATGGTCGTGCGCGAAAATACAAATTGCCTCGCTACCTCGGAGATGCTATGTCCCATCTCTCGTGCGCGGACTACAACGCCACGTTCAAAGTCACATAAATCATAATTTCCTGCCATTGTAGCTAAGGAATGGATCTAACAGCTTCGGTAGACAACTGTTGTGTTATGTAGGCACTGCCGACCGCATCGTTTTACGTTGATTGGTTGCATATCTCTGTTATTTGCATACGCACACCTATACCAGTTTCTTGGATCTTCAGTGTATATTTTATTCTGCTTCATATGAAGTAATGCACCATACATCCGTTCATTAAATTCATTTTGAGGTTATCCATTATAAAGAAACATAAGCAGTTCTGAACCTTTCAGACTTCAGACGAAAGAATCAACAGTCGTCAGAACACAAAACACCGTGATGATTTCAAATACACTGAAGTGCTACTGAATTCGGGATAGCAAAGCCTATGCAAATTGTGTATCGCTGCGCATCATGTATGCGCAAGTGGGGGCGCTGTGGTAACTGCATATACAGCGCGTACTGTGGTTGTTCTGAATTAGTTGTTGGAATTGCCAGTATGGGTAAACTGCCTGATTTAGACTCCTTCGATCGCGGACAAATCGTAGGTGCGCGACGCATGGGCCATTCAATTTCCGAAATCGTCAGACAGCTAGGATTTTCAAGGGCGACAGTATACCAAGTCAAGAATAATGTCAAGAGTATACCAAGAATACATGGAAGGTGGAAAAAAAACTAGCGATCGGGCAAACTGCAAAGGACAATTAGTCTTGACAGTGCGTGGTGAGAGACGGCTCAGGCGTATTGTACGTAGCCAGCGAAGCCAAACATTAGCTCAAATTACCACCCAGTTTAATGACGGTGCCAGTCGTACAGTCAGTAAACGGACTGTGCAACGCTCGCTTCACCCTATGGGTTTCGGGAGCCGTCGACCTACGAGAGTACCATTGCTCTATACTCGCCATCGGGCTGCACGTCTTGCCTGGGCAAGAGAGCACAGAGACTGGAGTGTAGAGGACTGGAAACGAGTAGCATGGAGTGATGAGTCTCGATTCCGACTACTTAACGCCGACGGGAGGCTGAGAATATGGCGTGAGGCTCATGAAGCCATGGATCCTGCATGCCTGGCTGGAACTGTATAAGGACATGGTGGCTCAATCATGGTCTGGGGTGTTTTTTCGTGGCACAGTTTGGGATCTTTGGTGCGTGTACCAACCTCCCTCAATACAATTCGGTACGTAGAGTTGCTGGGAGTTCTCCATCCGTTTATGCTGTTCTGTTATCCGCACGGTAATGGAGTTTTGCATCAAGACAACTGTACATCTCACAAGTCCCGGTTGGCTACTGGCTGGTTGGATGAGCATTCCTCTGACTTCTCTATCATGAATTGACCACCTAGAAGCCCAGACTTAAATCCTATTGAGCATCTTTTGGATGTTTTGGAACAAGGAGTGAAAGGCCATCACACAGCACTAAAGAACCTTACTGAATTATGGACAGCTTTAGCCAATATTTGGAAAGCCATTCCCGTGGAACGTTTTCAGAAACTTGTTGAATCTATGCCTCGTCGTGTGGCAGCCGTTATCAAGGCCAGAGGAGGCCCAACTCGTTACTAGGTAGGTATCCCTAATTCAGTGGCACTTCAGTGTATATCACTGAAGCCACCAAACAAAATAGTGTATTTTGGCTTACTTTTTGACTCGAAGATAGCAGTTTTCAAAATTGAAAAAAGGCGCTTATAAACATGTTAATAAGAAATGAAGCAAAGAAATGAAACAAGAAGAGAAGTTCGCCACATGGACCGGGAGAAACTGCTTGTGTTTTAGCGTATTTGCCTTGGTCAGAAAAAAATGACCGCGTATTCCTGGGATTTAACTATATATATATATTGTTACTTTTATAGAGGGAAAGGCGATTGATTCGTTAATGTCGGAGCTTAACAGCGGGATAAGGGCATATGTCTATGGCCACCATGACCGAAAATCATTCCTCCGATAAAATAAATAAATAAATAAATCATCATGGTCATTAAAAAAGATCTATCTGTCTATGTCAGGTTCAGCAGGCTTCCTTTCCCCTGATAATGTTAGAAAAGGAATATTTTTTCTTTAGCTTTTGATTTAGTGATATTGGGGCGGGAAAAATTACACCTCGAGAGTAATATTTAAATGAAAATATTTGAGGCTGAAAATTAATTGACATCGCAAATTTTCAATAATAATGTTAAGTGTGGGGAATTTTCCTCTCATTAATTTTATAATTAGAGATTAGCAAATGCATAATTTTGAATTCAGTTTTTGGCATTTGAAACTATATTTCTAAGTGAAAGACATACTATTTTAAAAAATACTTAATTTAATTTAATTTTTATTAAAAGCAGTTTTAATTTTGTAGCGAAAGGCATCAATAACTTAAATGCACATGTAAAAATTTACCCAAGGAAAAAATTAAATTGTGAGAATCCTCACGCTTTTTATTTAATTAAACGTCTACTTCCTTTATGCAAAAACGCTATTAAAAGTATACATTTGCTAATTTCTTAACAAATAAAGAAAATAAGAACAACACCGAGTGGTAGATTCACCATAGCTTAACACGGATATCGAAGATCTGCGATGTCAACTGGTGCAGCGCCTTAATATCAAAAATGCTGAGTGAAATATTTATCATCAGATAGGAATTTAAAAAAAAAATTATAATACTTTTATTGCCATATTCTTCATTTCTGTAGCACAGGAAGACAGCTGTTATATTTTTGCCTAAGCTGCGAACTCCCGAGTTTGGAAAATTTTCAAAACAGTTTAGTGTTCCGTTACAGAAACGCGCCATTTATATGGGAAGGAAAACTGGCTGGCATTTCTCCAAATTCTCTTTTGATGACTGATCGTTCGAGTCAAACATTTCATCTGCGTTCACAAAGCGATGTCAATATTAACCCTTCTGTGAAATGAAACTGAGCAATCGAAATCAATACAACCATCTGTTGGGCAATCATGAGAATGATTATAATGAGCTTTTTCAAATTTTATCGTTTTGAAGTGCTTAAATATTATAAAACTCTAAATTCATATCCTGGTTGTTACAAAAAAAAATCTATTTTTTATGTGGCTAATTCTCTTTGAAGATATATTGATTGAAACAAATACTCTTTTAAGTAAATTCTTCGTATTTAGAGATGGCAAGTCATCATAATTAGAGAAAGCAGTATTTTTTTTGAGGAATAAAAGAATGTAATTTGAGAAATTTTTAGGCCGAATTAATTTTTTCTATAAGCCCCAAATTGTCGATCGTAAAGAAATGTTAAAATTCTTATTATATTTTGCTTTAATACTGAAGTAGTCGCGAAGGAAGACTATAAATGCATTGATATACGCCGAAACAACTTATGTTGCAGTTATTTAAAATTTAATCGTTTATATTTCTATGGTGCCCGGTTTAAAGGGCTTAAGTCAAAAAAGTGAATTTTAGATATTTGTTAGTAAAAATAAAAAAAAGCAAAAATCTTTTGACTTGTATAAAAGGCTTGAGTCTATTAATTTTGTATACAAAAGTACATTTCTTTGTGCAAAAGACTCAAAGAAATGTACGAATTATACTCACGTCGAAATTATTGTTCTGCGATTGGTAGAAAAGCCAATAACTTGGTATTTCAATCACTGTTTTTGACTTAAACCCTTTATACCGGCCACCATAGATTTATATTTGAAGATTGTTGTGTATAAATTTCATAGTAGATAGAATGGACGTTTGATATACTGTTACGATATCATGAGTTTGACTTTTAAGAAGTTCAAATTATCAGGTAAATATTTAAATAGAAACGTTTCTTTTTCTTTAGATCTCTAGCAGAGAGAGGAGGCATTTAAATTTTAGAGATGATCTATTTTTATCTCAAAATTTCCCGAGATCTACTCATAAAAAATTTAGGCTAATTTCTTTAGCATTCACAAATGTTTTCTGAATAACCTGTAAACAAATACTGAACGCTAGAAACTCCGCCTTAACCAAAACTCCCCAATTTATAGTTTAGTTTATCCTAGTCAGTCGAATCAGTTCTGCTCGTGCATTAGTGAAAGCATATTTGTTATGAATAGCTTCCTCTATGACTATTGTTCCTGCCTCGGTCACCTTAGTTCGCAACGGTTAAAACTCAGTTGGCTAGACAAATATTGCCTTAGTGCTGCATTGCCGAATGTTAAATAAATGAAAGCGAATCCAAATCTCAGCCTGCTGAGGTATAATCGATATTCAACCTCATTCCTGCTCTAACGTCTCAAGGTAAAGGATTCTCAAAATAGTGAAGATATTTTTCTTAAATTTTAATTTGTCTTGGGGTCTCTCCCTTAGGATGCGTGAGCACAAGATTCTTGGAGAAACAAGTTACCCAAAAGTATATAAATGAATAAATAAATTTGCTAAACTTAGTTTAGGTAAAAGTGTCGTGCTATTATACAGAGACAAAAATGGTATTCGTATTTTAACGTAGGATTACGTTCCTCTATAACGGTCCTGCTGAAAGGAAAATTTCAGACGCTAAAACTGTCCGTCCATCCGTCCTCGCGAGTTATAATTTTGGCAGTGCACCAAACCCAGTCTATCTCTTGGACAAGTTAAAGAGAAAAGTGCCAAGATACGTCAAAATTTTGACATACATATATATATATATATATATATATATATATATATATATATATATATATATATATATATATATACATATGTACATGTATATAGATACATATATACATACAAAAAACGTAAGCAACGATAAATAATCCTACGTTAATAACCCGTGGTAGTTACGTTAGAAGAGACCTGCATATTTTTTTTTACATTTGTTAGATGGATGATAGAAATATCGGATTATTATGGGGCTTATAAATTATACAAGCAGTTGAATTTAAATAATTATAAACGGTTTATTTAATAACCATATCAAGGAAGTACAAGGGTTGTATTGTGGTGGTTAGGATTATTAAGCCGTAAATCAGGCATTCCCAACCTTTTTACTCCAGCGGCACACCCGGAAATGAGATTAGAATCCCGGGGCACCCTCGTTAAAATTTATTTTTTCAATTTTTTCAATTTTATGCTAAATTTATATAAGGAACAGGTTCAAATTTAAGTTGAAATAAATGCTTACTCCATTTCTGATTTTATTCATTTACTGAAAAGTATAAGGAACAAACACCAAAATAGAGTATATTAATACATTTTCAAAAATAGCCATGGGATTCAGTATAGTATTACACTAGAGGATTACAATAGACATCACAAAGAATAGTTTTATTTACGATTGATTCTTAAAGCACACGTTTGATATCAACTTAATATTCATTTTAAGTGAGCCGTAGTAATATTTTTTTTGTTTATAACCCAAAAAATTTCGTAGCATACGAGTTCAGAATCACTGCAGTAAAGAGTAAAAACAACAAAAAAAAAAAAAAAAAAAAAATTCTCAGAAAATGAAAGAAAATGGGGTGTTGCAAAAATTAGGGTGGTTCCCTGGAATCTTTTCCCTGGATTCAAATTCCTGTTGCACCACACTAAGGAATCATATAATGGAGATAACGATGTTGTGTTTCCCTTTGAATGGATATTGTATAGCTCCACCAGGTCAACACTATAATTTCACCACGTCGTTGATATTCATTTTTATATTATCTATATGATACTAAAACTATAAGTGTGTTTGTTTTTCAGTACAACAAAAATGTTTGCGTAAGAATGCGTTACCTGTGAAATTAACCATGCAGTGCATGGCGTTGTCGTCACAAAGAAAATTTTCTTCTTGATCTGTACAAATGTAAGCATTTGGGCATGAATTAAAGAGTTACCTTGAACAAGCTTTCAATGTAACCGATTTCAATTTTTGTATAGTATTTTTTAAGCGATTTTTTTTATTACAAAATCACATTTTTAGATAAAAAAGAATTAAAAGTTCATGGATAAATTATCCCCCGGGGCTTCTAAATTAGAGAGATTTTTGAGGGTCTAGTTCTGATGAACAACAATTTAGAGATTTTTTTAGGTTTAAACTATTTTTTGGTGAATGTCCGATGAAAAGACCATCTATAGATATTCCTTAGAAGAAAAATAAAATTCAAAGAAGGCCAAATTTTGGAAATTGCATATTGACCCCAATAGTCATAAATAGGTGGGAGATATCTAATGGAAACTACAGACAATTAAAACAATTAATCACGAAGTTGCAATGTAGTTGAGAAATATGCATCCTTTTCAAGATTCAATGGTGCCATCTCTTGCCTGAAACTGCAACCTTTAATAAACAGCAAAACTTTTTTTTATTTTCCGAAAATGATGTTAGCACTGTAATGTGGTTCTAAATGGTAGGAAAAGAAAGGAAGAATTTTTAACATTTTTGAAAAAGACAAGTAAACGAAAATTTTATCATAACATCTTCTATGGAGCTGTGAGAACTTACTTCTAAAAAAAGTCCCAATCATGAAATACAATTTATAAATAATTAATAGCAAGTATAAATTTATTTAGTTTTATTTAATTATCATTAAATAAATCTTTATTGTGGTACACAGTCAAAATTGCTTGAATGCATATCATTTAAGAAGGGTTGGACCCAACGGGTTACAGGTATTTTAATATATACCTAAACAAACATGCACAGAGTAAAATTTGGTATATCAGTGAAATGGTTTAAAACAGTTATCAAGTAAGAGGTGTAGGATCATAACTAGCAATCTTCACCAGATTTTTTTTATGTTTTGGTAAAGAGCAAAGAACTGTATCTTATGCATTTTTGAAGATATAAATTTGAAATTACCTTTAGAAAAATTCCCACGTTATATTTTATTAGTAGATCATTTTCCGAAATTTTCGCTTTAAATTCTTTGAAATAGTATTAGAGAGTGCTCTCAAGGCTGCCGTGTACTAACCCTACTGGATTCGCTGACCTCAGTGTTAACCTATCGAGAAAATTTGTCTATAATTTATGGATACATAAATGCTGATAACACTGGCTAACTAGAACGAAACAACTAGATCGTTCTTTACTAAATTGACCCCGCCGATCACGGAAATGATCAAGAAAATCTCCGATTAGCTACAGTTTCCTAAATATGGGGTGGAGACGTATCAGTTAATGATAACGAGAATGCGGCTGACATATCCGTTCGGGGAAAGTAGGTAAAGTGAGCAATAACGTCAATGTTTAAGAAGGCTTACAGTCTGTACTTTGGTTGTGAAATCGGCGACCAGGGCAAGCCCTGGGCTCCTAAAATATGTTGCATATCTTGTGTCTCGAATCTTCCTGGTTGAATCATAAAATATCATCAGTGGACTTTGCTATCCCCATGATCTTGAGAGAACGTAGAGAGAACTACGTAAATGATTGTTATTTTTGTATGACAACTCCGTTAACACATAGTATTTCAAAGAAGAAAATGTCATCCTTGGCATATCTTGACATACCGTACGCTACCCGACCAGGACCTCACAAAGTCGGACTGCCTGTTCTGATTCTACCTCGGACTTATACAGTAAGTGACGAGGGCGGTAGTGATTCTAGTGCTATTCCATCACCTTCAAAATTGAGTACATCGAAAGATTCCGATTTTCGTGTAAGAAGGATTATACACAGCAACATAATATCACACAGTGTGAGCTGAATGATCTAGTAAGAGATCTAGAATTGCCTAAAAGTAAAGCAGAACTTTTGGTGTCTAGACTGCAGTAGTGGAATTGTCTTCACCAGACGGTAAATGTGTCTGCGTTCCGTAATCGCTATACTCTATTCCTTCCGTTTTTAAAAAAGGAAAATAAATTGATATTTTGCAGTAATATAGAGGGTTTTATGGCAGCTCTGAAAATTGACTACAAAACTGTTGATTGGAGATTGTTCATAGATTCTTCAAAATTAAGTCTAAAGGCTGTCCTTCTGCATAACAACTTGTTTCCACCGGTTCCGATTGGTTATGCAGCTTACACGAAAGAAACGTATCTAAACATTAAGTAATTGTTATGGAGAGTAAACTATGACAAGTTTAAATGGCAGATTTCCGATGATCTGAAAGTCATTGTCATATTACTTGGACTACAACAGGGTTGCACCAAATTCAGTTGCTTCTTGTGTCTGTGGGACAGCCGTGCCAAGGTACGTCACTACAAACAGAAAGATTGCCCTGTGCGTCAATCAATTCAACCTGGAACACATGTTATTTACTATGCACGTGTCGAATCCAGCAAAGTAATACTCTCTTCTCTGCAGGTAAAACTGGAACTTATGGAAAACTTTGTAAAAACCATGGATAAGACTGGGGAAGTATTTTTGAATCTGCGTAAGAAGTTTCCACGTCACAGTGAAACCAAAATAAAGGTAGGGGTTTTCATTGGTCCACAAATACACAAACTGTTCCAAGATGAACATTTCAATAATATTCTCACAGGTGATGAGAAGTTAGCCTGGGATGCCTTTGTTCAAGTGTCCACCAAATTCCTTGGATATAAAAAGGCAGATAACTATAAGGATCTTATGAAAAATCTTCTGCAGTGCTATGATAGACTGGGATGTAACATGTCCTTAAAGTTACTTTTCTTACATGCACACTTAAAATTTCCCCCCGAAAACTATGGTGTTGATAGCGACGAACATGGGGAACGCTTCCACCAATAAATTTCGGACACGGAAGAAAGATATCAGGGAAAGTGCAGTGAATCAATGTTGGCCGATTACTGCTGGACACTCATCAGAGAATCCCCAGCAACCGAATGCAAATGGTAGGCAAAGCGATTGCACCTTCAATAACCCTTCTTCGAGGGAGGACAACAAGGTAAATACATGCATACGCTAGAGCTAAACTTACTACTAGAGCTAAACTAGAGCTAAAAAACTAGAGCTAAACTTACATTTTCATGATAATTTCCGTGTTCAGCACACTCGAAAACATAAAGATTAATTGTTTTCATCAAAGTTACAGAAAAAAGTTAAATTTTATTGGCTAGTGTAATCCAATAAAAATGGTATTTCCAAATAGTCTGAACTTTTCTGCACCTTGCAACAAGATTCATTTTATAAATTTCGTTCATCAAAAGAATTTATGCGGTTTAAAACACACTATACCAGATTCCCCCCCCCCAATAATTTAAATTAAAAAAATATTTTCATTTTTTTTAAAGCGAAAAATGCCCTAAGATATAAAATTTCTTTTTCTATTACGGTGTACAATTATTTTTTAAAAAATCTTTAAATCGAAGTCGTCAATCATTGGACAAATTTTCTCCATAGGTTAACAATAAGGTGAGCAAATTCAATAGGGTTAGTACACTTAAACTCAACACTTAACTCAATTTAAAAAAATAAAATAAAATAAATAAATGAAAATTGCTAGTTTTCCTCCTACACTGCAGAGATATTCAATATGAGAGCTGTAAACAATTTGTTATTTAAACAAAAAATTTTAACAACGGTGAAACTGATAACTTCTGTTCTACTCATTTGCAAAACCGTTAGTAAGGCAAACGTTTTGTTTTCGCCTCCACCTCATTCAAACTGTTAGACATGAAGATACTATCTGTTGTGATCACAATGATCGAGTAATTAATCGTAAATACCTAGGACACAGGATATTGGAGAAACCCATTTTCGAGCTAAACAGTTAAATAAACCCCGCCTTTCCTAATTAAAAGGGATCGTCTCAGTAAACAGAGCTAACTTTCGTAATCTGCATTTCCTAAACGTCTGAAGTCTTTTAAGATTAAACCAACATTTTAGAAGTATGAACTTCTATCTTGCTTCCTCTGACGACTGTTTGTATGCATTGACTTTTAGTTTATTACATTGTTTAAAAAAATATATTGTATTATAGTGTTTACGCAATTGTATCATGGACGTGTCGTTTTGATTCCCAATGAAAACATTTTCTTTGGAAATCAAAACAATTTTTATCTATATATATATATATACCAGAAAATTTTACAGAGAGACTAAAAGGCTGGTAAATGAGTTCCAACCGCATGTTTTTAACTGCAAAGGAACTGATGGGAAAATCATTGAGGATTTAAAAAGTGTTAGAGAGAGATGGAAGGATTTCTTCCAGACGCTGCTGAAGTCGGACAATGGAACAATATGGAATAATAATTATGAAGATGCTAACCAGGAAGAAATTCCTGCGCCATCTTTTGAAGAGGTAAAACTAATTATTCAAAAAATGAAAAATAATAAAGCTCCAGGAAGGGACGAGATTAGTGTTGAATTTATAAAACATGCAGGAGCAAAACTGTGGCATAAAATTTACGAACTGATGACCCATATTTGGGAACAGGAGGGAATGCTAGCAGAATGGAATTTAGGAATTATTGTCCCGATATATAAAAAGGGTGACAAGATGGACTGTAATTACAGGGGCATTACACTATTAAATCTCACCTACAAAACTTTTACTTGCTTAATCTACAGGAAACTTATGCCAATAGCGGAACAAATTATAGGTGATTACCAATGTGGTTTTAGGTCTAACTGCTCTACCATCGACCAAATACATATAGTGAAAAATATCTTTGAGAAGTTCAATGAATATAATATTGATCTGTTTGCTTTATTTGTTGATTTCAAACAGGCATTTGATAAAGTGGATAAAGTCAAAATGATTGTAATTTTAGCTGAGCTAAAGATACCAATGAAATTAGTCAAACTAATCAAAATTACTCTGAAAGATTCTTAAGCCACCCTTTTAATTCAAAATGACTTCCCGTTAGTTCTCGAACATGTCATTCGAAAGTTGGATCTTAAAGGCTTATTTTCCTGTAAAACCACACAAATCTGTGCATTTGCTGACGACATTATAATTTTGAGCAGAAGCAGGCATGCATTATTTGCAACGGCAAAAAAACTAATAGAATCAGCAAGCGCTGTCGGTCTCTCACTTATTGAAAATAAGACAAGATATATGGAGAAGACCGAATTCGCCAGTGACTACAGAGATTGTAAATTTGAAACAGTTAGACTATAAATTTGAAACAGTTAATAGTTTTATATATCTAGGGTCTATCATTAATGTTTCAAATACTACTTCAGAAGAGATTAATTGCAGAATCCTAAAAGGGAACAAATGCTATTTTTTATATCGACATCTTTTAAGAAATAAACTAATCCCTAAAGTAAACAAATTAAAGATATACAAAACAATTATCCGGCCTGTGGTAACATATGGTTGTGAGACTTGGACCCTGACATTAAAAGATATTAATAACTTAAGAATATTTGAACGTAAAATTTTGAGGAAGATATATGGACCAATTCAGGTAAATAGTAATCTATGGAGAATAAGAACTAATAAGGAAATAGAAGCACTCATAAAATGCAAAGACATGGTAAAATTTATTAAAGCATAACGAATATCTTGGCTCGGCCACATCGAGAGACAAAGTGATAAGCGAGTGGCAAAATTCTTATACTGGAAGCCAATGTGCAACAGACCAAGGGGAAGACAAAAAAAAAAGATGGTTAGATGATGTGTTGAATGACCTAAAATGTCTGAAGATAACCAATTGGAAGGGGAAGACTGGAGACAGAGTCGTCTGCAAAGGGATTGTGCGGCAGGCTAAGGCCCATCACGGGCTGTGATGTCAACTAAGATATATATATATTATACCGGGTGGCCATAATTAAACTGACAGTGCTCACAGTGTTCTGTAGCGCGATCTATTTGCGAGAATGACGCCACATTTTGTAAGAAGATTAAACAAGACGGGGGACGAAGGATTCCGCGAAAAAATAAATTAGTTCCAAAAGTCACCGCTAGGGGAATATTTGGCGCTGTGTAATAGAAAATAGAGTGTTAACAAATGCAAATTAATACGGAATAAAATTACCTTTTATTATGCACATTTTCTTATTTAGTTCAAGTGCAATATGGCAACACTTTTAAAAAAGCGTAAAATCTACATAAACACCGATAAAGTCTCGTGATCTGCAATATCACGTACGCTGAGCAGAAGAAGAAGTTCTTTATTCAAATTTCACGTTACATCCATTGGCACAGTGCCATCTGCTTGGGTTTTAAAAGGCAATGTGTTACGTTTCCAATCAATCGGATTGAAAGTTTATGTGCAATGTCACCTTCTTTAGTCGAGCGTGCGTTACTGGTCAAATTCTTTTACCTCAACCAGTGCAACGCGTCAGCCGCTCTTCGTGCTTTAAGAAAGCACAAAAAATGCGTAAAGGTAACGGTCCTGTGTCAGTTAATGGGCTAAAAGCAATGGTTGCGACGTTTGAGAAAACAGGTTCTCTGAAGGTTCAGTGAGGCAGAGGACGAAAACCTGTACCACAGGATACAATCGAAGCAGTTGCCACGGCGATTGTCTACAGAGGACCAGACAATATTGCTGCCACCTCTATCGCTCGTGGATTAGCTCGGAATATGGATATGCCTTACAGTACGGTATGGAAAATCTTACGAAAGATTATCAACTTCTATCCGTACAAGATCAGCCATGTACAGGAGTTACTGTACCCCGACCATGATAAGCGATTGACTTAATTTGCATTTGTTAACACTCTATTTTCTGTTACACAGCGCCAAATATTCCCCTAGCGGTGACTTTTGGAACTAATTTATTTTTTCGCGGAATCCTTCGTCCTCCGTCTTGTTTAATCTTCCTACAAAATGTGGCGTCATTCTCGCAAATAGATCGCGCTACAGAACACTGTGAGCACTGTCAGTTTAATTATGGCCACCCGATATATATATATATATATATATATATATATATATATATATATATATATATATATATATATATACAGTGAAATTTCTCTAGGCGGCCATCCCTGTAGATGGCCATATTTTGTTCAGATCAGATTCAAGACTCCATACAGCCAATGTTATGGCAGAAACCTATTTTAGACGGCCATTCCTCTAAACGACCACTTTTTTTCCGAACCATTATTGGCGGCCTTAGAGAAATCTCACTGTATATATATATATATATATATATATATATATATATATATATATATATATATATATATATATATATATATATATATATATATATATATGCATGTATGTATGTGTGTGTGTGTGATGAACTTCACATGCAAACAACGAATTTGACGAAATTGAACACATAGAGAATGCAGTCGCTGTTGAATAAGTAGTCATGAGCACTTGACGAGAGAAGCACACTCTTAAACAGAGCACTGGAGAAATAAACACCCGGACTCACCGTAGTGTAGACACATAAGAAAAGAGACACATGAATGGTATCCATTAGATTTATTTATTCCGGTAACAAAACGACCACACTATGGAGGACATTTCAGAAGACATCAAAGTACATGTAATTGGACCAAAGGACGCAAACACAGTACCCCAGACCTGATGGAACTAGAATATACTAGACACCACATAAAGAAACGGACAGCGGTGGTATACATCGCGTAAAGATAGGAAAGCAACAGCAGGACGACACCAGGAGAGGACAAGGAAACAGACAGAAAGCACGCGGGAGCCATAGGACCATAGGAAGATGTGATGAACTACTTTCCCTAGGACAACGTCTTCTACGCAGAGATTTCTGATGATATCAACGGAGAGCGAGTGTTCGTCGATGTGAGATAAACGGAGTGTTCTGATTGGTCGGCTCCAGGATCTTCTGATTGCTTCACAAAAGTGAAGCAGCAATTAGTGCGGTTAGAACTTTGGAGGGTGAGGTCTTTGGCTGTCTGTAAGCTGGATTTCTATCGGCAAGTTAAAGCGCACTGTAACAACGTTATTCGACCTTATATATCCAGGGTTCATTACCCTACCGCTATGCGGCTAAAATTCTTTTATTGGCTGACCCCGATCATGTGGTATAAGAGTTGAAAGTCTATGATTTTTCGAAGGGGGATCGAGATCACGGGATTCTGACTCATGTCTAAAAATAACTTTTCCAAGTGTGCATTGAAGAGAATAGAATTTGAGGTTATTTCGATTTCGTTTTTGAAACAGGGTTGGGCTTTATAGATGTTGAAACAAGGATAATTTAGAACTCGCGTTAGATTTAGAACAATTAATAATAGTGGGTTGTTATTGTTACTTACACACACACCCATATATATATATATATATATGTGTGTGTGTGTGTGTGTGTGTGTGTAAGTAAGTAAGTGTGTGAGTAAATGAGACTGAAAGAGACTTCAGACGTTTATGATATGCAGATTGCGGAAGTTAGCCCTGTTTACTGAAACGATTCCTTTTAATTATATATATATATATATATATATATATATATATATATATATATATATATATATAATTAAAAGGGGATCGCTTCAGTAAACAGGGCTAACTTCTGTAATCTGCATATCTTAAACGTCTGAAGTCTCTTTAAGATGACTAATCCAATATTTTCGAGTCAGATATTCTCTATCTTGTCTCCTCTGACGGCTGTTGGCATGCATTGACTTTCAGTTTGCTACATTGTTTAAAAATATATTGCATTGTGATGTTTACGCAATTTTATCATAGGACGCGTGGTTTTGATTCCCAAAGAAAACGTATTATTTCTTTTTCTTTAGCAAGGAAAAAGAAAGGAAATGTTTTCTTTGGGTATCAAAACAATTTTTCCCCGTACGCCATTTTTTTAATGACGCAACTGAGAAATGAAGCCATTTTGTGTTATTTCTGAATTTATTTTTATTCACTTTTGTCGAAAGCAGGATTTTTTTAAATATGATTTTTAAAATGCTTCACAATATATATATATATATATATATATATATATATATATATATATATATATATATATACATGTATAATATAGAAATTTCATACATTAATTTCAATTTATAAATGGCAACATTGAAAAAGCTTTTTCTGTTATAGGAATGTATTTTTTAATTAGTGCATTTCAGAGTCTGTCTTTTAAATACGATATATTACAATAACACAGGTCTGCAAAAAATTTTTTAAAAGTTGTTTGTAGTTTGATAACTGATTTCTATGTATTTTTCAGTGCTGATTTCAAAAATGAAATAATTTTTTTCGTATCACGTCAGGTTATCTCACAAAAAGGATTTTGGGTGAAAACTGATCTTGGAATGTATTTTGGGTGAAAACTGATTTTAACGCAATTTTGTACATTTTTTCTAAAGGTTCTAAATTTTAATAAACGAATAAAAGATGCCATGGTTTATATTTACACTACAGAATATTGAAAAAAGTGCATAACTATTGAGTCAAAAGTCCTCGTAGAAGCGCTTTCTCTTCACATCAAAACTTCTTTTGTGCTCTTCCTGCTGTGGACAGCTTGAGGATTGTCCCTTTTTAATATCCAGCAGTAATTCGCTATCATATTAACGTTCCATCTTCCTTGATTCATTTTTTCCATTTCCTTGATGTCTTGATGGAGCCTTTGGCCCTGCTCGTCACTGACATCACCAAGATTTGCAGGAAAGAAGTCAAGGTGTGAGTGGAGAAAATGAACTTTTATGCTTATATTACAACCCAGCTTCATGAAGTTGTCTAGCATGTCAGCGACGATTGACTTGTAGTTTGGGTCCTTTCAGTTTCCCAGAAAACTGGTTACAACTAGTTTAAAAGATACCCTTGCTGCTTTTTCTTTTGTTTCCATTTTTGTCTCAAAGCTGGCATCCCTCATTAGTTTTCTGATGTCAGGTACGAAAAACACTCATTCTTTTATCTTTGCCTTGGATAACCCAGGAAACTGCTCACAAAGGTATCTAAAGCATTCTCCTTCTTTTGGCAATGCCTTGACAATTTTTTTCACCAAATGCAATTTAATGTGTAGTGGTGGAAGTAATATCGTTTTGGGATCTACAAGACTCTCCCTCTCAACATTTTTAACTCCAACCTCCAAGGTTTTTCTCATCAGCCATCCTTTCTTAATATAGTGTTGCTTCCTGTCACGACTGTCCCATTCGCAGAGAAAACAAGGGAACTTTGTGTAGCCACTTTGTTGACCAAACAACATTGAAATCACTTTTAAATCACCACAAATCGTACATTTATCTGAATAGCAAATTTTGTTTAAGACCAGCTCAAGATTTTTAAAAAATTCTTTTAGATGTGGTACAGTGGAAGGTGGTCAGAAGGAGGATGTCGGGGACAGACAGACACTGACACGGAAGATGTCAGTGGAGGGAGATAGTAAGGGATGGGAGGGAAAGTCGACAGACAGGCACTAATAGGAAAGTGATGCAGTTTTAAACGTATTACACTAGTTTTAGTACGACTGTCCAGTATATATAAGAATGCCTGTTTCACACGCCTTAAAAATTTCTCACATTACTTTTTTAAAGCTTTTGTACGTAAAATATAACAGTTTCTTTGGAAATATTTGAAATTTTGTCTAAACTCATAGTGCTACCTTACTTTATAAAATACATAAATTCGACAAAACTAGACATGCTAATTGTAACAAAACTGTACGTGATGGAATTTTTTCAATAATTTTCCCATAATCAGCATAAAAATTACTATAAAAATCACTGATTACATTTGAGACAATTTTTTTGTCGCAGACCTGTGTAATTTATGATTCTAATCGCATGAATCAAATGAGTGAAACTGATTTTTTTTTCATATCATACTTAATAAATGAAATTAAAAAATTTGTAAATCATCTGATCTTGTTGCTTAAATTAAATCGTACTGATTTTATCTTATTATAATGAACGGTTTTTTTTAACGTATGACTTACTATATTAGTTTTAGAAAATGTTTTTTTTCTATTCTCATGTAAAAGGCGTTTATAAGTGGTGGGGTTAAGCATTTTTCCTGAAGAGGAATTCCTTTACAAAATAAAAAGGGAAAAATAAAAGTAATATATAGTGAAATTTTTTCAGCCGGCCACCCCTGTAAACGGACATATTTTTTTCCCAGAATCGATTAAGAACTCCATAGGGCCAATGTTATCGAAGGAACCTCTTTTCCAAGGCCACCCCTGAAAACGGCCACTTTTTTTAGAACCACGACTGGCTGCCATAGAGAAGTTTCACTGTTCACTGTACAAGAAAAAGTGTCAGGAGTATTGAAGAATTTGGTTGCGGAATTGAGAACTGTATTGAAACATATTGAGAACATATTGAAAGGACTTTTGTACTGAAAGCTGATATTTGAGAAAAATTGATCCGAAATTATATAGGGATTTATGTAAATATTAAATGACGTACTTTTAGAAAATAGAAAATTGAAAGTTAAAGCAATTTGTATTTGTATTTCTTTGCGACTCAAATTTTTTTGAAAGCTATACTGAGTGCGATTTGAGAAAAAAAGGAATGAAATAAATATTAGAGAAAATCCTTTGACTAACACATCCGTTGAAGGTATTTTGAACTTGTTGAGAGCAAAAGAGAAAGTGGTAAATTTCTTTAAAATGATGTATTTGTTTTATGCATATGCAGCGGCCCACATGGTATAGTGGCTATCGTTTTGATCCTCCACGAAGTATGAATCGCTTCTAATTTCAGTATATATTCATTGAGGATTGTTTGTGGCGCTTTGGAGCTAAGTTTGTTTTATGTGTAAGGGAATATTATGATGGTAAATAAGCGTTTTCGAGGAAAAAAAGTCTTAGTTTTTTATATTTACAAGCATTTAGCAACAACTTTTAGCCCTCCAAAGTGTGTTTTTTTTAAAGAACATTACGCATATGAAAAAAAGCTCATTAGAAACTTTTAAAAATATGGAAATTGAAAAATTAACGGAAACAAGCACCTTTTTAATATCCACAATAAAATAAAGGCAGTAACTTATTTCGAACTGATGAATGTTTCTTCACCAACTCGAGGATCATTAGGTGGAGCCACTGTCTCTATGGACAATTGTGCTTGGTGGAAATCTTTTAATTAGTTCGAAGCCCCTTAACACTCTTATTTTTAACTGTGAACATTAAGAAGCTGAAGGGCCAATGATGAGCTATTAATTCATTCGGATCTGTACTGCTTCAAGATGAACTTTCTAGAGCTGTGGAGAATGCTTCTTTTAGACTACTTACAGGTCATGATTACTAGCAAAAGCATCTAAGTTGTATTGGAATGTTGGGAACAACTACCTGTCCCCTGTGTAAATCGAATGAAATGGATGCAGACCTCCCCAAAAACCGCTCTAAGATAATTGTCAGTATTGTTGGTAATCATGCAGACAGTGTTTTTGTTAGTGGATCCCATCGCATATTGGTCTCAGCGGCAACGAAGCAACCGATACCCTGGCTAAGGAAAGTACTGCAATGGATTTGACCTCTAACACTTTTGGAGATCAGCTCAAGAGTTAAATCTGCCGTCGACCTTTTATGGCAATCTCCTCCAGCACATAACTGGTATTGTGGCAGAGAACAATGGTTTTTGTGGGCAATCGTACTCAGTAGACTGCTTTGTCAATACTCCTAAGTGGTCACTTGAAGTGCCTTAAATCTGATCAAGGCAATAAGATTTTCCCCATTTGGGGACAATGTAACATCAATCATTCTACCCCTGACCATCTTCTTTCTGGCTTCAGGCTTGAAAAGGAGGATTTGAAGCAGTCCCATCCTTGTCTTGGATTTTTAAAATGTTTTCAGTCTCATGGTTCTGGTATAGCTTATTGGCTAGATCAGAGAGGATTAGTAACAACAACAACAATAAAGTGCTTTTAAGCGTTGTTTTGATCTTTCTGAATTTTATGGGATAGCTCGCCTATTGATAGCTCGCCTGGATACGGGCATAGGCCAAAAAAAAAAAAGAGCTATTTGTTACTTTTATTTTTATTTCGGTATTAAGAAGCTGTACTGCTTGATGAAGAGCTATTAATAAGTCCGCAAGTAGTTACCACCCTTATTTTCACTATTATGCGTTTTCCACGTGTTTCTTGTAAGTTTGAAAAATGTATTGAAAAATTTTGTTTTTGAAGTTGTGGCTGACCAAGAGCTATGTTTGTATAATCCTTCCACCTTTGTACTGAAGAATATTTTCAAATGAACTTGTTTTAGAAAAAATTACTATTTTTAGGAAACTTTTATTTATGAAGTTATTAATAACATTAAAGGGCGAAAATTATATAATTTTTCTAGAGTTATCTTTATATCACGGAAAAAATAAGAATTTTTATTTCTAATAATTTTATTTCTTATGAAAACGATATGGTGAAATCTGAAGAAAGGAATGAGGCATAACAATTTATAGAAGTATTTTGCAAGAGAAATTTAGATCTATCCTTTTAAAGATAGGAAAAAAGTTCCATTCTGAGAAAAATAGACTTAGTACAGATGTACTATAGATAACGCATGGACATTACAGTCCATGATACAAAATGTTGTATCGAGAAATGTAATAATTGTAGAAACATTGAATTTTTGTTGTCTATATATGAAGCAATGAAAGGCAAAGTGATGTAAGTAAAATTTTCTACTTTTTTTATTTGAGGGCAAAAATGTAATCACCATGTTAAATTTATAGTGGAATTACGAATAATTATTTTTTGCAATATTATAATAATTATTATAAATTATAATTTGTTCAATTTATAGTGGAATTCTTTGCAGTTTTTGCAGCAAAACGCTGTGGACTTACACCACTTTCCTAAATGACTTACACCACTTTGCCTTTCACCGCCTCATATATAAAACAGTTCCGTAACTGACTGACTCACTAACTCACTGACATACAACGCACAGACCAAACCGCTGGACCTAAAGGGATGAAATATTGCATGGTGATTCTTCTTATGGTGTAGGGGTGCACTAAGAAAGATTTTTGAAAAATTCTTCTTAGATTTTTTTAAATTAAATTTTTAAGCTGTTGTAACTTTTTTAAGTTTGCATTTAAAATAATAATTTGAGGGTTATAAAATTTATATCATGAGAAAGATCATAAAAATTTCTTTAAAATGAAATATTTTTCGAACCTTTATCTCGATTTTCTGATTTTTGGTGAATTTTTAAATATTAATTTTTAGAATTTAATTTATTAAATGCTGATCACGTGATTTCTTTTTCTGGTACTTTAAATACATTTATCGTCACGTGCATAACAACCAAACAGACAAAAAAATATTCTTTTTCTTTCTAATGCAGCAGACGATTGGATATTATCCAAAAAAATAAATATCCCTTACGATTTTTTTATAAATATATGTAGATATTTTTTTTACATAAATTGTATACATTGATCGTCGCATTTATTATAAATATATATATTTATTTTTTTTGGTATTAATTGCTTACATTGACCGTTGTATTTAATTTGAATGTACTCCGTATCGAAGCTCGGGTTTTCAGCTAGTTTTATCATAATAGCTTTACACTATGTTTCAGGTAGAGGAAAAATAATTTCCCATTTTTGTGAATTTTATGTCACGAAACTCCCGAAGTTGTAATTTGCAGGAAAGTTGTGCAAAAAGCAAATTAGGAAAACATAGCTTCTTAATACCCACAATAAAAATTTATAAGGATGGCATCAACCTTTGGACTAATCAATAAATCATCACCCGTGGCACATTAGTATGATTGTCTCTATGGACAATTCACGAATGCGAGTGTTCAAAGTACCTGAGTTGCTCACCTGGAATCACAAATGCATTTGTGAATTGTCCATGGAGAGAATTGTCCATGGAGAGAATTGTCCATGGAGAGAACGCCTAATGCTCCATGGCCAGACTATTAATTAGTTCGAAACTAGTTGTCACCCTTTTATTTTTACTATGGATATTAATAAAATGCGTTTTCGTGTTCCTCAAGGTGTTTTCCACGAAGCGGTTCCTTCCAGAAAAGTCACTTCGAGAAGTGCATAGATCCCCAGAGCTTGAAACATATAGAGAGCAAGAGTCTATTTAATACAGAAACCTCTTTTTCCACTGTATATATGCCGATAAGATATAACCAAGCACAGTGTTGGGAAAAGAGAGCATTAAAATAGTTGATTTCTCACATACGCTCAGGGAGCATATAATTTCTAATGCTTCTCGGCCATACTATTAATTAGTTCGAAGATAGTTGTCACGTACTTATTTTTTACTATCGATATCAATAAGTTGCATGTTCCCGTTCTTCAAGGTGTTTTTCCCAACGTGATTCCTCCCAGAAAAGTAATTCGTGATTCAGACTGAATCGAGGTAAAGGAATAATCGATTATGGGAAGGTTGTCACTTAGAGCAGTCCGCAGATCGCCAGAGCTTGAAACATAGAGAGAGCAAAAGTCTATTTAAAACAGAAACCTCTTTTCCCACTGTATATATGCCTAAGTATATATGCACTGTATATCAGATATAAAGCAAGCACAGTGGTGGGAAGAGAGAGCATTATAATAGCAGACTTCTCGCATGCGCACGGGGAGCATATCATTTCTATTGCTCCTAATCTAGACTATTAATTAGTTCGAAGCTGTTGTCACTCACTTATTTTGAATTATGGATATCAATAAGCTGCATGTTCCTGTTCCTTAAGGTGTTTTCACAAAGTGGTTTCTTCCATCTAGAATTAGTGCGTAATTCGTGCTCCAGTCTGAACACAGGGAAAGAAATAATCGATAATGGGAAGGTTGTCACTTAAAGCAGTCCAAAGATCCCCAGGGCTGGAAACACATAGAGAGCAAAAGTCTATTTAAGGCATAAAAATCTTTCCCCACTGCATATATGCTGATCAGATATATAAGCAACCATAGTGTTGGGAAGAGAGAGCATTCAAATAGCAGACTTCTCGCAGCTAGTTGTCACCCACTAATTTTTTATTGCAGATATCAATATACCGCGTTTTCCTGTTCCTCAAGGTGTTTTCCACTGAGGGATTTCTTCCAGAAAAGTAATTCTTGCTCCAGTCTCTGAACCTAGGTAAAGAAATAATTTATTATCGGAAGGTTGTCACTTAGAGCAGTCCTCAAATCCCCAGGGCTGGAAAGATATAGAAAGCAAAAATTTATTTAAAGCAGAAACCCCGTTTCCCACTGCATATATGCCGACCAGACATAAGCAAGCACAGTGCTGGGAAGAGAGAGAGAGAGCATTAAAATAGTAGACTTCTCGCATACGCGCGGGGAGCATATCATTTCGAATTCTCCCACTCCGTAATATCGATGTGCCGTGTATGTAGGTGTGCGTGTGTGTATGAGAGAGAGAGTGTGGAGTTGTAGCGGTGGGGCGCCGGATCAATGCCGGGGAATCCGGTCACTCCCGGGGCTGCAACCTTGCAAGCACCTGACCTTCACCTCGGTGAGATGGGGGGAGGGGGGCAACCACCACAACAAAAATACCGGTACAGCAGGGGCTGACAGTGACTGCGCATATAAATTAATTATCATCGTACGGTGAGTTACTGAAAATGTGTGCATACGTTAAAGGGGCGTGCCGGGCTGTATTTCGACATCTTGTTTGCTCCAGTCTGAAGTTTTTAACTGGACTTTTTTTGGGGTTGATTAGCTCGGAGTTTGCGGTGAAACTTACCGTGAAAATTACTCAAACGGTATTTCTAAGACATTCCGGAGAATGTCAATTAGAACTTTCGTTGTTATTTGAAGTTTTTGTTTGTAAAACAGATAGCGCAAAAACGTATATGCATCACTTGCTTGCGTAGTACTCTGCTAAACCTTTCTTTTCCTATGATGCATCTCAGAGAATATGCATCAGTACAGGATTTATTCTGCAGATAGATGTAAGAAAGGGGATGTAATACTTTGTATATGCGTGGAGATGCGTTCCGATAGGAATATGTACATGTAAACATTCACCAGATGTAGAAACAAATATAGTTATTAGGAGTGAAACGCTTTGAGTGCCTCAAAAGAGTAAATTATACCAAATTACCGTCTTGAAGGCGAGAAATTGTAACATTGTTCTGTGATAATTATTTAAGTTGTGAATGGTGCTAAATATTTTTAAGTTCAGCTAGAAAAATCTACCTTTTTTAAGGTAGATTTCAAGTTTTTAGTTAAAAAAAAGGAAACAAACCAAATTAGCGTATTTTAAAGCAAAAGAAGATTGAATATTTCATGCATTTCATTTTAACCTTCGATTGGATGTTGAGGAAACCATATAAAATGAATCCTAATATATATATATATATATATATATATATATATATATATATATATATATATATATATATATATATATATATATATATATATATATATATATACAACGAAAAAGCATTTGCTTCTAAGAATTACTCAGTACTTATTCCAAGATTCCGCATTTCTTGTGTAGAACAACCTTTTTCCTTTAATGTATGTATGAACAACCAAATTTAGACACTATACTATACCACTATCCAAGTGCCGACATTCTTTTCCAGGCACTAATCATTTCTCAACCTCGTACTCAGTGATCGTATTAAATATAAACTACAATACATGAACATCAAAACAGCTCTAAGCCCCTAGAAAGTACCATACGGCTCCCCATTAACTTAGTAAGTAATAAACAAGCCCTGTTTATTGCCAGTTATCCACCGATGAACCGCCAAAACCGCTCATGTCCTGTAAAACTCACTCTTGGATTGGGAATATCAAAAGTGGCAATTATTAACACTTAAAATCAAGCGCGAATTAAATAATGTAACTCTCACCCCACAACTCTTATCCAATGAACTGCCGGAAGGCACCCACTGTGATGACGTTTAAGCATTTAAAAAATTCTAACCCCTGGTAGTCAAAAAGGGAAAAGGCCCCAGGCGTATTAATTTTATATACGCCTGAAAGGAAGAATTTGGCCCTCGTTTTCTCTTTGCCGAAGTTCACGCCATGTGAATTATATATATATATATATATATATATATATATATATATATATATATATATATATATATATATATATATAAATATATAAATATATATATATATATATATATATATATATATATATATATATATATATATAAATATATATATATATATATATATATATATATATATATATATATATATATATATATATATATATATATATATATATATATATATATATATATATATACAGTAACCACCGCTTATAGTGATCAGTGGTTATAAGAATCAACCGTTTATAAGAATCAATATCACGAAAACAAAAACAAATGTATTACTTCCATGTTAAAATTTTCACTTTAAAGAATCAATCCACCGGTTTTAAGAATCACTTTACATTCTTCGCTTTCCTTTCATTTTTCCAAAAAACCCACTTAAACCCTCAAAAGGCACGAAGTTTTTTCCTTTTTGTTAAAAGAAAGATTGATAAGATGGCATGGAATATAGTCATAAAATTCATCCATTTCTTTGTTAGGCATAGCATAATAGTTTCCCCTTAAACGTTTTAGCACAACACTGTACTATTAGCTTAACACGGGGGCATCTTTACCCGTCCGGATCCGATTTTACTTTTCTCCACTGACAAACAAAAATAGGGACTCTTTTTTCCCACATCCTGGTTGCGGCTTCCTGGACCCTGAAACACATAAATAGAGTCCATTATCACTTAGGCAAACGTGACATTAGTAGATTCAGCACGTTATACAGAGGCTGTTCACACATTTTTTAGACGATGTATATTGTATTCACAAAACTAAATTGCATAAAATTCTTGGGTTTTAAATGTTCTATTTCACATTCCTTATTCTGAACTATCTTTCGACACCGCAATTTCCAGGATAATAATGCCTTTTGAAGTGTTAGAAGAGGTATTCTATCCCATTCCTCCTGAACAGCTTTCCAGAGTCCTGTAAGGGTTTTGTGACCACTTTTGGATAATGCAGATTTTAAAAGTCCGAAAGCACAAAAATTCATAGGTGATACATCGGGAGATTTAGTAGGGATATCAGTGTAGGGTATGGCCTTGATACCAGTTTTTTGTTCCATTTCTTTTAGGAAATTTACAGTGGATTTTGATGTGTGACTGCTAGCTTTGTCCTGATGGAGTCTCATAGATTGATGGCACTGTGGGTAAAGCGATGGTATTTCCTTCAGAAAAATTGACGATAAAATATGTTCCTGATAGTATTTGGAGTTAATCTTGACATTTTTTTCCACTCTCTTTATTTTTAACTTGCCATTATAAGAAAAACCAGCAACAATCATGAATTCCTTAGAAAAACTTTCTTTCGATTCTTTGAACCATGTAGTTAGATTTTTTCTCCCCTTTTATGATAATAAATGGCTCTTTTTTTGTTGCAATCATTTAAATACACCCTTGATTCATCTATTGTGACAATTGTTTTCCATTTTTCTTTGGATAAGTGTTTCTCATATAGAATTCTGCAGCGTGTCCTGCATTCAGCGATATGATTTGGAAGAAGACGATGCAAATTGCGTTTTTTCGCTTTCTTAAGATTTAAATCAACGTTTATCATTTTGTTTACAGTGGACACCGAGCATTTGAATGATTTTGCAACTGTCCTTTGACTAGGGGGACTTTTCTTTTAACATTAAACAACGTACCTTTGCAATAGTCCAAGATGTCCGTTTTTTCCTTGGATACTTGTTTGGAATTTTTGTCCCACTTGAGGCTCCAATTTGACGTTTTTTTCCTTTCTTGTTGACGATATTACCTATCGACGCTTTAGATATCACAAAACCATGACTCTCACATCGTTTTTGGATAACGGAGTATGCATATTTCTCTTCGGAAAGAGCATAAATGTAGCCTTCGAACCACTGCTTTGTTAAAAACGTCATTTTGAATAAAAACAAAATTTTCAAGCCGCAGACGATAATTTTGAGTTTTAAAAACATAGTACAATTGCAATTATTTCTTTTGCAGTAAACGATTTTTTATTACCGTTTACCAAAATCGTCTAAAAAATGTGCGAACAGCCTCTGTAAAACTGCGAAACGTAAGCTAGAAAATGAATCTTCGTCTGAGACTATTAGTATTGACAGAGGTATAAACAGCATCTTGAAAACTTCATTACGTCAAACTACCATAGAAAACTTTTTATTGCTCCCTTCCTGTAGTTGAAATGTTAAAACTGTTAAGCAGGTATGTTGTAACAAACATTGGATTTTTTTCTTCTCTTACTATAATCATGTGTATTTACTTATAGGTCTAAAAATTAAGCTGTATTTTTAAAATTATAAAAAATAATTTTAATAAAAGATAATTAACGTAAATTAAAGAGTATTTTATGGCAAATTCACTATTATATGTATATAAAGGTGTGTGTGTGTGTGTGTGTGTCTGTCCAAAAACCAAAATTTCGGCTATAAGAATCAACCGCTTATAAGAATCAAAAACAGTAATAAGAAACGTGATTCTTATAAGCGGAAATCACTGTATATATATATATATATATATATATATATATATATATATATATATATATATATACATATATATCGTTTCATTCATTTAACTTATATGATTAAAATCATAAATTATTGCAATATGTCGTATTAAAAAGTCAGATTTTGAAATGCACTAATTAAAAAATGCATTCCTATAACAGAAAAAGTTTTTTCAACGTTGACATTTATACATTGAAATTAATGTATGAAATTTCTATATATATTATATATATATATATATATATATATATATATATATATACACAGTGGAATCTCCATTGATCGTTCCCTGAATCATCGTTTTCCCGCATGTGGCGTTTATTTCATCCAGTCCCGACGATCATATTGCTTTGTTATGTTTCCGCATCTATCGTTTTCCCTCATTTATCGTTCAGTTCAGTCTGTCCCTTGAAAAACGATAGAGCGAGATTCCACTGTAGATATATATACAGGTATAGGACAAAGTAATAGGAACATCCATTTCGAAGTGTGTCGTATTTCGACCGTCCAGTCATTGGCGACTCCAAGGGGGAGTTGCAGTAGAGGCAACTGTCCCTCCTAAAAAAAGCCCGGCGTATTTATTTTTCATAGCCTAAACTGTATAATCGTAGACCTAATACTAAATGAGTTTAAATTTAAAATGAGACGATGTTTATTTCTTTTATACATACATATATATATATATATATATATATATATATATATATATATATATATATATATATATATATATATATATATATATATATATATATACATATATATATATATATATAACCCTCGAGCCGACGTTGCACCCCCCCCCAAAAAAAAAAAAAAAAAAACAACAACAACAACTCGGGACAGATGGCCGCCCCTGCGTCCAGTACATCCCCGCCACGTGTCGCAACAGTTCACCATCTAGTGGCGGCGGAAGGGAAGGTATCAGTCGCGTATTTGCCGATGTGACAGCTGTATGAGAAAATTCTGTTCCAAGCTAAGCGCCATTATTTCCGACCTGTCTGACGTGCGAAGAGGCATGATCATTGGAGGTCGCCTCGCTGGAGCGTCCATGTCGAGAACTGCCAACCTTGTGTTTCAAGGACCACTGTGTCAAGGGTTATTATAGCTTACACAAACTTGGGAAAGTTGTACTTTGCGAGGCAGAACACGGGGCGAAACTCGAAACTGACCGACCGGGATAGACGAGTGTTGAAGAGGATAGTCGTCCGAAAACGCAGGACTACACTGTCGCAAATAACCTCCGACATGAATACCCATCTCCAGAACCCCGTAACCACCAAAACTATTCAACGGAAGCTGCATGCAGCGATCATTCATAGCAGTGTGGCTGTTTCAAAGTGTCTTCGCGGAACGCTATGATGCGACGACAATGGTGCTGAGACCACAAAATCTGGACACAACAGCAATGGGAACATCTCATCTAGTCTGACGAATCATCATTTACATTATTTCAGACCACCGGGCATATGTTCGTCTGGCGATCACCGGCAGAAACGTTTCATGTTGACTGCCTGGTTCCTACTTTTGACGCATGGATGAGGCTTTGGGATGGTGTGGGGCGCGACATCTTGGCTTGTCTTAGGACCACTCGTAGCTCTGAGGGGGAGAGCATTATCGAAGTATTCTTGCAGATCATTTCCACTCCATGCTTCAGACTGTTTCCTGGAGAACTCCTGTGTTCCAAGATGACAACGCTCCTGTTCACACGGCTTCTGTGTTCAACAATGGTTAGATAAACATGATGATGAAGTGGAACATCTAATGTGGTGCTAAATGATGTTAACATCATTGAGCCCTTGTGGTTTTTGTTTAGAAAACAAAGTCCGTTCTCGGTTTCCCTTCCGCGCACAGGACCTGAGCTCGAGACAGCTTTGCACGAGGAATGGTTGCGAATCCCCTTGAACTTTCTGCACGACATTTATTTGCCAACCTCCGTCGAATGTAAGCTGTAATTAAGGCCAAGGGTGGCCAGACCCCCCTACTAATGAAAAATTTGCATTCTTTCTTATGATCCTATATTTTTTTGTCCTATACTTGTATATATATATATATATATATATATATATATATATATATATATATATATATATATATATATATATATATATATATATATATATATATATATATATATCTGTGAGTGTGTGTGTGTACGTGTGTACAAGGATCAGCATTTTGAGTCAGATTTAGTTTGTTTTTCAACGTCTACTGAAGCTACGAGGGTAGGCTGAAAACTAATGCACACATGCTTGTAGAGCGCGAACGAAATGACCTTCAAAACTGCGCCAAGTGGCATATGGAAGTTACATTCCCTCCAATACTCATCGCAGGTTTTAAGTCGTTGTGTTCATCCAGTGTATTTTGAAAAGTGGTAGTATGGAGACGTGTTCTAGTGCTATGTCAACGGCGAGTTATACAGCGTGCTGTTATCGAATTTTTAACAGCTGCAAATGTGTCTCCTACTGAGATTACTCATCGTTTAAAGGCTGTTTATGGTGACGATGCTGTTGATAGGGTTACTGTCAATAGATGGGTAGTAAAATTTCGCGTTTGCGAGCCTGGAAAAGCCATAATTGTTGATGAAACACGCAGCGGACGTCCGATCACTGCCACAGACGATAAACATCGCAAACTCGTCAACGATTTGATTCAAAATGACCGGCGAACCACTGAAAGCGTTTCCCAAACCATATTGGAGTATCCATTGAATATGTCTGCTTTATTATAGAACAATTGGGATACTGTAAAATCTGTGCTCGATGGGTACCACGCCGTCTCACAGACGAGACAGCGTCGGACTGGAGAGGCTCTGCGAAACCTGAAGTTTAAACCGATTCCACACCCTCCTTATTCCCCCGATCTTGCACCTTGCAATTTTTATTTTTTTCCTCTACTCAAGAGAGACCTCAAGGGTAATCATTACATCTCGGACGATGTGGTGAAGGCAGCTGTCAAGTCGTGGACTCGAGAAAAGTTGGAAGAATTTTTCAGTGACGGAATGAGAAAACTTGTTACACGTTGAAATAAATGTGTTAGCCTTAACGGTGACTATGTTGAAAATTAAATATATGATTTTGAAGCTTAAGAATTGTACTTTAATGATCTTTTTGCCCGATCTCGTTATTTCTTTTTGTTTCCGCTCTACATGCATGTGTGCATTACTTTTCAGCCTACCCTCGCATTTTGATAGCCCGTTTCCAGTTATGGAAGTATTCTTAGTTTAAATATCGTTAAGCAAATCGCACTCTATATTTTTAATGTCTGCTGTCCAACAAATTCTATGGGAGTAAACTACGCTTTGTTATTTCAAAAAATTTCACCAGACAGCAGAAAAGTATAAGTGGTGTAAAATATATTTTTCATTTTGTTTGTTTAGGGAATAAAAAAGCCTTGTTTGAGAGTAGGAAAATTTTGATTTTAGTCTGGTATTGTAGTCATATATTATTTATTACGTCTGTGACAAGTCAGTGAAATTTTCTCCAACGGAACACTTGCTGAAACAATTTCGTTTTGTCTTCTCCGACATTTCAAAATATTTGCTAAATTTTTTTTAGTATAAAATGTCTGTAGTTTGCAGATTTATTAACAGGTGACCTTGCACCTACATCATAAAATAACTCATAGGACCCAGTTCTTGGTGTGAAACTTGACATCAGGCTTTTTTTTTTTATGTCCGTCACTATCATCTCAGCCAATAAATGACGAGCGGCTCACTAAACGTCTGAAAGTATAAACTGATAGTTAAAATATCTCTACAGTATAAACAACTATGTTGTCTGGTACTTTAGGGTATAAACAGGAAATCCAACGTAAATAAAGCAGAAATAGCTATAAGGTGCAAATTTGCATACGGCCGTTTCGAAGCTGCAAAGGAGCTTCTTCATCAGTGCAACGAACTTAGTGGCAGCTCAAAAAGCCGAAAACTAAGCGACTAGACACGTGCGCATGCACTTCTAGACACGCGCGCATGCACTTTGCTATTTGTGCTTTATTTACGTTGGATTTCCTGTTTATTCCTAAGTACCCGCACGTGTCAAACGCCAGAAGGCGCGAACAACACAAACTTGTTCGCGCCTTCGTTATATCGCCTGCGTTAAATATACATTCTTCCCAATGGTAAACGTATATTCGACTGATAATCATTATCAATTGACTAGACTTTCATTCATAATGTATCCGAATAAGTAAAGAATTATCAGAATCGATAAAGTTATCTATAAAAGTGTTTAAAATAGCACTTTCAACGCCTGCCATTGTAACATCGTAAAAGTTATTTACGTGCTTTTACCTTGGAACCTGATTGAATATCGGGACAAAAGATCAAAAAGAAAAAAAAATTCAAGGTTTAGGATGTTAAAACTGCGACATTTATATGGATTCACGGGCTGCAGAAAATTAGAACAGAAAGGGCCACACTATTATTGCTTCCCTTAGAAAGCGGATGTTTGCGGATGTTGACTGAGTAACTAAGAGTTGAGAATTACCTGAATTGTCTTTATTCAATGGTCTCTTACAAAACTAATGAGCCACGATATGTTTTCTTTTTATAAGCACTAATTAATATTAGCTTAAAACTTTTGTTATTATAAAGCAGGGATTCCCAACTTTTTTTTATGTTTGTGTCTTAAGAAAGATATTATAAACTTAAGGCACACTTATTTAAATTTTAATTTTTTTTCAAATTTTTAAAAATTAAATCATATTTGATGTTAAATTTAAATTCAAATAAATACTGACTTCCATTGCTGATTTCATTAATGGCTTAAAAGATAAAAGTAACAAACACTGGAATAGTATATATTAATAAAGTTTCAAAAATAGCCATTGGATTCAGTATAGTAATGCACTACAAGATTACAACTGAAATCGATAAAAAGAGTTTTGTTTCATAGTTAGAAGACATGCGATGAATACTTACGGCACATATGTTTGATATCAAGCCTAACAGTTGTGGGCGTTAGAGTAACTAATTCTACCGTAGGAACGAGTGTATCGATCTTTGTAACAATCTGTCAGGCGTGGGAGTAATTAATTCAACTTAATAATTATTTTAAGTGGGTCCTACTAATATTTTTCTTTATCCAAAACACATCCCGCGGAACTCCAGGCGGGAATCACTGTTGTAAAGGCTAATGCAGAAATATTAATATATTTAAAATTTACAACATTGCAAAAATATAGCTATAGATTATCAAATTCTAATATTGAAATGTTAAAAGCATTTGTCGACTTTAGAAAGTTTAGAATTTTTCTTTCAGGTATTTACCTTAATTTATTATATTTACTCAAATTATTCGGATATATGGTTATAAAAATATTGAGAAGCTATTATAAACAAATATCAGTTGTATACTAAATATAAATATTGTAGTTTTAATACCCTAAACCTTAAATTTGTTCGTTTTGAATTTTGTTCGATATTCAATCAGATTATAAAATAAATTAACGTAAAAACTTCTACAATGTTACAATGCCAGGTGCTAATACTGGTAATTTAACACTTTTTATAGACAACTTCATCCATTCTGATCATTCTTCATTTGTTCGGGTATATTATCATTGAAAGTCTAGTTAATTCATAAGGATCCCTTAAATAAATGTTTATCATTGAGAAGAATGTATATTGAATGAAATACACTGCTCTCCAAAAGTTAAGGCACAACATGTTTTTTATGTCTAATTTAAAAATGAATGAACAGAGAAACAAGAAATTTGGAGGAAATGTGCACTAAACATTTCTTTATTAAATGCGAAATTTACATAATTTACATAATTTACATAATTTACATGAGTTACAGCAAAAAAGCACTCTTGGCAGAAAACTCCATTGGAGAAAACAGTACATCACAGTTTTATGTGGAAAAGTGTCATGGGAACACTAAAAATGGTTTCTAATAAGGAATATGGTCAACCATATCTGAAATGCATTGTCGGTACCGACTTTCCATGCTGCCAATTAAGTTGTCGGACACCGAAATGGGAAGCGAAGACCAGACATGGGGTAAACCTTGTTCTAGCTCATGTAATGACCTTGGAGGAGGACTTAGAGGAAAGTAGCAACGTGTCTGCCAAGGTAGTCCCAAACATGCTGTATCGGATTCAGGTCTGGAGATTGAGCTGGCCATTCCATTCGCTCCAAACCATGACCCTCAAGATTATCCTCTACAAGCACAGCTCAGTGAGGTCTTGCATTATCATCCATTAGAATGAATTCGTTGCCAACAGCAGCGTCATATGGGCGGACATATTGATCAAGGATCTCGTCCCGATATCTTACACTAGTCAGTCTTACACTAGTATCTTGAGGGTCACTACCATGACCCTCAAGATAATTATCTTACACTAGTCAGAGTTCCTCTATGGTACACATGCAGGTTAGTGTGACCACCGAGAGAGATTCCCGCGCAAACCATGATTCTACTACCTATGTAACTGTGTCTTTCAGGAATGGTGGATTGGTTGTATCTGGTGCCTCGTTCCTTTCAGATCAGCAGACTGGCTCTCGCTCTCTAGTGTGAACCTGGACTCACCTGTGAAGGGTTCAGAAGCCCATGAGTCCTACTGAAATTTCAATAGGGATTCGATAAAAGTCTCTGAACAGTTGAGATTTTAAGGTATACATCAGCATTTATAGATTACAGTGAAACTTATGTATCACGACCACTAATGATTTTGAAGCGAAGAGGCCGTTTTCACGGTTGGCTGTCGAAAAGAGGCCACCCCTAAACATTCCATAACAATCTTCCATAGCATTTGCTCTATGGAGACTTTGATCGGATTTGAACAAAATATGGTTGTTTAGAAGGGTGGTCAGCTAGAGAAGTTTTCCTGTATTTCAATTTTTCTGTCATCAGTGTACACACGCGCATAAACATGCACGGATGGGGGGGGGGGGCACGGGTTCACTGCAAATCCTTTTCACTCCAGTCCACGCTCACTCGTATTAAAGCTGTACTATGTATGATGGCCGACCGAATGTAACTTTTGCTGAAAATGTCACACTAGGCCTCAATAATGGAAATTCATTGTCTTTCTTCTACTAAACATAGCATAGAAAACATCCGTTTTGCAAAGATATTTTCAGTTTCTTTTCCCAGAACTGAAAATTTTGAAAAACCTTATATTGCAGCAATTTATTCCTTGAACCTCCACAATAACTTTGCAGGTTCATTAGAGAAAGCTACTGAATGTTAGGAGGCGTCACACATACAAGTGTAACACAGCCAAGCAAGTCGCGAATACACGTGTCTAAAGATATCTCGATGTCTCGATTCGATTCTCAATCCTTCCCTTTGTATTTTAGAGTGATAGGGTGTAGATGTAAAGAATATGACTGTGGAGAAGAAGGGTCAGTATACCCGATTCTTGGCTAAATGGAGGGTTCAGAGTTACAGTGAACCAAGTCCATGAGAGTCAGTTCTGAGAAAACTGATCTCTAGGCTGAAAAATTGAATTAAATAACCATTGAATTTTATTTGTTTACGTCAAATTTACACTACGGACTATGTTCGCTACTGCGCTGAAAAATATTGTTCTTACAATATCATCAAAAAACAAAATGTGTTCACTTTGATTCTGAACCTTCCAAATATCCGAGCTCGCTGCTGACTGCACTATATTAATGAGCTATATTTGAAATCTTTCGCTCACAGCATGTCGAATAATAATTAAAATAATGTTATTAATGCTTTTATAAAGTTATTAATGCTGTATACTTTAAATTGTCATAACTACTTTCGTTCAAATGCGGAATCTTAGTTTGCTGTCAGATTTTCACCCAGTGCTTTTCCTTTGTAGGGCTTTTCCTCTACTGGTCGGCGGACAGGTCGGGCCGTCCGGACAGACTGGAGATCGAGAGCCCCGTTTTCAAAGCACATACGCTGTCCACGTGTGCTCTCCAGATGTCCCTTCACATGTACCAGATGGACCCGGCCCGATTCCAGGTCGTCATCAAGGCACCCAACAGCACCTGGGAAAGTACGCGGTTTTCCGGTACCAGTGCTCACACGTAAGTACATTTACAGCACATACAGGGGGAGGCAGAATGGACTAACACATTTCAAAGGGTTATAAAAAACGAATGAAACAATTTACAGAAACAGGCTTTATATTTTCGAAAAGTACTTATAATTTAGTTCTTTTTTCTACTAGGTTTTGAAAATGACAACACTCAGGTCACGTCCGATATTTGCGAAACACTGCCGAAACCGTTTTCTACAGTTTTCCACCTTTCTGCTGGTGATCTCTGGGGATATGGCGGAAACTTCCTCACGAATAGAGAACTGGCGGACTCGTTGCACAATTTCAGGCGTTCTAATATGCTGAGGACGATCATTTGGTTTCCTTGGTAATGCAGACCCTCGTACTCTCCCGTTTGAAACCCATAAGAGGATTGCTTTCGATCAGGAACGGCATCAGTTGCATGGAACTCAAAGCGAGTCTTAAATGCCCTCTATGTCGAGGTTAGAGAATTGTTCGTTTTTAAAGAACACCTCGATAATGAAACCGCGATGTTCACCGGACCAACTAATGGTGTTCACTGACAACTAGAAATTCCACTCAAACTGTTGCCACCTCCCGAACCCACGCTACTTCCAACCACACCCTTGACAGTGACTTTCAGAAATGTGGGAGTCCCTACTGACGCACCCTGTATCAATTACGATGCTTAAAGGGACTTATGATATATACTTTATGAAAAAAGGTTGCATGGCATTGCATCATTAGGGGAGTGTCACGTTATTAAAAGACTGCGTTATTAAAGGAGAGAAAAAAAATGTTTTTTTTCTTTGACGTAGATGCTGTTTTTTACGGTAGATTTTAAGATATTTGAAAACCATTGTGATTTGAATTTAAATATTTTAGAATGAATTTAACATCTATCTTAGACAATACAATACTGCAATCCCGGTTTTTGCTCCAATGGGTAGAAATATCAGATGTATCATTTTTATTGTTATTTGGACGCCGTTGAACTTCCAGCAGAAATTATATATTTGTTGTTGTAACGGGTATTTATCAAGAGCAATAAAAAGCTACAATCCGTTTCCTTGATCACGAGGAAAAAGAAATTTGGTAATTTATTTTCACTGTTGATTTAATGCTGATTACTATTTTTACGGTTCTCTTAAAGAAAATCTGCAATTCTATTCAGAGCAGATTTTTTTTAACCATCACTGTGCTATTCAGTTATATTTAACTGTTATTTTAAAACTTGATATTTATTCATGACAATATAAATGTTGTAAAAAATATAAGAAAATTTATTTTCATTGCAGATTTTAAAATATTTTTCCGGTTTAAATTATCAGTTGAATTTAAATGATATTTTTGCCTTGAAGTTTTATGAAAGACCATACAAAGCTACTTAAGATTTCTTGCTTTAAGAGAAAAAATAAGATGATTTGTTTTTTTTTAAATTTAAAATTAATTTTGCTCCGTTGAATATTCAGAAGAACAATATTTAATACATAGACAGAAAAAACAGATAAATTATTTTTATTGTATTTTAAAATTTTTGTACTCAACTAAATTATAAATTGAATCTATGTATCATATCAGCGTTAATTAATTATGGAGGACAATACAAAACTACTGTAGAATTGTTGTTAAAAAAATTAGATAGTTTATTTTTATTTCAAAATTTTTAATAATGTGCGCTATTGAATATTCAGTAGGATTTTAATATTTGTTATTGTACTGAATCACAGGCCAACGAAAAATGACTTTTTGAAAACATTTTTAACGCTAATAGCTGATTCTTATGTAAATTTTGGCGCTGAATCCGTATCTGACCTCAGTTTTTTTCTGTCACCCACAGTTTCGTCACAATATGACTTCGTCGGTAACTAGAAAATTAGCCGAACATACCATCTAATATATAAAAATGAATGTTTGTATCTCTGTAATTGTATAGAAATCCACAGTTTAGGAGCAACGATCGTGAAATTTTACATACAGGCGTCTTTAAAAACAGCCGAGGGTCTGAAGAACTTCAAAAATCGAAATTAATTACCGTTGATTTTTAATTAATAAAAAACCAAAAATTTTGAAACTAAATGTAAGATGTTACACTTTGTGGAATCACCACTCTGAATATGGCGTCCACGTTAGGCTTAGCTGGCAAACAGCGAGCGAAAAGATAAAAATAAATAAAATCAAAAAGTTTCAAGTTATATATTAAACCAGAATAATAAATGAAAATAATAATCTTTCAAGTCAGATTTTATACTCTAAAATAAATCGGATCCAACGGCATATTGACACTATCACACGCGATGGAAAATTCGAATCAACCACGCTAAGTGTCACAAGATCATTTTTAATCGCTACTGCAACCCCCCTCGCTTATGTCTTTGTGTCTATTGAAGAGTTAAAGACTAAACTTCTATCCTGCTAACTTATTTCTAACTTAAAACTCCTCTTACTCCATAAATACATGTATATTCACCAACCCATAGCAACTTTCCAGTAATTTTAATACAAATATTCTCCTATTTACACAATACACCAGCATGTTATTGTGGCGCATTCGGTAAGAGCGTTAATTTACTATACAACATGACGCGGGTTCGAATACGGATCGTACAGATTTTGCTAAACCTGTATTTTCAGCTTTTTTATGGAGGCTTTTTTGTTTCAGCTTTTATTTTATTATTTTTTAAATTATTATTATTATTATTTTTATTTATTATTTTTTTTAATTATTTTTATTTTATTTTATTATTTTTTAAATTATTATTATTATTATTTTTATTTATTATTTTTTTAAATTATTTTTATTTTATTTTATTATTTTTAAAAATTATTATTTTTATTTTATTTTATTTTTCATATTATTAATGTGTATAACATTTCGTATATTTTTTTTTCTATGTTATTTATACTGTGTTTATTTTTTTAATGGATTTTGGTAGGTTTATTATAAATTTATGTATTTTATGTTTTACTTTTCAGGAATTTTTGCTCCAATGATAAAGGCTAAATCTTTTCTATGTTATTTATACTGTATTTAGTTTTTAAATTGATTTTGGTTAACAAACATTCGACAATTTGACATTTTTACTTTTCAGCTTTACTTTCCTAAAGACAATTTGACATTTTTCCTTTTCAGCTTTTAGTGGTTTATTATAAATGTATATATTTTATGCTTTACTTTTCAGGGTTTTTTTGCTCCAATGATGAAACGCTAAATCTAGCTGAATTCTGAAGATATTATTGTAAATTTATGGTTTTTTATGTTGGGTTTTCTTTTTATTCATGTGTATAACATTTCACATGCTTTTTATTCTATGATATTTATACTGTGTTTAGTTTTTAAATTGATTTTGGTTAACAAACATTCTTAAAATCTCGGGCAACGCCGGATAAATTATCACCTGTGTAGGTTGATAATTTATAAATTTTAAAACTGTTACCACATGTATATTTACAGATCCACAAGAACTTTCCAATATTTTTAATTAATAAATAACCAACAACTCTCGATTCACAAGCGTACAGTAGATGGCGCCACTATTTTAATTTTTTGTGTGTCTATTTCGTTGTTATGTGACGATAAATTTATTTAAAGTACCAGATAAAGAAATCACATGATCAGCGTTTAATAAATTAAATTGTAAAAATTAATCTTTAAAAATTCACCAAAAATTAGAAAATGGAGGTAAAGATGCGAAAAGAATTTCATTTTAAAGGAATTTTTATGATCTTTTTCGTGATATAAATTTTACAACCCTCAAATTATTATTTTAAATGCAAACTTGAAAAAAGTTACAAAAACAGATTAAAAATTTAATTTAAAAAAATCTAAGAAGAATTTTTAAAAAATCTTTCTTAGTGCACCCCTACATTATAAGAAGAATCGCCATGCAAAATTTCAGTCCTTTAGGCTATGTACACATGACAGCGTTGCAACGCGCGCTCTGGGGCAGTTGACTACTGTTTTTTGACAGGCATATTTCTATTTTTTTACAAAGTGCAGAATAAATAAGATATATATGAAATACATGAATTTTTCAAAATGAACTTATGCGAAATTTTCAAATGTTATTATTTTTAAATTTTTTTAAACATTTGAATTAAAATAAGGGAGTTTGATGTTACATGAAAGATACGCAACTTCGTGCCCAATATGCTAATGTATATTTTTTATTTTATGATTTATGTATTTTATTATTTTTCTGATATAGAACCACAATAATACATTCCCTGAGTACATTATAAATTTACATTTCTTTAAATTTTCTCTCCCCTTTCTATCTACAGATGATATTTTTTGAATGTAATATTTTTTGAATGTTTTTCGTGATATAAATTTTACAACCCTCAAATTATTATTTTAAATGCAAACTTGAAAAAAGTTACAAAAACAGATTAAAAATTTAATTTAAAAAAATCTAAGAAGAATTTTTCAAAAATCTTTCTTAGTGCACCCCTACATTATAAGAAGAATCGCCATGCAAAATTTCAGTCCTTTAGGTTCAACGGTTTGGTCTGTACTTTGTATGTCAGTCAGTCAATCAGTCAGTTAGTCAGTTACGGAACTGTTTTATATATATATAGATTTTTATTACTATCTCTATATCGTAACGTTAACTTCATGCGCACACATTATTTTTAACTGGCATTCAATTGGCTGTTAAAACTTTATATTTACATCCTATTTAAAAGAAGTAGGGTGTAAATTGTAGGGTGGAAAGTTGGTAAAATTAAAATTTTGTGCAATGTATTTTAATTTCTCGATTAAAAGTAGTTTTTTTCTAAAAATCAATTTATTTCGCTTGAAAAGCTAAATATTTTATGCACGCGGTTTATATTATTATTACTATCTTTATATCGTAACGTTAACTTCATGCGCGAGCATTATTTTCTTATGCTTTTTTTATTATTATCATCTTTATAACAGCTTTATTTTCATATGGTTTTAAGCAACTATCGTTGTTATTCATATTATGTTGGTTTTTTATTAATTAAAAATTAAGGGTAATTAATTTCTATTCCGGAAGTTCTTATCTTTATTTTCATATGCTTTTTCATTTACGAATTATTCAAATGTTGGTTAAAAAACTTTTGCGCAATTTATATATTTGTGTGTGTTTAATTATTGAAATTAATAAATTTATATTTCTGGAGAGGATGTTTCAGATTTTAGTGGTACTATGATGAAAGGCTGAATATACCAAAATTCTGAGGAGTTTATTATGGAGAGAAAAGGAATTTAATATGTAGAGGATGTTTATAGGAGTTAAATGTGGAGAGGAGTTGAATGGTTTGCAGCCCTCAATCAAACACTTCATTTTTTTAAGAGGCAACGCTGCAGTCATATCATTGTTCTATTGGAAATTTCTGCTGAACCTGTAATTGCAGCTTTTTTTTACCCCAATGATGAAAGGCTAATTCTAGCTGAATTCTGAGGAGTTTATTATAAATTTATATATTTATAGATTTCACAAGGTTTTTTTTCTATGTTATTTATACTGTGCTTAGTTTTAAATTAATTTTGGTTAACAAACATTAGAGAATTTGACATTTTTACTTTTCAGATTTTAGTATTAAAATGATGAAAGGCTGAAATTGAGACGTGTATAACATTTCACATATATTTTTTATGTTATTTATACTGTGTTAATTTTTAAATTGATTTTGGTTAACAACAAACATTCTTAAAATCCCGGGCATCGTCGGGTACTTCAGCTAGTAGAAAATAAAAATAAATAAATGTTACAATATGAACAAACTTTTATTCAAGTATAAACATGAAAATACCTTTTTATTACATAGGTTTTATGTATGCATTGGCTTATATTTCCTTTCCCTCTTCTCCTTAAAGCCCCTGATATTGCTTTTTCGCCCGTTTTGCTCAAATTTTCAGTGAAGTGACCAGCAGTAGTCTCCCATCATATTAGTATTCCAGAGACCCTGATATCGTCTTTCCATAAATTGAATATCTTGATGAAACCACTAACCTTGCTCCTCACTGACATCACCCAAATTATCTGGAAACAAATTAAGGTGACTATTCAAAAAGGGAGTCTTAAGGCTCATCAAACAGCCTAACTTTTTGAACTTTTCCAGCATGTTGGATACAACAGAAATATAATGTGGGTCCTCTTGTTGCCCAAGAACTTGGTTACAATCTGCTTGAATGATACTCAAGCCTTCCTCTCTTTTAAAGTCATTTTTGATTCAACGTTGGGATCGAACATAATTTTTCGGATATCGGGCCCAACAAACATGCCTTCTTCAATTTTACTTCTGATAGATGAGGAAACTTCTCGCAGAGATACTTGAAACGTTCTCCATCTTTGGGTAAGGCTTTCACAAACTGTTTCATTAGGCCTAATTTTATGTGTAGAGGTTGCAGCAGAATGTTTTCCGGGTCCACGAGGCTCTTCCGCAGAATGTTCTTCTCTCCAGGCTTTAAAGATTTTCTTGCAGGCCAGATTTGTCTGGACCAATGTTCATCCCTTGTCCTACTGTTCCATTCACATAAGAAACATGGTAATTTGGCAAAACTACATTGCTGGCGGTTAGCTCATGGCCTTGAATTCGCTAAAAATGTCATTTCTTTAAATATTGAGTGTTGAAATGTAAAACAATAGTCGGTGATACTGCTTTTTTATTGTCATATTCGGTTTCAGCACACTAAACACCATAAGAATAAGGGAAATTTATTCAAAAAGTTTTTTCATCATTAGCCTGCGATATTTATTAAAAACAAAGATTATTATCTACTTCAGAGATGAGGGAGTTATGCTATCTCAAACATAATGTGTCACTTATTTCATTTACGAATGTTGTTACTACTAACGAGGATGCGCTGAAAAAGAAATATTTTTTATTGCAATCAAAGAGACTGTTTGCTAATCTGAGATATCCTAATAGATATGTCATGAATTTTTCTCGTAATCTACTTGGCTAATGCTAAAAGACAAGACGTGATAAAACTGTTAATTTTATTGTATTTAAAATAGACCTTAATCTAACAAATTCTACATTTTGCTTGATTAGATGATTGTGGATTTACAGATAAGGTTTAAACATTTTGTAGCTGAAATTATTCAGAAAAAACCTTTATGTTTAAAGGTTCAGACAGAGTAAAAGAATGCTAACAGGATATTTAATTTGTTTACATAACTCATTTTCAGAGATTTTTAAATTTGTCTCTTCCGACTCTTTTACATTTTATTCATAGATTAGTGCTTAATAATACGATTTACCGAGGAAGAAATTTCATTGGATTTTTCTATATTTTGGCTCTTAGTACTTACTTCTCATTGTTGTTTAATTTTAATTTAGTGTATATTCCTTTGCACCTATTCAAACTCGTATAAGTTTCTATGAACTAAAAACTTATATAAAAATTCCGCGTTATTTTACTTTTACACTAGGCTTAAATATAGAGTTCGATAGCATAAATAAAACACTAACATAAATAAAAAATACTAATATAATATTTCATTTGTTAACACAAATAATTTTAATTGATTTTCAAATTTGTCTCTTCCGATTCTTTATATTTTATCCATAGATTAGTGCTTAATAATAATGCGATTTACCGAGGAAAAAATTTAGTGAATTTTTCTATATTTTGGCTCTTAGCAATTATCTCTAATTTTTTAAAATTTTAATTTAATGTATATATATATATATATATATATATATATATATATATATATATATATATATATACCTTTGAACCTATTTAAACTTATTTATAATCATGATAGTGACCCCCCCCCCCCAAAAAAAAAAAAAAAAAAAAAAAAAAAAAAAAAAAAAAAACAATTTTTTACCCGGTCTAGATGAGAGTACTCAAAGACACTAAATTTTCGAGTGGTCTAGGACAATGGTACGCAAACTTTACATGACCGTGATCCGCTTTCTTGAAATAAAAAATTGCTCGTCCCCTAATGAAAATTTTTTGATAGCAGCAAATTTTTTTTCTCCAAAAATTAGGGAATTTTCAACAAAAAATTAGGAAAAAGAAATGAGCAAATTTTGACAAACTATTTTAAAAATCAATGAGCTGTTGATTTTGGGTATATACTTGTATTTACTTGGCATATTAACCATAAAAAAATGTCTGGATTACCTTCTGCACTTGAATTTGGCAAACCTTATGTAACTACTATTATTTGTATTCCATTTAAGTAAAAGTTAATAAAAATTAAACTTTAAAAAGAGTATGATTTGAAAATAATTAAAGTATTGATAGCACACTTTTTAATAAAATATTTCAATATGATATAAATTTACTTCAGACTATCTCCGATCTCTGCAATCATATTCGCGACCCACAGTTTGCGCAGCACTGCTCTAGGATATAGTTTCAAAGTACCGAATTATGTTAAGATAAATGAACCCAAAACTATGCCTTTGCGTGTACTCTTACTTACAGTGGACCTCGACAAATCAGCCATCATAAATGCACTTATAGAGAAGAAAGTCTTTGGCCGTTCTAATAATGGTTTGATGATTGTTCGCCGAAACGATTGAGTTCCTATCTTGCATTTTTTTTTATTATTAAAGTACATCTACTAAATATTCATTTAGGCTTTGAGTATTAGTGACTCAAAAGGACTTGCAATTTTAGACTTACCTGTAACATGATGTATATTTGTTTAAACTAAATGTCAAATAGAAAATGAAATACATCTTCCATTTAATTATAGGAAACAGTTTTATAATATATTAGTTTGTGCCAAGGTAAAAAGTAGATACCGTATTTTTTGGACCATAAGACACCACTCAAATTTATGAGAGGATTTTTAGAAAAGAATATTTTGTATTTTGTTAGGTATATAAGGATATTTTCAATTTCTTACTTAATAAAGATTAAAAATATATATAATAAATGTAATAAATAATCTATATAAAATATATATAATATATATAATAAATATATAAAATACAGGTATACCTTGACTTACGGCCGAGATAGGGACCGAGATATTTGTCGTAAGTCGAGTTTCAAACAATTTTTTTTCTATATGCACATACATATATTTTTTTACTTTCATACGTAATTTAAAATACATTGTATTTAGAAGACATAAATTATTCTTCGTCATCACTACTTATTATGTTAGTACAATCCATTGGTTCAGAATTTGCGACAGAAGATACGTCAGAAGATTTTTTTAACTAAGTTATCCAAGGTAGTTTGAACAGTTTGCGTCTTCTTTTCCTTGTATATTGTCTGGTAGCAGCATATTTTCCTGAATACGACGATTTACACTTTTGAACCTTTCTTCATTTGGATCCACTGCTTCTAATTGTTGTAGTCCTTTATTAATATAACGAAAAGCTGAAGCGATTTCTGAAGCCAATGAAGGTTTATGTGATTTATCGTGGGGATATCGAAACTATTGCATCATACATTTTCATTACTGCGTCATAAATTTTTGCAGTATTGCAAAATATTGCATCATATTTTTTAACAATTATGTAATACATATAGGTATATACTGTACTCTCACGAGACAGTATTTTTGAGTTTTTTTTAATTTAAAAATTTCGGTCGTAAGTGCGAGCGGTCGTAAGTTGAGGATTGCCTGTATGTATAATAAAATATTCATTTTATTTTAATGTCACCTTCGGAGAATAAGGCACACTCAAACTTAATGATGATCCAAGTAAATGATGCATCTGATTTTTTTATGTAAAAAGGTGCGTCTTATGGTCCGAAATATTCGGTAATCAATCATCTTCCACCAACGGGATATATTAGCCGATGGGCAAAAGAAACGATTTAGCAAACTCTGTTGTTGTTGTTGCTTTTGCCACTTGAAGGACAGCAACATCGAATCAAGTCCTAAAGGCTATGGTTGATGAAGGTGCGGCTTCTGTTTTGACTGGCACCACAAGGGTCGGAGACCGACTTGGTCAAAGGACCAGTCCCGTAATTTTGAACCAAGTCAAGTGACGAGACCGGAACACTTGACCCCGCACCTCCAGAGGCAATTTTTGAGAACTTGAAGGACATTACATCTCCGACAGATTTTACGTGCAGAAGCCGTCAAAAGTGTACACAGCAGTGGATTTTGTTAGAGACGAGCATCGAACCAGTGATTTTCAGATCTCTAGCCCGCTACCCTTGCCAACTGGGCCACTGCGCCCTGACAGACTCTGCGAGAGATAATGGTCCGTGATGGACTGGATTCATCATTTGGCACAACATACTGAGCTTTTCTCGTAAAACGGTATCTCGCGCCTAGTTCCCTTTTTGCCTAGAATAGCGAAACACCCCCAAAGTTTTGAGGCAAAGAAAACCTCGCTGAAAGCACCTTGTCAACGACCGTAGTAAATGATGCATAGGTAGGATTGTATTCACTAACTATCATGTATCAACCCTTCCTGAGGCAACTGGCCAGTACAATAGTGAATTACAGAGAATGATTTCGGAAATATAAACTTTCCTGTACCCGTCATCACTCACAATCACCCGTCCTATGGTCCGAAAAAGACGGTAGGTAGATTGATCATAAACGTTTGTTTCTAATTTTTACTTTGTTTAGGAAAACTATTAGAAACAGCTATACGATAGTCGCTAGTTTTAGATGTCTAAAATTGCATGTTAAATCTTTCAACTAATAATATGTACATTTGTACAAAATTAAAATACTTATGCAATTACTGCGTTAGAAAAGTTGCATACTGATGTGGATATTACAATGAATTTTTAATGCAGTGCGTCCACAGTGTGGTCATATATATTCATCTTTTTGTTTCAACACTTAATAAGAGATAGTGAATATATAAAAAATTATACGAAATGAGACAACATCATAAAAATTGTGCACATATGGTTCTATTATAAATTTCATAATGTTTAAACGTTCGACTTATTGTTTTTTTTAATTTTGTTTATAAACTGAATGTACAAAGTACAACTTTTCCAAGGTGTTGTTTTTATAACGTCTGATATTCCGAACTTGGAAATGCAGTTAAATTTTTTAAAGCCTCTCATAATGGGCGCTACAGCGCCAAGTCTGGCGTATCAGTTTCAGAGGCATTCGGTTACCATGACGACTGCCTCTTAATCTCAAAATCCTCACTTTTAACTCGTCTCTCCACGGAGTCATAATCGTTCGTTCAGCCCGCTACCATAAGAAAGATGGCTGATAAGAAGTGAGTAATTTTCGTGGTGGAAAAACCGCCATCTGGTGAGATACAGTAGCACTTTACCTCGTCGCTAATTGGAGGAATGTGGACTGCATAAGTCTATAAAACATTTCCCTTCGAAGAATAAAATCTCAGCCACAGTAGTTGTAGTCTCTAACGGGTAGATTTTACGTTGTATTGTACTTCAGTACATCTACAGTTTCGTTCAATAAATCATAAAATTTAGCGATTCGAGGATGTAAAAGTTATGACATGCTTTATTTTCCACTATCAAAAAATATTCTCAAAAACACTTAATTAATTTTATATCAAAGAAAAAAGAAATGCTAACGTTTAGCATAGTGCAAAACGTCTATAATTTATTTTGGGGTAAAATTTCATTGTTGGGTCTGAACGTATTCTTTTACCGTACAATTTTTATGAACAAAATTTCTGAAAAATAGTTTACAATCGGGAGAAGTAAAACGGAAGGAAGTTTCTTAATTTTTCTGGTATTGTTCCCTCTGTTTTTATTTACAGTCAGACTATTAAAAACCTTCGGTTTACACATTAAGCTTCATCTTTCGATGGGGAAATTATATATATATGTTTTGGCATCTGCCTGTGAAAAATGGTTTGTTTAATAAATCTCTTTAAGAGATATATGTGAACTGAAATGACATCCACAATAATAATAATAAAAAAATAATAAATTTCTGAAAATTTATTCATCTAAACTTTTGAACATTGTTTACATAGTTAAAGTGAATATAGTAAATATATGTAGTTTTAATCATGTTGTGATTTATGAATGTTCACTTAACAGCATAGGCGTAGCGTCGGGGGGAGGGGGCACGTGCCCCACCCCCAACTTAACTTGCAATAAATTAAAACGTTAATAGAAGTTGAATTAAAATCAGAAAATTGTAGAAAACTTTTTAGAAATTTGTTTTTTTCCCACTTTTTCAAACTGTGAAACTGAAGATTCCGATTATGTCTTTAGCCTTAACATAGTTTTTAACAATGATATGATCCATAACAAAAATTCGATGGTATATTTTTTCTCATTTCATTTACATTATATTTCTTTTCTCATTTTATTTACATTATATTTCTTTTCTCATTGTATAAATTTTGTATACTACTCAGACATCAATTCTATTGTTATTGAAATTCAAAAAATCATAATATTTTATATTTTAAGGACCGTCCGGTAGGCAATGCACTAAGGAGGGCCCTAATTGAATTCATTTCTTCTCCCCCCAAAGTTAGAAGCACGCTATGTCTATGCTTAACAGACAATATTTTAGCCTTAAGTATTAAAAATTTTTTATTTAAACTTAACTTACTAAAGCTTATTATTAAGTCCTCAAAAGTTTTAGTATTGTTTTAGCAGTTTTAAGTATTATATATAAAGCAAGAGTTGGTTACATATTAAAAGTAAATATAGTACATATAGTTTTAATCACTGGATTCAAGAACGTTCACTTAACAAACAATATTTTTCACTTCGTAAAATAAAAAAATAATATGCATATCTGCATAACTTACAGGAATCTTGTTGAAAACGCAAAACAGTACACACAGCTTCTTAAATATCCAGACTAAAAATAAAGTGGGAGCAACTTGTTTCAAATTAATGAATAGTTCATTATAAAGCCGATAAGTATTAAGTGTGATTGCCTATGCGGACAATTCAGAAAGGCATTTGTGAAAAAAGTTTTTCCCCATTATTTTTTATTGTGGAGTTTAAGAACCTGCCTATCTGCTTATATGCTAAGTTAATACGGAAATGTAAAATTTATGTATATATATATATATATATATATTAATTATAAGAGTGTGTGTAATGGATTATAAAATAATTTACACTGTGATCTATTATTTGTCCTATTGTGTTCTGATTTGGCAACACAGGAATTGACACACTTGTGCGACGAGTGTCTACTTCACAGTGTGCTCTTGGTTACTGTAATCTGATTCGTTGTTGCCATGGCATGAGGAGTTGGTTACTATGTGAAAAAGAGCAGCTAACTCTCCGGTGTAAAACGACTAGGACCTGGTTTTTCCCTACTAAGGGACTGTACATTTGTATATAAAGTGCGTGTAAAAACTTCAAGGATATCAAGCAATTGTAAAAATTTTGATAAATTTAAAATGAGATAATTGAAATGGAAATTTAATGTTGACCATAATGTTGAAATTCTAATATAAAAGTCAACAAAACGTATCTGCGAACATTTTATTGCGAAAAAATAATAATTATGGAAAAAAAACGCTATTTTCGCCTGTGTAAAAACTTCGAGTACATCACTATTTTTTATGGAAATGTTGCGTAAAACAAATATTGATTTGCACGTTAAAAACTCTTGTGCATAGTGATTTTTCTGACGTTTTCGATTCAGAGTTTTGTTAATTTTATATTAATACCAAAAGCAAGTAAACTCACTGAACATGAAAAAGGTGTAGGTGAATCTTTTGCATTGTCAGGATGCAGTTGTCGGTATATTACAAAAAAGACAGGAAGATCTAAAACCATCATCAACAATTTTTTAAGGTTACAAGACGAGCATGGAAAAAAAACCGCTGGAGGCAGACCAAAAGCCTTGTCACCCAGAGATAAAATGAGAGTTTTAAAGTTAGCATCAACTGGAAAATACTCAATTAAAGAAATTTTACGAACGACTGGGTTCATTGTGTGCAAGAAAACAATCTGCAATACAGTTACCCGATCTGGGAATTTCCAATACACAGCAAAATTGTGTAAACCCTATTTACTGACTAGACACAAAATCCAACGTTTACAGTTTGCAAGACAAGTGATGACTTGGGACGACAAATGGCTGCAGGTTATTCTCTCCGATGAAAAAAATGAAACTTAGATGATCCTGATGGTTCGAAGTATTATTGGCATGATTTCAGGAAAGAAAATATATTTTTCTGAAACCGTCAGTTAGGTGGTAGATCCTATATGACAAGGGGCTGCTTTTCGTATAACGGTGTGGGGTCACTTGCATTTCTTTCAGGAAAAGTTAATTCAAAGGCATGTCTAAAAACTCTTACTGATCATTTTTCCGCTGTTGCAACACTTCTAGCAGGGGGAAAATGGATTTATCAGCAAAATAATGCGCCTATCCATACAAGCCGTATGACAAAACTCTGGTTCCAGAAGAGAAATACTGAAATTTTGCAATGGGCACTCAGAACTCCTGTTCTAAACCCTATCGAGAACTTGTGGGGAGATCTAGAAAGATGAGTTTACAAAAATGGAAGGCATTTTCCCCCAGCTTCAGAACTCAGATCTACGACTGAAGATGAATGGTACGAAACCAGTCGCGAACTGTGCCAAAAATTAATAATGTCCATGAAAGATAGAATATTTGCGGTCATTGAAAGCAATGACGGGTACACAACATATTAAGTGTATGTTTCTTCGTTACTGTATTATTTTTTTTTTACTTTCCTGTCCTTAAAGTTTTTACACAGGTGGAAATAGTGTTTTTTGTATAATTATTTTATTTTCGTAATAAAATACTTACAGATAAATTTTGTTGTCTTTTTTATTAGCTTTTCACCTTTATGAAAATTATAGAAAATTTTTTTCATATGGTTTGAAATTTCACAAAAAGAAAGTAACATTTTTTGTTGTCCTTAAAGTTTTTACACGCACTGTAGAATATATCAGTTTAATTGTTTTATATGTTTTAAATTTGCAATCAAGAACATTATTCTCCTTTTTGAATGAAGTCTTAAAATTTTATGCCATGACATACACACATACACATATACACTGGTGTAAGAAATTAAGAGAATTTGCAGCCTTGGTCGATTATCTCTAGAACTACTGTACTGATTTTAATGAAATTTTATATAAAGATATGTACATACATTGATACAATACAAAACAAATAACCATTCAATAATTGTAATACACACGCATAATCGTGCGTAACATTCGTTGGAGTCGGAAGGTATGAAACGGCGGTTGCAGAATAAACAAAAAAAAATGGGTTAATAGATGGGTTAACCCTCTTACAGATATACAGGTCTCGCAGCGTGATTTCATACTTGAAATAAAGCAGTTTATCATTTCCTGTGGCAATTGGTACCACTCGTTCAGCAACGCTGTTTTCATTCCCTGGATGGTTCTCAGAGAGGGCTTGCGAGTTGCAATTGCCCTCCCCAGAGCATCCCAGACATGCTATATAGGGTTAAGGTCTGGAGATCTGGCTGGCCAATCCATCCGGCGAATATCCTCACTCTCTAGAAATTCGTCTACCAGAAGAGCTCTATGTGGCCTCGCGTTATCGCCCATTAAAATGAACTCAGAGCCAACTGCACCCCTGAAAAGGCGAACATAGGGCTCCAAGACCTCATCCCTATACCTCACACCAGTCACAGTGCCTCTTTCAAAGACATGGAGAGGTGTGCGGCCATCCAACATGACGCCTGCCCAGACCATTAAACCTTCTCCGCCATAATGGTCGATTTCTCGGACATGGGAGGGTAGGACAGCAGGCCTTCTTGCAAACAACCCTCTCTCATGAAGTCTTTTGGAAACAGTCACCCTTGATACATGGGTTCCTGTGGCTACATACAAGTCCCGAGAGAGCTGAGAAGCTGTAGCACTCCTGTTACGCCACACTATAATCGACAAATGGTGATCTTCTCTGGCCGTCGTGGCTCTTGGACGTCCTTGCCCAGGTTTTCTCTTGATGGATCCGGTATCCTGGAACTGTTTCCATAAGTTACACACGACGTTAAATTGAACTCTACAAATTTGGACTTGAGATTGGCCTGCTTCTAGCCTCCCCACAATTCGCCACCTCATTACATCATCTAAACGTTGGTGGTTACTCATTTTTACTGTTACAATTTGAAATTAACCGATTGCTGTAAAATAACACCAAGAAATTCGCCGAGGTGTGCTAGCGAACGAAATGCGTCTTAACTTACGCGCGCTTATAAAGCCTGTCTCCCCGCCTACACACACATGTAGGCTTACGTATTTGACGTACAAGATTAGCACTTTTGTCTAGAAGCAGTGGTTTTACATTCAGTTCAGTTCTTTTCATAAAATTCGATAAAATATGCAAATTCTCTTAATTTATTTCACCAGTGTATATGTGTGTGTGTAAGTAACGAAATTTGAATCGGAGGGGAAATAGTTACAGCAGGCGGTGGGTTGTAGTCTTTGCTTGAGTGGTATTCAAATTTAGTTAAAACAGTCCAATTGATGAGAATAATAAGTTTATTTACTCGTACACATTATGAAAAATTTAATTGGTTAACATATTTTAAGAAATATAAAAGACTAGAAGTTACTTATTTACAAATAACAGAGAAAATAAACAGTAGCGTCTGGTTCAACCCATATCCAATTCCCTAATTGACGCGGAGTTCGAGTCCCACAAGAAAACGATGGAAAGCTAGTTTCGTTTATCCATGTGATAATATATATATATATATATATATATATATATATATATATATATATATATATATATATATATATATATATATATATATATATATAATCTAAAAATTATGGAAAATTAGACAGAAATCAAATTTCATTATATTGCTGCTTATGTAACAAAAACTGTGAAAAAAATTTTGATTTATATGCCTCAAAATACACTGTGTCACAAAAAAATTCATGCACCCAGAAAAAATCGAGCTACTATCACGAAACTTGGCAAGAGAATAGTCTGGTAAGAGATATGCAAATGATTAAAATTTGGACGCCTATGAGACAACGGTAAGCGCGCTATACGCATATGAGATGCGCAGCTGGGAGAGTTTAAAAGCATGATTGCTCGTGCCATTCGGTTATTCAAACAAATCTGTCGATGGACGGTATTGTGACTAGAGATGCCTCTGAGACGTAACCGATGACAGTACGAACAATTGTCGTACTTTGAAAGGGGGCGTATAGTAGGCCTCAGAGAAGCAGGTTGGTCGAACAGGCGTATCGGCCGCCATCTCGGTCGGAGCGATATGGTAGTTTCTGCGTGTTGGCAACATAGGATCACGGAAGAGATAGTCTCCCGTCACGGAGGGTCAGGGCGTCCCAGGAACACAAATGAGCGCGAGGATCGCGCTATCATAAGAGCGGCCACACCCGCACTAACAACGTCGCTAGAATCAGTTCGACGTCATTTTCCACATTCCAGACATCGGCTGGTATCAAAGGAAACCATTCGGAGACGACTGGCCGACGCAGGTATAAGGAGCCGAAGTTCATTAAGACGCTTACCACTGACCCCACATCATTAGCAGTGTCCATTGGATTTTTGCCGACCTCGGGCAAACTGGAGTGTGACCGACTGGAAGCGTGTGATCTTCAGGTATAAATCCCGTTTCAGTCTCAATGCTGATGACCGGCGCATATGCATTTGGAGGCGGCCTGGCCACGGGTTCGATCTGGCATTTGTTGTCGAGTGGTATACGGCGATAACACAAGGTGTGACAGTGTGGGGAGCGATTTGTTGAGACGCACGATCTCCTCTAGTCGTCATTCAACGCACTTTGACGTCACGAAGTTACGTGGACGAGATTTTAACGCCAGTTGTACTGCCTATGCTATCAAGTCACCGAGGTGCCATTTATCAGCAAGGCAAAGCTTATTCACATACTGCGTGACTCTCTCAACAATGTCTTCAAGGATATGACGTACTCCCATGGCCTGCCAGGTCACCAGATCTCTCGCCAATAGAGCACGTCTGGGACGTGCTTGGAAGGCAACTGCAGCCGTCCCGGAATACTGGTGAATTAACTGCCCAGTTGCAAAGATTAAGGGTCATAAGTGACCTCATTGATTCGATGCTACGCCGTGTTTTGGCTTGTATAGCTGCCAGAGGTGGATTTACTACTTACTGATTTGTAACCTTTTTCATGCCATATCGTCTTAATAAAACGGTCTGTTCTTCTGAATTTGAAATCATTTGCTTATCTCCTCATACACTACATACCTGTAAAGTTTCGTGATAGTAGCTCGTTTCCATCTGGGTGCATATGTTTTTTTGTGACAGAGTGTATTTAGAGATAGTAGATTTAGGATCTGTAGTATAAAATCTCTGATATTTCAGACGTATTCTCAATTTTCAGTTTCGCTATTGCATTTTGAAGAGAATTTAGATGAATTTTCTACAGGAATTTAGTCTAGAAATATGCAAGCTTTTTTCTCTTACGAACTGTTTTTTCAACCAGTTCGTAAGAAAGTTACGGACTGGTAGTAACTGGTAGTAGTTAGAAATCCTTTTTTATGCATGTTTCACCTTTGCAGAACAAAAGCCACTAAATTTTTTGGCGGCAATTCACGCTGCTTATACTGCTGTGTTTCTTTGCCAAGATCAGTATAATAATACGTTTAGAAGGTAGTTAGCTTGGGTTATTGCACTATAATTGTACTTCTCGTCAGAAAAAAACAGAATTGTTATCACGATTATGGAAGTGTTTAACGAGAACGAAACGAGAGTTTCTAGTGTCAAGGAAAATTCATTCTACATCATAAAACACAGCCGTTACATCACTGACGGTAGTCCAGCTAACGAATATAAATACTGGGTACCCGCCATGTTGAATATACGATTACGAATTTTTACCTTTTGAGGCCTGCATTTGAGAAATTTTCCCGAAAGTTCTACTTAGTTGTAGAGAAAGAAGTGCTATACTCCTCTACATTTTTAAGTTTTGTTAAAATAAAAATGGATAACTGCAATTTAAATATCAATTTAAGAATATCTTCTTATAAAATTATTCAAATTATTATATGTTAAAATCAGCTATTTAACAAATATAAGCAAATTGTCAATGAACACGAGAGTTATTTAGAAACTTTTCCCGCAACTCGAAATTCCATAAATGCGTCCAATATCGTGGGGATTTAGCAGCTTTACGGACTACAATCGATAATATGAGAAATGAGAAAAAATATTATGCAATTAATATTTCTCGCTGCTCTAAGAACCAGGGTGTGAAGTATTTGGTACTGGTTAGCAATGCTTTTCGAATTACGGACTAAACTCGGAATCCTTTGGATCATAAGGTGCTACATTGTACAACGTTAGAAAATAAATCACGGATAAAGCCAATTGCATGCTTCAAAAATTAACGTTTTCCCTAATTCTAAGATTGTAACATAAAAAAAAACTGCAATCAAATATGTTTCACTCTTATATATATATATATATATATATTGTAAGGACTTCGCTTTAATAACATGACTGCTAGCCTCTTTATATTTTCACGCTTTAATTGCATATCTCGATTAAATACAGGCTATTTACAAAAAAAGGAAATTAAATTCGTGGGTTCCCATGGTATCGACGAATTTCCACGTGTGAAGTCCACGTGCGTGGTCTCCTGGAATTTCCACGTGTGAAGATAAACGTAATTCTACGGGAGTCTTTACTGTCTAATTCCTCCCTCCTTCAGATTTTTTTCTGCAGAAGTCATGTACAAGAATAAATAAATAAAAATGGCACCATAGTTAATGTAAATTTTCACGAAGGCAAATGCGAGCATAGCCTGATTTACAAATAGACCGTGAATCCTTTTCAGAACCTGACTTTACCTCCATGAAAAAAAAAATATATTTACAGATATATTTACCCCCCAAAAATATATTCACCCCAATTTTCATCCTTATTTAGGACACACTTTTAGCGAATAATAAGGAAAACAACAATATGAATTTTTTCAACACAAGATACACATAATTTAAATTATATTTCAATGGCAAAATTTCCATAAATTATTAACAATTTCACTAAACATTACATATAAAATTAATATAACAACGTGGTCACACAAATAAAATAATTAGAGTCATTTGATGCTCTTATATGTATTACACATTCAGTTATTATTTATTTTTTTGTCTAGTCTGGTTTTTGGCTTAACCCAACAGCATTAAGATGCTCCTTGCCTTTCTTTCGTTAGGCTCTCCCACTCTTTGACATTCATCTCACCAGCTTTCACGTAACTCTCGACGTCTAGGTAACAATTCGGCCAATAAAAGTTCTTAAACAGTGCATTTGTAATTTTTGCTACACATAAAGGAACACTTGTTCCTTTGTGCCACAACTTTTTTAATAATTGTTCACGATACGTCTGGGTCACTATGAATAGGTTTCTTACGGTTCCGTCGTTATCTTTCTTCTTGAAAGATAACATACGATTCAGAACTATATATTTGTTCTCTTCGGGCGGCTTCTTTTCAGCCATACGAAAAAACGGTTCCAGCTCACCATCTTCACTTTGCGCTTGTTTAAATTCTTCGGACGATATCTTCAGTCGGTCAGGAAAAACAATTTATTTTTCCCTGAGAGGCAAAATTTTGTCACTCTCTTCTGAAGTAACTTCGGCCACTGCGTCACTCCCGGAGATAACTTTATCTGTCACTACTACTGACTTTCCTATTGTTGATTCTTCACACTCCAATTGTCTTTTTTCGGCACGTGTTTGTACGGCATTTATTACCTGATTTTCCACGTCCTGATTGATCTTCATATCTTCGATCAAAGCTGCAGTTTTATTACCTAGCAAGTAATGTTTTTGATCTAGAAACTTATCTCTGACTGCTGCTTACGTTATTACATGACCCATCTCACTACTAAAGTCTACTTCAAGTCTACTTCTACTACAATACGAGCCGACACAAACGTGCTCTCCAGTATACATGTGGGGTTGAACAAACTTATTACAAATTAAATCAATGCTCGGTCCATTAACTCGCAATATTGACATAGCCGTTCCATTTACAACACCCCGACTTATGTAAGGGGACATCAGACCACGCAAGCTTTCTCCGATAGCTTCAGTCGCTGCTACAAATTCTTGCTTTTCAAGTTTGGGGCACTGTGGTCTGAGATGATCATACGATCCGCATTCGTAACAACGGAGTTGTTTCCTCTTTTCCAAAATCACTTTCTTTAATCTGTTCAGTAGTGGTTTCTTTTTCCAGACCTTTCATTTCCTTCGTCTCCTCCCTAAATTTATAGTTACTGCTGAAGGATTTTTAAAAATTATCTTTGGCCTTCTGATTCTTTGGAAACTCTCTTGTTCTGAAACTGTCTTGTAAGCTTTCATGCTGACAGATTTTCTCAGTTAACTCTAAAGGAGGATTAATTTGCATCCACTGCTCCAAAAAATGTTCTTTCACCTCGGAAGGTACACGTATTTTCATTTGTTCCGTTATATGCAAATCTCTTAAGTTCCTAAAATGTCGTTATTTCCAAATCAGATATCCATTCATCATAATATCTACTGAGTTCATGAGCGTAATTGCTACATGATTTGTCTTGGAGTTTCGGCTAACGATAAAACATATGCTTCAATTTTTCGGCGTTCATCTTATATCTCTGGAGAAGGATTCATTTTACATAATCATATTCTTTTACCTGTTCCGACGATTCTCTAGCAATCATATTTGAAATTTCTGGAGGTAACACACTTAATAAAGAAGGAACCCAATTTTCTTTTGGAACTGCCGCCATTTCGGCTCTTCTTTCAAAATTTATTAAATAAAGACTCATTTCGTCCTTTTTTTTCAAATTTAGGAGTAATCGTGAGAAGCTGAATTTTTTTATTTGCTTCTGCATCTCTTTATGTCCCATTCTGGACTTTGTCATTTGCTTTGGTCCCCAATTCCAATTTCTTCATTTCAAGAGTAATTTCGTCTCTTCTATTCGTTTTTCTTTCTCTTCTTGTCGAATTCTCTCTTCTTTCTCTTCTTGTCGAATCCTTTTCTACTCTTTCCTTAACCTCTTTCTCTATTTCAATTCGTTTTTCAATGATACGGTTCAATGAGAGTTTAGCTTCTTCTTCTCCATAATTTTTATTAGCTAAAATAATCTTCTTAATTTGGAATACTTTACTAGAATCTGCAATTTCCTCTCCTAACTCAAACCGCAACTTCAAGGAGATCCTCTTTTTTAGCCCGAGTCATTATAGCCATTTTACTAATTCTTAGAATACTTCTATCTCTAGGATATACAAAAAAAAAAATGTCCTTTAACTATCAGCTACAACCTTAAAAATTGAAAGGGTCCTAACATGAACTAACAAGTTTCAACCTGATCAATTTAAAAAAAAGATATTTATCACCCACAACTTAGCACTTTAGGAACACCAAACTAACATTAAATAACATGAAATATCCAAGAAACAACTCGATAACTCCTCGAAACATCTCGATAATTTAAACCAATGAACACTTACAGCATTAAGAACATATCAATTGCAAACAAAATAATACAATATACTAAGACTGTCAGCATAAAAGAGTACTATTTATAAATGTCAACATATAAGAGTACTATTTATAAATGTTAAAGTGAATTCTTACAATATTTCAGCCCAACATGAAATAAGAACGTTCTCTTTCAGAGTTCACGACAAAACTCACCAAAATTGAACACAAATATTGGACTAAAACCCTAAGTTAGAAAAATTTGTTCTAAATACAATTCTTAAATTACACTCAATTTAAAAATTCACTTATTATCTTAAAATATTCAATAACAGATAAATATATAATAGCATTGGCATTTATCATCAACGAAATTTTTTTATACTTGTTCTTAAATGAACACTACATGGCTTAACTTTTCATATTCACCATCTAAAAAAATATATCGGAAACTATATTTGTTCCACTTTAGAAATTGACTTCTTTGTATCAAATTTCTCACAAATTTTAACTTTTATACTTCTTCTCAAATGAACACTAAATTGCTTAACTATTTAATTCACCATCTAAAAAAAAAAACGTATCGGTAACTATATTTGTTTCACTTCACAAATTGATTTCTTTATATCAAATTTCTCACAAAATGAAAATCAGCACTTATTCACTGACATATTTAATGTTAAACTGAATTTGATAACACTAAACATTATTTTCAGAATTCACACCAACGCCAGAATCTGTCACAAAAGAATCGGCTTACCTGTAATTTTCCAGGCTCTTCGTCGATATCCGTAGAGACAGCTTGGTTTTTCCACCAACCTAGTACCTATCAGGACTTCTGACACCAAATTACCTACACACAGTCTGTCACACACAGGACTTCGCCTTAATATAATGATTGCCAACCTTTTTGTATTTTCATGCTTTAATTGCATATCTCGATTAAATACAGACTATTTACAAAATAAGCAAAATAAAATACGTGGGTTCCCACGGTATCAACGAGGGAGGTCAGTCTTGAAAAGTCGCTGCGCTCATTTCAGTCTTTTCTATGACCGGCCGCATCTGCTTGTCTCGGCTTCAGCTCTCTTAACTCTGACTAACTTCACCCGCGTTTGTCGGCTCATTATATAGCTCCACCGAACGTTCTCGAAGGGTCTGGAAAACGTATTCTTTCTTTGTCCAGTTACATTCCGGGCTGATTAGCGCTTCTCTTTGTCTACGGCTTACCGTTCGGCGGATACCGTTAGTACTTCCGGTCTTTTATGTCGCTAAGGCGACTGTCTCCGGCTGTTTCGGTCTCGGTAATTAAAATCAATTGTGTGCACAAGCCGCGCGCTAGATGTTCTCCTGGAATTTCCACGTGCGACGATAAACATTATTGTACTGGTCGTTACAATCAATATATGTATATAAAGATTATAATTCCGATGTTAATTGACTGAATTATCACTTTCTCAGGAATGGTGAGTTATTCGTCTAAATGATTAGTAATATACAATGTAATTTTTGAGGGAAAAATTGATAAAGGAGAAACGAGTGGCTAGAGAAAATTAACAATTTGTATCCTTTTGACACCGACTTGAAATATATATGTACAGAAAGGCCTTTAATTAACCCGTAGGGCAGTGATTCCCAACCGGTGTGCAGCGGCACTTCAGGGTGCCATGACGTCTGCTAGGAGTACCGCTAGAATATTTTGGGGAACAAAAAAAATATTAGTAGGGCCCACATTAAATCGTTATTATGTTTAAATAATTACTTTCCTGCCCTACATATTAATATACAGATCAATTCACTCTTTACCGAGGATGAATTAGTTACTCTCACGTCCACTACTGTTAGGTCTGATATCAAACATTTGCACTCTAAGCAGCAATCGCAAGTCTTACATTCATAAAACGAAACCCTCTTTAGCGGTTTCCATCGTAGTCATCTAGTTTAATACTATACTGAATCACATGGCTATTTTTTTAAACTGTATTAATATATTCTATTCTGCTGTTTGTTACCCATATCTTTCAATAAATGAATATAATCAGCAATGGAGTATGTATTTACTTAAACTTAAATTTAACATGTTCCCGGTATATATTCCTCTTTGATTTAATTTTTAAACAGTTCAAAAAAGCCAAACTTTTAACAAGGGTTCCGGAAAGGTGAAAAGGTAGGGAATCCCTGCGGTAGGGAAAAGTCGATTCAGATTCCAAAAATAGATTCAGTATGCACCTTTTTGGGATTCAAAGTTTAAAGGAAACTTCCAGAAACTGGTCTAAGAAACAAATTAAAAATAATTTACAAACTCTATTAAGAAATCAATTTCATCAAAATTAATTGACTAACGGGGTGCCACCAAGGTCCTTGATTATAAATTGGAGCTAACACGAAATAACAAGCGAGAATATTTTGTTTCTCGACTTAATCGTTCTACTAAGAACTCGACTTAAGCGTGCTAGCGCGAACAACAACTTTTAGAATTGTGCCTTAATTACACAGTACATCTTTCCGGAGGATAATAAACTAAAATAACGTTAAATTAGATTATCTTCCCTCGCCAATCGGCTATATTCTACAGGAGGCACATTTATAAACTTTAGTTTGCTCTAGTACGCTTGACAAAGGGGCGCGGCGACCCAGTTGGCAAGAGCAGCGGGCCAGTGATCTGAACGTCTCTGGTTCGATGCTCGTCGCTGCAAATCCACCACCGTGTGCATTAATGGTGGCCGGTGCACGTAAAATCTGTCGTGGCTGCAATGTCATCCAAGTTCTCAAATTATCTCTGGAAGACCTGGGTCAAGTGCATCGTCACTTGCCTCGGTTCTAAATTACAGGACCGCCCCTTTAGACAAGTCGGATTCCGACCCTCGCGTTGCTATTACAGACCGTACCACTCTACCAGTTTCCTCAATTGGACTTAAACTGATAGATACTATCGGTCAAGGGGCATCAGAAACACCACCAACAACAAAGCTTGACTATAATATGTTGAATATGTTGTGAGTAATGGTTTGCTACAACCGGAAGTCTTTGCTTACAGGTGAGCCAAAGAATCTATTTGTTTCACCGTCAAAGAGGGTTTTTTTTCATCTGTCAGTAACTCTTTTCGTGATTTAGTCATGCATTCGTAATATTGTGATCCCTGTACCAGTACTAGCTTCTAGCGCGGCGAAAGCGGGCTGTTCAAGCTTACGAAAAGAGAGCCGAGAAAATGGCAATAGGAAAACGAACTTACAGAGGCAGCAGAAATTATAGCAGAAGGCCAATCAGCCTAAGAAACTATAAATATCATCATCACTATCATCATATTTCGCATTACATCCCTGGGTAGGTTTAAACCTTCCATTGAAGAATACACCAGCATAGCCTATTTGTCACCCTGGAACGTCAGTTTTTTCCCCTAGGGTATATTAAAATTCTATTCCACGCAAAGTCACCCTAGAGTAATCTTGGATCTCCTCGATTTCGATAGCCACTTGGTCCGGTTAGAAATATTTTTTTAGCCGGGTTTTTGTAATACTAAATTATTATTACTAAAATATTACTGGCTATATGTAATAATAAATTTCGTTTTTCTAAATTTTTGAAACTTAGGGCCTTTTATTTTATTTTATTCTCTGTTAGACTGACATTAAATTTACAAAATCTTTAAATCAAAAAGATGTAAATGCATTTTTTAGATTTTTACCCTCTTAACAATAAATGATACTTAAACTTTTTAGGGTAGTCTAGTAGACAAAATTTATTTATTTTCATTTATACTGTCATTTTTCCGCGAATGTGTCTTTCTTTAAGAATATATTATTTACGGGAAAAATATTTGAACAATCATTTAAAGGACGTTTAGTTTCCGATATATCTATAGATCAAGAGCTCGATTTGCGTAGTATTTTTCCTGTTCAAAGGAAAGGTTTCTAATACATTTGTCTTCAGGATTTAAGATTTATTTTTCCTACATCGAAAAAGGAGTAACTTCTTTTTTTGCTGAATAAGTTTTGCTTCAGCGAAGTAATTATCAGAATTTTGACTCTAAATTAAAAATCTTTTGGACGGTATAATGAAAATAGGAAAAAAGAACACTTTTTAACGTTTCATAGAGACGCCTTGCAAGGAATTTTAGATATATCATTTTAAAGACGACAAAATATGAAAAATTGAACTCCAAGTAATAAAGACTTACAGCACAGACGAACAACAGTGTATGCGTAACCAGTAAAACTTGAAAAAAAAAGTATGTGTCAGTATAATCATGATAGAAACATAAAGTTTGTGTCGTTTGAGCAAAGAAAAAACTGCCTTTTTTGAGAATTTTTGTGTCCCAGGCCTTTTTAATTTTGAGTGGCCCATCGTTTCCTCTGAAGTTTATGGTTAGAGATTTATGCAGTGAAACTTCCCTGGCAGGCAACCCTTATTCTATGGCCACCATTTAAACAGCCATAAATTGTTCAGAACCGATGAAAGACTCATAGAGACTGACAGAGAATTATAAAATTTCGTTTTTGAGGACCAAGATACTTTTTTTAATGAATTAGTCACTCTAAATTGCAATATTGAAGATTTTGAAGAATTTTTATTTGTATAAAGCCACACAGTTATTTTGAATTATAAAACAACGGAATTTTTAATCTAAGTTATTTCCGCATAAAAAAACATGATGCTCTGTTATGCGTATAAATATGAAATCTGGGTAGAATTCACCCCCATTAGTTTGATATCTCGTTCAAATTTATTAAAGAACATTTAATGAAAATAAGTATGTTAAATTTTTTTCTGTTTCTTATGAAAAGTAATACATAAAAAATTTAGTTCAAATCAAAATTTTTCATATGTGATGGCTTGGCACTATCTAATCCTGAGCTGGCACTTTATGTTACTAGAAAGGAGTTTTAAGAAAGTCTCAGCCTTTTCTTCTCTGTCGAAGACTTTATCTAAGGAAATAACAGCATTACATTACCAAGAAGTACATGACAGTCTGTCACGTTTAGAATCTTTGGCTAGTCAACAGTATTCCTTGATATTACTTGGTACAAGTAACTTTAAACTTTTTTGTTAAAATTCCAGTTTTTTAGGCTGTTTCAGCTCCATCTCACTTTTCATTAGAGAAACAGCTTTAACGAATATTGACATTTCGGAAAAAAGTATAGTGCCTAAAATCCTTTACGGTTTAAAAAAATTACATATTCGAAGTAATATTCGTAATAGGGGCCAATTTTGTTAATGTATATTTTGACTAGCAAATACATGGTCGCGAATGCAGTGACAAATTTGAAAAAGTTGACATGCTTTTCTTTAAGTATCCTTCTTTTAAAAACTACGGAAATTTTTCAGAAAGTGTAAAAAACTGACTTGCTCTTAAACTGTCTTCCATTGAAAAATGTTTTTGGCATAATAGATTATCTGCTACGCGTTGCTATATCGTAAACAAGATGAAATGTAATAAAATTTATACAACATATTATTTACTGCAGCGTATGGTATCACTGATCGGTAAAGCTAATTGCGCTCATGTCAACATTTCAGATGGCGGATTTATTGAAATTTTGACGAGCGATAACATATCAAAGTGAAATAGAGATAAATGCCAAGGGGTCACTAAATCTGCGTCAGTGTATACTCAGTGGAAACAATTTTCTCGCCAAAAGAGTTGAGTATTATTTATCGACTTCAAGAGATTTCAAATTTCTTAGATACTTTTAATGGTGGACACCATGCAGCTGAGAAAATATATCCATACATTGTTGAACGCTGGGCTGGGAGAGATATCCATTATTAGCAATAAGTTACATAACATAGTCAATTTCTGAAAATACGTAGTTAAATTCAGCTGTTTACAAATGATAACAGTTTTTAGGATTTTTAAGAGTGAGTGACTTTTTATATAACATGAAAGATTGCAAATTTATAGATTTCAGCTGTACTTTAGATTTTAAACTTTAGCTATACCTTACACATTATACCTTATATTACAGCTATGCTTTAGCTATGCATTGCCCTATTTTAACTTCATGGGAAATAAATAGTCTTGATTTTTATACGATTCGATGCTGCATACATTTCGATACATTTTTTCTTATCACGTTCCTGTATTTTTTATCAGGGGGAAGTTTATAATGGTATTCAAATCATTTACTATCCTTTAAATTGTTTAATTCAGTTTGTTTAGAGGAAAATTCTAACGTTACGATTATTAACTGTGCTTCAGAGTAAATAAAAATGAATGACAAACAATAATGTGTACACATATTTTCAGGCATACACTGAAAAGTTATGCCACGTACCATTGGGATTTAAATGATAAATCTTAAAAAATTTCATATGTACTCTGAAATTACAAAATAAAGCTGAGGAAAAGGACAAAACGACAAAAAGAATTTTGCTGCAGTCACTAAATGCACTAGATTGAGTCATGGGAATTATTTTTCGAACGTGACTGAAAACATGGGTTATTTATACAAACTAAATCTTTTAGGTGATTTTTCCAAACGTAAGAAAAATTCGATTTTATTTTGAAACCATTGTGAAGCTCACTGTAAGGCTTTTAATCTATTTTTCTGCGCATAACACTTATTTACTTACAGATGATGGGATATTAAAATTTATCTCTGTATTGTATATTATCAAGTAGTATTTGAAACAGAATGTATATTTGAAATTTTTCACGTCATTATAAGCAAATCGTAAAAGGTAAAAAAAAAGCGCCAAACAAAAATTGTAAACGGAAAACAAACGAATATACACACTGCTTTTCTGCTATTGCGACTATTTTAATTTTTTTATGGTTACTCAAATAACACGATTGACACGGTCCACGAAGAGAAAAAAGTATTACTGATTAGAATTTCTTTTAATTGTTCAAATATACGCTGTTTTAAAGAAATTGTGTTTCATTAACTTGTGTAAAATTAATGGTGAACTCAGTGAACTGATAAGTTTATTTAAAATCAGTATAATAGAAGAAAGATAGAGCATTATTTTTATTAAGACACTTTTTCCCCAAAAAAAACTTGCATAACTTTTTTAATATATATCTAAATTTTCGAAACAGTGTACGGAATGCCGTACATTGAGATCTAAGCGTCATTACTATAATACTGCTTTAAGAGAAAAACCTTTAGATTTTATGGTTAAAATGTCATGTTTTACTTTTAATTTTCCAGTTTAGAAAAACCCTTTTACGCTTCAGATATAAATGTCAAATTTTTTTTCTTTAAACAGTTCAAAGTTTTTTTCGCGTCAGCTCTTGATCTGCTCCTATTCAAAATTTCGGAGAATGCCTCAAGAAACACTCCTACCAAATCGGTATTTGTTCGTATCTTGGAATGGACTGAGGCAATTTTTAATAAAATCCTTTTTTACCCCATCCAATTAACTTAAAACGCGTTTTACTTCTCAAAATTTACATTTCTATAGCATTGTTTTTTTCCTAATTAATTTCTGAACGATTTTTCACAAAGGTTTATTTCTGCGTTTCTGGTTACTTTTGATTTTAATTGCCCCAGGTCGATACTTTGCTGTAAAATATTAATACGAATAATTTACTTTAGTTGATGAATGAAATTCATTTTAAACGTGAAACTTGAATGTAATCCCTTTCTCTTGTTCTCATCATTTACCTTCATATAATATCAGGACTGGTGATATTTGTTGGATTATTACACTGAAAGAAGAATTGTAATTTAACTTTAAAAAGCATACAAAAATCAATCACTTCGGTTCACTTTCAATTTACCTTTCAAAATCAGCTACTGATGCTGCCATCTATTGACAGTTTTATTAATCATTTTCTTTTAATGCTTTACAGTTAAAAGAGAATGGATGACTGATGAGAACATACGAACATGACAGAATCATATAAGAAGTGATGATATGCTTCATTTGTAGCTGTTAGGAGGTTTTTATTCTTATTTTGTTTAATATTTATATTTAAATAATGGAAATATATAATATGATTATTTTCTCCGTTTTGCAGTTTTCGCTTATGGCAGAGGTATATAATTTACAGTAGGATTATAAAAAAGTATTCATACCCATTATTAAGGCTGTTGTGTACAAACCCTATTAGATTATCTCACCTCAATGTTAACCTCGGAGGAAAATTTCTCCAAAGATTGCCGATTTGGAATTAATTTTTTTTGAATTGTACTCCGTAATACAGAAATAAATTTTACACCTTGGGGCATTTTTCGATTTAAAAAAATTCAAATAATATTTTAAAATTAAAATTATTCGTGGAAAATATGGTACAGTGTGTTTTAAACGTTCATAAATTCCTTTAGTGGACGAAATTTATAATATGAATCCTGTTGCAAGGTGCAGAAAAGTTCAGGCTGTCTGAAAATACCATTTTTATTGGATTATCAGCATAATGCAGCTGTAAATGGTAAGAAAAAATTCTCTATAGGTTAGCATTGAGATGAGCGAATCCATTTTGTTTAGTATATAGCTGCCTTAATTATCTTTAATAATGAATTCGCCTTTGATTGAGGTTCCCTTTTAAAATTCAATTAGGGATCGTTTTGGAGAGATGTGCAGTCTCCTGCCCTAAATTTATTAAAATTTATAAAGCACAGTGGTCTACGGCGTATGGGCATATCTAGTGAATTATAATAACTTACTCCTATCCGAATATTATACATATACTTTAACATAAATAAAACATACGCAGTATGTCATTCCTTTACATCTCTAATTTTTTGTGAAAGTGTAAATTAGCCTATGTTGTAGGCAAAACAATTTTATAATTATAGAACATAATGTGTGTCTGTTTGGTATATTACCTTACATTAGGATTTGTCAATTATGGTTAACAGTAATAAATGTTAAGGTTTGGAAGACTAGAAATATCTTCGCTTTTCTCACTTTCACCTCTTATACGTTACGAATGGAGAGGGCTGATCATATTTATATTACTAAGCTACAAACAAAGGGGCTTATTGCTGTTACAAAAATATATTCTTTTATGTAGCTGTAAATAGTGGACATATTTGCTCCATATCTTAACATTGAGGTGAAATAATCCAATAGGGTTAGCACACAGCAGCCTTAAAGGCGTGTTGTAAGAGTTAATTCCCTCAGAATGATTTTGATCTAAATATAGGAATATATTTGATTGGAAATTAAATTCCTTTGTTAAAATAAGCTGCAATAGCGGATTGTAATTATTTTAGAATGCAAGATGTTCTTGCAGTCTTTTTAGTTCCAGGAATTTCAAAGTTAAATAAATGTAAATACTACGAGGGTAAAAGAATTAAAATTTGATATCTAGTTCAAAACTGTTTTGAATAAGTCCATATCAATTTTTTCAAATGAATTATAAAAATTAAATAAAAAATATAACTTCAAATGGATTAGAACCTAAAAATATTTTTCAAATATTGGCTTTGTCAAGTGACTAAAAATTATTTGTAATCATATAAGACTAATAAAATATGTTTCATCTATTCATTCATCCCTATTCATTTACGTGTCTGTTTGTTCATATGAACAAAATTAAACGGGAATGATAATATAGACAAGACTAAGACCGGCAAAATGTTGCATTAATGATAAGGAAAGTTGGTGTAAATGGGCCCATGGGGTAACTGGGCCATTCTCTCCCAGTTTTTTCCTCTACATATTAGGTCGGAATTCCACTCTGCTGTGGCAACACTGGTCTATCTTACGACAATCTATCTTACAACATTAGTAATTGCTTTAAAAAATTATTTTTAAATGGGGGTAGAATTTTTTTTCTTTTTCTAGATATACAAGCGTTGGACCCAGTTACCCAGTCGCATGTTCTGTTGTTTCTTATGAGAAATAGACCTGGGTGGTCCATTTACCTCATTTATTAGGGGAAATGGAACCACCTGTATTTAAAAATATATACACTATATATATATATATATATATATATATATATATATATATATATATATATATATATATATATATATATATATATATAAATTATAAAAATCAGTATCATAGCAAACGGACTTCCTAAGACTTAGTAAAATGCATGTAATACAAAGATTTTTGAAAATTGCACACGTTAGTATAATTTTAATGTGTTAAAAGTATAGTATATCAAAAAGTTGAAAATCTATGAGCCAGATACCCCAACTTACCTTATTGCAAGTTGCTTATTTCACTCAGTGCATTCATGGCCGGTCCCATAGCAGAGGCGACCGCCTAAGGCACCGAACTGTATTAGTCGTTGATAGAAGGCAGAGTAAAAAAGATGAAATATTTAACGATTAACAAAATAATATTGATAGTTCAATGTAATATGCGACAAAATTCGTAAAAATACACAAATTTAAACGAATATTTAGAGTACTGCTGGATTTGAGGTAGTGAGAAATAAATTTTGAATGCGCATTTCCTAACGTCTAAGAATTTTGCAAACACCACTTGTAACAGTAGCAGTAGTTGAGCACAGTTTTTTAAACTGAAAAATTTAAAGAATTATCTATGAAAAACACCTCAAGAGCGATTGAATTATCTAGCAATAATCTCTATAGAAAATACGGTAACTAAAACAATCACTTATAGAGATGCAATCAGGCAGTTGGTCGCAATAAAGGCTCGAAGCACCATTTAGTAACTATTTTTCTAGCGGAGGCACTTGTCGTGTAGACATTTGCCCATAATTCACAGCAGTTTGCTGGCCATTTTATTGTAGGGGCACCATATAGGTGGACCAGCATTACTCCCTATGAAGGGACTCCACAAATGGAGATATTTTAGTGGCGCGACTCCGGGATTCAATCCGAGCACCCTCTGCACCGAAAGCCAGTGCGCTGTACCACAGGGTCACCACAAACCCTTACTAACTATTTTTATTACATAAAAATTATATTTAAATTTATTTACTTTTCCTACCTTTTTTAAGGTCTATAATTTTATAAAAAAAATTTATGTTTTTTTAAATAAATAAAATTAAATACACGTTTAGTCAAAATGTCCATTATTCTACTCATTAGACTATTTCTAACAGTGATATATTCATTACTTAGAGACTTTCCAAAATTTTGAGAAATTGCTGTGTTTCAAACTTGCCACAGGCACCATGATAGATCGGCCCGTACCTGAGTGCATTCATTGTTTTAGAATAAATAGAATTCAAAAGATGTCTCTCATAGATAGCAAAAATAGAAAAGCTTTTATTATCTGCGATAATGAATGGAATAAACAATTAATTACCGTATTAAAACCTTTTTTTAATACTTATTCTTTTCGTGAAATAAATGTAACAAAGATGGTAAATTCGTGGAAAATTTCAAACGGGTTGCATGCTGTAGCATTCCTGGGAGTTGACATAAAATTTTTACTACTCGCTCTGTGATTTTAACTCACAATTACATAACACGTCGTATCATTATTTTAGATAATAGGCTCGCTCAGTCTCTAAGAAAGCGGACTTATGAAGCTACTGCAGCAGAGGGAGCACACTTTTACTTTTATGCACTCCTTGCTTTACGTTTTGATGGACTCTGTGTTGTTCCTTCTTGTCATCTGTAAGTCTGCTTTTCTAGTGTTTTCTGCTTTTCTAGTGTCTCCTTAAAAACCACAACTGAAGGTTTATAAGGAGAAAAGGCGCAGAGAAAAAGCTGAAAATTTGAACTCCTTTCTGTTGGGAATCGTTCAACACTGCTGCATATAATTTTTTCAAAACAGCCTGCGATTACTTTAAAAGTTCTATCAAAAATGCAGAGTAGTTAGAACGTGATTTAATCTTTGACTAGCTGAAAACCCGTACTTCGCTACGAAGTACATTCAAATTAAATATAACGGTCAATGTATGCATTTAATGCCAAAAATATGTATATGTATATATATATATATATATATATAATAAATACAACGATCAACGTATGCAATTGATGAAAAAAAAAACGAAAAATATATTTATAAGAAAATCGTAACGGATATTTTTAGGACTAAATAATGTAGAAGAAAATATTCAAATTAAATCTAATAGAACATACTAAAAAATATAGTACAGTTAATATAGTACAGTTTGAGAAACATTTCTTTTAATGTATGTTAATTTTTTTTCGGATAATGTTCAATCGTCTGCCGCATTAGCAAGAAAAAAATTTTTTTTTTGTCTATTTCAATGATATGCACGTGACGAAAAATTAAAAGAAAAGAAACCACGTGATCAGCATTTGATAAATTAAATTCTAAAAATTAATCTTTAAAAATTCACCAAAAATCAGAAAATGGAGGTAAAGATTCGAAAAAGATATTGTTTTAAAGGAATTTTTATGATCTTTATCGTGATATAAATTTTATAACCCTGGGATTATTATTTCAAATGCAAACTTTAAAGAATGTTACAAAATCAGCTTAAAAATTTAATTAAAAAAAAAATCTAAGACGAATTTTTCAAAAATCTCTCTTAGTGCACCCCTACACTATAAGAAGAATCGCCATGCAAAATTTCAGCCCATTATGTTCAGCGGTTTGGTCTGTGCGTTGTATGTCAGTCAGTCAGTTACGGAATTGTTTTATAGTATATATAGATTACTATTGCGAGTTGTGTTGCTGTTAGTGGCACCTGCCAGCGGAGTCATAGTACGGAATTTATTCAACCATATCTACTCAATGATTTTTATATAACAGTTTTGGGACAAGTAGTGAGGTCAATAAAACAGTATGTGACAGCGGTGATCGATAAAATTAAGTAATTTCGCCATGGGGTCAGAAGGGTCGCTGGTTTCTTTCAGGCGAGGGAGAGTATGAAGTTAGTAAGAGAATATGGCTTATGGCGATATCATTGATTATCTGGAGGGATTTATGTTACTTATTCTTATCTTGCACAATTTGCTGATTCTAGTATCCCCCAAAATCTAATATTAATAATTAATAATTACAAGATAAAAATAACTCTTTATGTACCATGTTTTTAAATTTTCTGTTGAATCATATAAACTTGACAATTCTATGTATCAATAAATACTTTTTAAAAACTTTTTTGATGAATTATATATTAACTTGAAAGAAAATGAAGTTAATTGGAAGTTAACTTGCGTTTAACTTTTCGTTCCATTCCCGGCCGACAGATGGCTGCAGCAGTCTACAAAACAAAATTAACTGAAATTGAATTCAATTCTGCTGAAAGATGGCTAAAAGTATCAAAAGAATGCATTGTCATCGTGTTCTGAGCTATTCTAAAAGTTTCAAATGTCTTGCTAGTCGGGAAGTTAGTTAAAAATCGATTGCAAGATTTGTACTAGACAAACACACAAGCACACAAACACACACACAAACAAACAAACAAACAAGAAAGCGAGTTAATAAAAACCTGGAAAAAATGAATATGCACATATAATGCTATGATGCTTCACGTTTATCACGAGACCAGTCATCACGTTCGAAAATATCACTCACGCAAAACTATTTATCATTGTGAAATCTCCCGGTCCTCTGCGTATCGTGTCTTGCTAAGAGAGAAATACCTGGAAAAAATTCCAAGAAATAGATCCTGCCGTTAAGGTTTTATAATCAGAACATCTGTCCAGGGTCCTGACTCCTGGATATCTAGTTATAAACAGGAAATCCAACGTAAATAAAGCACAAATAGCAATAAGGTGCAATTTTGCATACGGCCGTTTCGAAGCTGCAAAGGAGATTCTTCATCAGTGCAAAGAACTTAGTGGCAGCTGAAAAAGCCGAAAACTAAGCAACCAGACACCTGCGCATGCACTTTTTATTTACGCTGGATTTCCTGTTTATTCCTCGAGCACAAATGTTTTGTCTTTTCATTTCACAATATCTAGTTAAATTTTAAGTGACAAAATATCATTGATAGAAGATTATGAGGCAGAATAAATCGTTAGGCCGCTACCCCCAAGAAATCCTATGATAACAAAATTTGAAAGAACATTCATTTGGAATAAAATAACTTGTTTGAAAAATTGCTGATTAACGATTACAAGCATATCTATCTCCCCATTTCACTATAATTTCTTTTGATGTGAGTCAAGTTTTTTCATCTAAAATGTTCTTGTTGCAAAAGCGATAATATCGTGTAAATTACCGCATGCAACATTATTCTTTCAGTTACAAAGTTACGTTGTTCTTAGACTTGTGTAACATAATAGTTTCCACTTGCGTAACCCTTAGATGATATAACCCAAGGTTCTTAAGGCATAAAACAACCCAGTAAGAATTATTTTCTCGTGGGACAAATTAATGAAAACTGGCAAAGTGTTTTTAAGCCATGTTTAAACATCACTCCTGTTAAAAGCAGCGTAACTGAGGAGGTAAAAAATGTATATAAATAAAAAATTAAAAATCTTTAGAGACTAAAAGCATACACTATTATGAAAGGAGAATTTTTATCATCAAAAATGTTGCATCTTACACGCAAAATGAAGTTTCGTTCACATTTTCCCCCCTCCAAAATTGCAGAGTAAGTATACCTACTGGCGATTTAAAAATATCTGAAATTGAATATTATTACATTGCACTGATTTGTTTCAAACAGTTACAGTCATTTTTGTAACTTTCAGTGTAAATGTGTTAAAGAAATAAAAATAAAATTGCAAATGTGATTTTAAAAGGTACAGGGTGTGGTAGAATGGACTTTGAGGTCACTGATAAGGGAGTATGTAGGGGTCAGGCGTTGCGTGAGGTGGAAACAATTCGGGAAGTTTTTTTAGTTGTCAGTAGACACCATGAATTGGTCCAGTGAACATCGCGGTTTCGTTAACGAGCCGTTATTTGAAATCAGTGATTCTGTAACCGAGACAAGGAGGGCATTTAGGACGTGCTTCAGGCTCTATGCAAGTTTTACCTCTGTGGTCGAAAAACAATCTTGCGATGGGTTTCAAACGTGAAAGTGGGTATGCATTACTAAGGAATCCAAATGACCATCTCGGAACATTGGAACACCTGATAATGTGCAACGAGTACGTGAGTCCGCTATTCGGGAGGAAGTTGCCGCCAACCCCTAGAGATGACCAATAGAGTGATGGAAAACTTTAGAGAACGGCTTCGGCAGTGCGTAGCAAATAACTGGCACCACCTGAGTGATGCTTTTTTCAAAATCCGGTTGAAAAAAATTAAAACTAGATTATAAGTACTTTTCCAAAATATAAAGTTTTTATCTGCAAATTGTTTTGTTCGTTTTTTATTATCCTTTGAAATGTGGGAGTCCATTCTGCCGTCCCCTGTAGTTGCGAGTCGGCAGACATATCTAGTTTTTGACGGACTTTATATTAACTGTTCCTGCATTCAGGAAATAGAATAATACAAAAAGAGACAGGTACTCGTGAGAACAATTGTTTATAAATAACGGAAAATCTAGGAAATAAGTAAGGTAGCTGTCATGTTATAAATTATAATTTTTTATGCCTTTTTTCTTACTTTTATTTCCTAAAATTCAGGGTTAAGATGGCGATAGGTCATTTAATTATCTTGCTTGATGTTGGCTTACTGTATAGGCGTTTTTCTGCTCTGCCCAGTACAGGAAAGTTGAGTTTACAGGAAATCCAACGTAAATAAAGCCCAAATCGCAGTAAGGTGCAATTTTGATTACGGCCGTTTCGAAGCTACAAAGGAGCTTCTTTATCAGCTCAAAAAACTTAGTGGCAGCTCTAAAAGCCAAAAACTAAGTGACTAGACACGTGCGCATGAACTTCTAGACACGCGCGCATGCATATTGCTATTTGTGCTTTATTTACGTTGGATTTCCTGTTTATTCCTTGAGCACAAAGGTTTTGTCTTTTCTTTTCAAAAGTTGAGTTTTTTTCCTAAATTCGGGAACTAAGTTGCTAAAATATACCTAAGTTGCTATAATATTTGCAAACGAAGTTGCTATAGTATTCGTGGGAATCGACATAACATTTTTTACTATTCGCTCGGTGTCTAAGAAAGCGAACTTGTGAAACTGCTGTAACAGAGGGAGCACACTTCCTACTTTTATGCTCTCTTTGGTTTACCTTTTGATTCAATCACTTTGTAGCTCCTTCTTGTCGTTTGTAAGTCTGCTTTTATAGTGTTGGAAAATGCTTCCAAAACTCAAGGTTTTTAAAGGAGCAACCTTCCACAACTGAGCTTAATTTTTAGTTATATATAGTTGAAAATTTAAGTTTTTTCCAATCCTTAATTATTGTTACTTTCGAACGCGGGGAAATACAGGGTGGTAATATAAAACTTTGCCGATATATGGTCCTCTAGCGACTGTTCCGTCCAACCGATCGAGATGAGATATCAGATATAGTTATTCAGAGGTATGAGCTCGGGATTCTGTGAACGGCAACCAAGTGGCGCCCACGGTTACAGTTATAGGTATAGAAACTTCAAATTTTCGAATGGCTACGCCCACTTTTTCCCGTCGCAAAATGCTCAGAGCATGCGGGAACCTAAAGAGGGATGGAACGGTATGTGTATCACAAAAAAACGGACGCGTTATGCATGCACAAAAAACAGCTCTGCGAACCGCCAACAAAAACATGATGATGGCACCCATGTGAAAAATGTGTAATCCAAATAAAAGTTTTCTTTTCTCCGATCTGTGTTGTCATCAGTGATTGGGGTCTTGCCTCTGTCATATGCAAATTTCCTCCGTGCGCCTCGATCGTGTTTTTGTAAACCGCTCATAACACGTTTTGCAGAACGTATCCGCTTTTTGTGATACACGTACCGTTCCAACGCTATTCACGGTTTTCGCATGCGCTGAGCATTTTGCGACGGGAAAAGTGGGCGTTGCCATTCGAAAATTTCAAGTTTCTGTTCCTATAACTGTAACCGTGAGCGCCACTTTGTTGCCGTTCACAAAATCCCGAGCTCTTACATCTGAATAACTATATCTTAAATCTCATCTCGATCGATTGAACGAAACGGCCGCTAGAGATCCATATATCGACAAAGTTTTTTTTATGACCACCTGTATTTCAGGCATTAGAATAAATTGTCATTATAAAAGCTATAAAAAAGAAAAGGAAAAAATAAGGATATATATTGTACATTGGATTACTACACATAAATTGCACATAATATTTTCACACGGAATGTGGCTGCATTTAAAAAATGCAGTGATAGAAGAATCGCCAAACGTAACTGCGAAAAACTGTTGCTAATCCTTCAAAAGGGTGCCCATCAGTATAAGGTCTCCATGGAAACCGTATCTTAATGTCGCATCCGCACATTCTCTCTAAAAGTGATAATCGACAGCTTTTCCCCGATGGCGAACGAAGAAAAAAAAAAACTCGGGGAGTGAAAGACAAACCATTTGAACGGAGAAAGAGCAGACAAAAATAAAATATTAAATAAGTCGTCTTTGGGGAATAAGTATAGGCATTTTCTAGAAACGAGAGAAAAGTGAATACGCAGAGAAGTGGAAACTTTAAAGTATGTAACAACTTTGGAAATTAGAACACATGTCATATTTTTGAAACTCTGAAAGTCGTTATCATCCAAGTGTTTCTAAGACTGTCTGAGAAATATTCTCGTAACCAGAAAAGTCTTTACAGGTTATGGTGATAAAGAACAGAATTCCATTCTGGTTTGAGGTTACCTCTTACAAATGTAAAAGTTTTAATTTATTATCCACTTTCAGAGAGAAACTGGTGCCATTTTTTTTTCTTTCTTGTAGCTCAAATAATACATGTGAACTTTGACGATTGCTAAAGGCATCATTTTTCTGTACGTGTGTTTTTAAAGCTCCCTTGTTAGAAAACTTGTCGAATAACGTAAGCTATTTTTCAACTAAAGAAGCTTAAGGGAAAAGTGAAAGAGCGACTAGTTGGACAGGAAAAGATTTAGTAGAATAGGAGTGGGGATATAAAAATTGAACTAAATAGAAGCCTAAAATAATAGTTTTTTTGTATTCTTGGTTTAAAATATATTATAGAGATTTGAGAACCAAATAACACGAGTGATATATGCACGTTAATTACATTGCTGGATGCATCGTTATGTTTTTCTCTCTAGGAGTGTCCTTCCATATATTTGTACTTAAAATCTATTTCTTGGAACGTAATTTTTTCTGATTAACTTTTACTTAAAAGACATATTTTCTCAGGACTGATTAAGACTTATAGAGTCAATGGTATGAAAAAAATCTCTTTTCCACGGCCACTCCTCAAAACGGCTACTTTTTTTCGGAACCATTTCTGGGCTGCTATAGAGAAGTTTAACTTTATAAAAATTTACATGCTAGTATCACACATCATGTGGTGGTTGTGTGTAGGTCATCGTGTTGGGTCACGAGCTACCACGGGGTGAGCTCAGGGTCGAAACCCGACCAAGTCATGGACGTTTTTGTACTGTTCCGTCATAGGGAGTGATTTTGGTTGCCCTATATGGAGTTCCCATAACATAGTAGTCAACAAATTCGTGGTGTGGAACGGACGAATTTCGAAAAGACTAATACCTACCACGTTAAGGCAAAAAATATTCCTTGCGCAGTCACAGAAATTTTTTAGAGAGTCCCTTTAATTAACTGCATTAAAATTGCTTGCAGAATTTTTCATTAAGGCAAAAGTTTCGTCAAAATTTTCTCTAAAGCAAATATTTCTGGAAAAAATGCGCTTTTAAAGTGATTAAAAAGTTTTATTACTATAACTTTTACGAATCCAGCAGACAAATTATTTTGGAAACTTTCCTATGCACCAAAGTAAATAAAATAATGCTAATAGGGCTGTCGGTTGAAAATATATAGATTAAATGGCGTTCATAAAGAATTCGACTTTTGTTTTTTAGATAAATTTATTGAGATTTGTGATGCTACATACACCAGTCAAACAGCTATATACTCATAAACCTCATAACCCATTCAAGGGGTAAGACGAATGTTTTAAACGGAGTTTCATTTATTCGCCACTGTAAGGAAAATGTTTTTTTCTGTTTTATATAGATAGAGTAGTAAAGATATCAAAATTTAAGAAATGGATTTTGGAGTTTTAAATTTATAAATCTAGTACACGCTCGATAAATCTAGTTTTACGCTCGATGAATTTACAGCTACTACTTTATTTATATAAAGTAGAAAAAAAATTCCTTTCTTCCGATGGCCAATTAATTAAACTCTGTTTAAAGCATTTTTCTTACTCCCTGAATGGTTTTGGTATTTAGGAGTTTATAGCTGTTGGTCTGGTGTATATAGTATCTCAAAATCTGAATATATTCATCTCAAAAACATAAAATGAGCATCTTTCCCATCTAAATAAGATAGCGAATTTAGACAGCAGAGAAATCACTACAGTGTTAATCAAAGCAATTAACCGACATAAAATTATCAACATTATAAACAAATTTGAATAAACTTATTAATATCTTCTCTCTTAATTTTTTTTATCAAGTAAATTTAAATTCAGAAAAACATCCCTTCGAGTGTAAGACCTTAGGAATATTTTTGTTTTAAAGAAGTCATACTTTCTGAATAAAGCGGAAGTTTCAGAAAAATATATAGTTTATAGTAAAATATTTCTGATGTATACAGCTATTGTGAGATAGATAGAGGAGCCATCTGTCTCCTTGATACAAGTACAGGCCAATTTTCACCTAGAGATCTTTTATGAACGTTGTACAGCTTATGTAGAAAGCACTTAGTTAGTATGAACCCCAAGAGCAATTCAAGGGAACTGCTCAAACAATTTTTTCGATGTGATATTTATAAATGCATTGCTTTCGCATTAATTAACCTTTTCTAAAAAGTATTCGTCAGTACTTTCATCACTGGAAAACCTATTAGAAAGGCAGATTAAGTTCTGGAATTACTTTTTATAATTTCATTCAGCTCTTGTCTATGCAATTAATTCTGTACATATTAAAAAATGTTTATCACTAGGTGTTTGTGGAGAGCAAGATAATTAAAGACAAAAGCTTCTTGAATCCATAATAATAGGGAAGGCTACATTTTTGGGAGCCATCAGATATAACCCCTGAGCCTGTCCGGATGTAAATAGAGAATGTAATTTCGCGAAGCAAACTCCACAAGCGAGAAATAATCTGCTCTTAATTTTATCTTCTTTTACCCTCTTTCATTTACTGCCCATTTCTATATGATTCTTCGCATTAGTGATTTGTCCCGAGAGATCTAATGCCCCAGCTAAACCAAGATTTGAAACTACTACCCATTCTTATAAGTTATCGTGGATTTAGGCAGCTTCTCAGTTTATTTCTTTAACTTATGAGCACTATTGATAAGCCATGTTATAGAACAGAAGTCCAATACGACAACTAAATTCAAGGAAGTTTTATCGGGGCTGAGCCATTAATAGTTTTGTACTCATCACTGATGCTAGAATACTTTGAATGTTAATCTCACCTATCAATTGTTTTGCAAATGTGCTGTCATCTTGTAACCGTAATGAGAAATATCGTACTTCGAGATAAAAGTAAAAATTTTCAACTCTTTTCAACCTAATCTCTCTATATAAAACAGTTCCGTAACTAACTGACGGACTGACTGACTGACTGACTGATATATAACGCACAGACCAAACCGCTGGATCTAAAGGGCTGAAATTTTGCATGGCGATTCTTCTTATATTGTAGGGGTGTACTAAGAAAGAGTTTTGAAAAGTTCGTCTTATAAAATTAAATTCGTCGATTTTATAAAATTAAATTTTTAAATTGTTTTTGTAACTTTTTTAAAGTTTGCATTTAAAATAAGAATCTGAGGGTTATAAAAGTTATATCACGAGAAAGATCATAAAAATTCCTTTAAAATGAAATCTTTTTCGAATCTTTACCTCCATTTTCTGATTTTGGGTGAATTTTTAAAGTTTTATTTTTAGAATTTAATTTATTAATTGCTGATCACGGGGTTTCTTTTTTTTGTGATACTTTAAAGACATTTTGCGCGACGTGCATAAAAACGAAATAAATTGACAGAAAAAATATTTTTTTTTCTTTCTAATGCGGCAGACGATTGGACATTATCCAAAAAATATTAAAATACAGTAAAAGAAATGTTCCTCAGACTGTTCTATATTCTTCAGTATGTTCTATTAGATTTAATTTGAATATTTTCTTCTACATTATTTTTCCTAAAAAATGCACGTTACGATTTTTTATAAATATATATTTTTTGGCATTAATTGCATATATTGACCGTTGTATTTAATTTTTTTTTGCTTTTTTGGAATTAATTGCGTACATTTGACCATTGTATTTAATTTGAATGTACTCCGTAGCGAAGCACGTGTATTCAGCTAGTATGAGATATAAACTTTCTGTAATATTTCATTATATCCACGCGAAAAAAAATTTCATTTGCGTTTCTAATTATATAGTATTTATTCAGTGATGGAACTGATCTAAAAAATATTTTAAAAAATATTTATAGTATAATTAAAAAATGATTTAAAAAATATTTTAATCAACAGAAAATGTGAATTTGAATTTTGTGTACAAAACATGTCAAAATACTTTTAACTTACTAATTCTGAAAGAATGGAGTGCATTATTCTTCTGTTAATCTGACATTGTTGGAATATGCCGGCAAAATAGTTTTGAGACCGGAAAATGTGAAGAGCCAAAAGTATGTTTTAATACGCAAATTTAAGGGAGATTCTACAGTGATATTTTTCTGACGTTAAATTACTACTTCGTTGTAAATTAGGTGAGAATAATTAGTTTAAATTTTGAGTTCTAATTTGGTCAGGTATCTTTTGCAAATTTGGAATGTATAAGGGCAAATCAAGTGAAATTAATCTAGTCTTCACCTTAGCCAAATGGTTTGTTCTGCTGATATTCACACGCTTGTACTAAGCAGTGGCACACCCAGGGGGTGGGGGGGAAAGGGGCCCTTCCCCCCCAAAAAAATAGAAATTGCATTATGACTATTGATTTTGCATTATAAATATTTTTATCCGTTCATCTCGCCCCCCCCCCACCCCCAAGAAAATATCCTGGGTGCCCCACTGGTACTAAGTAAATCTCTTGAGTTGACCAGAGCTTTACAAAGGTGTAAGTCGATGCTTACTTAGGTGGCTGATGTCGGGAGGAACCTACTTTAAGCTGAATCCAGATCTGTTCTGCTTCAGACAATTCAACCGGCAGCGTGGTGTCGTTAGATGATGAGCCATTGGTAAAGTCTTGATAGGTCGGAAACAATAACACAATTATACAATCTAGTTTTCCCTATATGATCGGACTCGCAAAGTTTTCTTGGTAGAGTAACAGTGCTTCAGTGCTGGAGGTTTTTTTTTTTTTACATAAAAGATAAACTTCCCATTGAAATAGCTTTTGATCACTCTTATTGGACTCGCTTTTATATATTTGATATTTATATGATGAATTTATGCATCGCTAATATTATATTTATAAAAGGGTGCATTTCATATTGAACGAAAATTCAGGAAAAAAGGAACTTTATTTCAAAATGTGATGGAGTATTGGTACAGAAATACTTTCCAGATGTATTATCTTTTTGTATGCGCTTACTTGGATCGATGTAATTGCTATACCTTGAAAATAGTCGGAATTTTCAGGTTGTCATCTTCGCGTTTTCAACTTTTTCTTTAACAGAGAAAGTTTTTGAACAATATTCCACTCTTTTACTCTTTCTTTTGGTTTAATTTATTCTGGACAAATGCAAAAGGGATTGCATTTAACCATATTCATAATTTTCACTGTTAAGTGCAATTATAACCTCCTCTTTGCAGTTCTCCTTTTGAAGCTTTAACAATCGTAACCCTGATCTGGAATCCGAATGGTAGGGCAAAAATGGATTCTGACATCTTTTATTTTAAAATGATTACAAGTAAAAAAGAGGAAGTTTGAAATTATTATAAAAGTTCCTTAAACGAAAAAATAGTAAAGATATTGTTTATTTTAAAGATGTCTAAACCTGTTTAACTTTTTCTTCTAGGTGGGAGACACAAGTAGAGCCAATCGGCCTGCTTAGTCAGCCTTTCCGAATTATCCTCGAAATCATCAATGAGTCACCAGTTTTCCCCTCACATGTTGCGGTTGACGACATCCAAGTCGTTCGCTGCTACGAAGGTAAGTACACTTTAAAGTGTGTTTCATCACCTCGTAAGGAAAATTTCTTGCTAATTTGTTTCACATCATGGTTTGGCTTGGAGCTCTACGGTCACCTTTTTGCTACACCAGGGGTAATTAGATCGGGACCTACAGTTTAAACCCGATTCCGAACGTCTACAAACATCCATGCCAACAGTGGGACTCGAACCCACAGCATCTGAACCGAATACCAGCGCCCTAGTCATTCGGCCATCACCTGACTTTCACATCATGGAAGAATACCATTACCATTGTGGACGCACTAGGGTATCTGAGAGCTTTTTATGCATCCTTATTGCTGATAATAAGGTTAGGTAATGACTAGTAATTTTCGAGGAAAAAAATAACTCAAGGAAAAAAAATCCCGAATTTTTTAAAAATTGGATGCCATCTTCTAATTATTAATTACCATTAATTCATGCACGTTGTTTTACTATAACTTTGTACATAACACGCTAGTTCAATTAAAAAGTTTAGATATTTTTTATTAAATACAATGCAAGTGCCAGACGTTATCTCTCTGGGAATGTGGAAAAACTTACCTAATAAAAATATTTTGTCAGATACTTTTATAAGATTCTTTAAAAACAGTATTCACCATATCTCATTTGAGGAATTATTAGCTGTAGATAAAATTTTTGTACTAGGCTTTACAATAGATAACTTTATACATAAGATTAATTTTTTCCAAGTTACGTTACAGTTACTGCTTTTTCTATCATGTTGTGAACCCCACTGTCAGAAGATTCTAGTCATTCAAATTTCGTAATATTTTGTCGATATTGAACTGTCGTATATTTATGGACTTTTGACTTAATGTTTTATTCGTAAGAAATTTTCTCGTAGAATTTTTGTTTCCGTTTTAATAAAAGAAAATATGAGAATAAATATGAAGCGAAAAATTCGGGAACGTTAAGGTGAGATGTCATAAGAATGTGGCCTGTATAATTTTTAATCTTTTATGGGTTTCGGATATATATATATATATATATATATATATATATATATATATATATATATATATATATATATACATATATATATATATAAGTGTGAGTTATTAAATATAAGTTCAAAGGCTAGGTCTACGTTTCGAACCCCCACCCCTTTTTAAAAAAGGGTTTTGATGAAATACGTATGCTTTTAGCTTATATGGGAAATAATAATATGAAAGTAAATGAAGTTTAGTAAAAGTTTCGTGAAATTTTTAGAATTAGGCAATTTTGCAGGAAAACTTCGCAAAATACAACGCTTACACTGTATACCATACACTCACTAAGGTATTTTCTGAATTTTAGGAAATATGTCAGATTATAATTAAAAATGCAAAATTTTTAAGGTAATTAATCGTTTTAGGAAAATTGTCTATTAAATGATTAAATTAATATTTAAAGTTTAAAATCACATGAAAATTTTTAAGCATTAAAAGTATAATCAATAATGTGTAAAACATTGTAGTAAAAATTTGGATCATTGAGGTTCTTGTACGCAAAAATTCGTAATTTTTTTTTAAAGAAAATACATTTCAAGATTAAAAATTTTAAAAAGAATGTATTAAACTTATAACTCAATCTCAAAGTTTCCCTCATTTGTGTACGAATAATTATATATGAGGTTATGTGTTCACCTTGATTTAGTATTTCAATAAGTTTGGTTTTATGGTTCCTCTTTTATACCATTGCATTCTGCGTTAAACATTCAGTGATTACTAAGTAATAAGTCACCATTTCTTGCTTTATGCCAAAACTAATTAGTTTTTGTGCTATATTGAATTGTCTCTTTTTGTTCCATAATTTGTAGGTTTAGTAGGGGAATAAATATAATTTTCTTTTGCTTTAGTTCACTTTAAATTAATAAAATAACATTTATTTAGATCACCTGGTTCTAAGGTCTCCAAAACAGTGCAAGTATCTTACCAAGAAATCAAATTACAGTACTTCGAAGGATACTCGGTGACTGAAAAATTTTAGATCAAATTTATTCATTGAAAGGAGATTTCGAAAGGTCATTCATTTCGATAGCGAATTTAAGTTGGAATAGATATAGAAAAAACAAAGCCATATTTTGTTGTAATCTTTTGAAATATATAATTTTTCTCGTTAAGGTTAAGTTTTAAACGAGGGATAACCAACATGTCTATTAATCCCTACAGCGATTTAAATTTTCAATTTCAGCATAACTTCCCGTCCTGCACAAGATTCTTTCCACACTCTTCCTTTGAAACTATATTTTCTAAGTTTATTTTGAATGCTTTTAAGCAATTTAGAAATGTAAATACAGACTACAACGCATATCAGTAAAATGACCAACTTTAAACTTGAAAGGAAAGTTTTTAAACTTAGAAATAATACTGGTAAGTTTCTTTAAAAAATTTGATCCTATAACATAATGTATTCAAAGAAAATTATTTTGATGTTGAAAATATAAAATATAAATTTTATACTGTATGACCAAGTTTCATATTAAAAAGATTTTATAAAAATAATATTTGCGTACTAGCGAGTGATTTTCATTCAAACTAATGTTTGAATTTAAAATTGAAATCAAGTTTGTGGTAGAACGAATAATAATTACAAGATAAAAAGAACTTTTTATATACCATGTTTTTAAATTTTCTGTTGAATTGACAATTCTATGTATCAATAAATACTTTTTTAAAATTTTTTGATGAATTATCCTATCAAATTGAAAGAAAATGAAGTTAATTGGAAGATAACTTGCGTTTAACTTTTCGTTCCCTTCCCGGCCAATAGATGGCTGTACCAGTCTACAAAACAAAATTTATTGAAAATGATTTCAAATCTGCTTAAAGATGGCTAAAAGTATTAAAAGAATACATTGTCAGCTTGTTCTGAGCTATTCTAAAAGTTTCAAATGTCTAGCTAGTCGGGAAGTCAGATAAAAATCAATTGCAAGATTTGTACTGAACAAACACACAAACATACAAACAAACAAACAAGAAAGCGAGTTAACAAAAACGTGGAAAAAATCAGTTAACCTTATCTGATTGAAGAGATTTTTAAAGGGTGAAAGTCAACTGCGAAAGTATTTTAGAGCATAAAATCAATAACAGAGCATATTATAGAACAGGAATATTATTCTCAGCGGCCGGGTTGGCAATCAGTAGACACGTTGGTCACTTCTCACTAAGTTTCAAGTTAAAATGTAGAATGCACTTTTGAAGTATATGCCGATTACGCTGTACAGATAGTCTCCCATTATGATGCTTACTATTTACATTCCGTTCACTTACAGAGAAGGAAATCTCCACTGACTGTCGTGCCCGCCAATTCCAGTGCTACGATCTCATCTGCATCGAAAGCTCAGGGTTATGCGATATTACGGCCCAGTGCACGCAGGGAGAGGATGAGGAACAAGACTGTGGTAAGCTGACATTAAGAGATATCAATTTAATCAAAACGTTATTACCAGGTCTACATAACACATTACTACTAGGAGCAGATATTGCCAAACTAAATGTTTCGCCACCTCATGTATCATTTTAAGTTGTCAGATTGATTGCCACATGTTCATGGCAGCAAGGGACGCAAACGTTTGAACTTATTTCTGTATTGAAATTAAGGTTTAAATAAGGAACGCCTAATTCATTAAGACAAGACTGTTTTTGATTTCGTTTGGTTAAATGAGACTGTTTTTTAATACGTGCAGTGCATTCAAATGCAAAAACTAGAATTAAAATGCATGCATTTGTTTATACATCATTAATAATTACAAGATAAAAAGAACTTTTTATATACCATGTGTTTAAATTTTCTGTTGAATCATATAAACTTCACAATTCTATGTATTAATAAATACTTTTTAAAAATATTTTTGATGAATTATCCTACCAACTTGAAAGAAAATGATCAAATGCATAATAAAGAGTTATCAAATGCGTAATCAATCATTTAGCTCGGCAATTGCAAGTAAACTTGAGTTTAACTTTTCGTTCCCGTCCCGGCCGATAGATGGCTGCACCATTCTACAAAATATAATTAACTGAAAATTAATTCAAATCTGCTTAAAGATGGCTAAAAGTATCGAATGAATGCATTGTCATCGTGTTCTGAGCTATTCTAAAAGTTTCAAATGTCTAGCTAGTCGGGAAGTTAGTTAAAATTTGATTGCAAGATTTGTACTGGACCAACACACAAACAAACAAACAAACAAACAAGAAAGCGAGTTAATAAAAACATGGTAATAATAAAAATATAAGCAGAAATCTCGCGTATCTTTATGAGTGATCAATATCCTTTATTCCAATACTCAAACAAATAAATAAATAAATGTATCCCTTCTTTATAATAAATTTGTTATATTCACAGACATAGTGGCAATCAGTTCCTAAACTATAGCGTCAATTTAGAATATTTTATTAGCGTATTCGTGTTGAACATAATTAAAAATGAAAAATATTCATTTTCATGAATTTGGGCACAGTTATTTTTAGATTGTCTCCTAACACCTTCAATTTTTTTCCCCTGACGTTTTTATTTGAACACCTGTTTGTAATGTATCAGGTATGAAATTTAAAAACCAAGGTACCACGAAATATAAATCTATATTCTTTTTGCTACAGATAAGGTACCTGACACCGCATATTGCACTTTTGAAAATGGAATGTGTGGATGGTACAGCAACGAGTCTTCAACTGGTATGTGGATTTTACGACGAGGAGAAGATGCAACAAATAGTCGGACAGGACCAACAGTAGATCACACATTTAGAAATAAAACAGGCAAGTTTCTTTTTAATCTATATAAAACAGTTCCGTAACTGACTGACATACAACGCACAGACCAAACTGCTGGACCTAAAGGGCTGAAATTTTGCATGGCGATTCTTCTTATTGTGTAGGGATGCACTAAGAAAGATTTTTGAAAAATTCTTCTTAGATTTTTTAAAAATTAAATTTTTAAGCTGATTTAGTAACTTCTTTTAAGTTTGCATTTAAAATAATTTGAGGGTTATAAAATTTATATCACGAGAAAGATCATAAAAATTCCTTTAAAATGAAAACCTTTTCGAATCTTTACCTCCATTTTCTGATTTTTGGTGAATTTTTAAAGATTAATTTTTGGAATTTAATTTACTAAATGCTGATCACGTGATTTCTTTTTCTGGCACTTTAAATTAATTTATCGTTCGTGCATAACAACGAAATAGACAAAAAAATAATTTTTTTCTTGCTAATGTGTCAGACGATTGGAAATTATCCAAAAAAAATATTAAAATTTAAAAAATACAGTAAAAGATATGTTCCTCAAACTGTACTATATTCTTTAGTATGTTCTATTATATTTAATTTGAATATTTTCTTCTACATTAATTTGTCTATAAAAATATCCGTTACGATTTTTTTTAAATATATTTTTTCGGTTTTTTTTTTACATCAATTACATACATTGATCGTTGTATTTATTATAAATATATTTATACATATTTTTGTCATTAATTGCATACATTGACCGTTGTATTTAATATGAATGTACTCCGTAGCGAAGTACGGGTTTTCAGCTAGCCATTATTAAAGAACAAACGCAAATAAAAATAATAAACTGATATTTACAGAGTTAAATATCCCACCCGTGTTCTGTCGTGACCTTCGAAACCCTGGTTTCGAAGGTACGGTTCTGTACTGGCGAGTTTCCTCGAAGTTCGGGTTCGAATCCCAACTAAGGCTTGGCCTTTCCTCTGATGTTTCCTCATAGGTGGCGGTGGTAGTTCACCTATATGATGCTCCCATAATAGACTACCAACAAGTATTGTGGTGTGGATGTGCAAATGTCCTCAGGACAAGAGCTTGTGACGGTTGAAAGTAAATATTGTATATTGTTCCAGCGTAGAATATCAGCAGAAACACACAATTTTTTTTTATTGTTGATTTCAATTCTACTTCTATGTTTTGTCCGTTTTGAAGTTTCGAGATGGAGATGCAAATTTCAAGCGCACTTTTTTGCTTTCATTTGAAATTAAATGTTCATGAAAATCAAAAGTTCAAATTCCTTTTCAGTCTGAACACTCGATAAAAAATAAGATATTAAGTCAAATCAAAGAAAGACGTATGATAACTTCATTTAAAACAGAAAATAAACTGGAATTTTCTATTAGAGTGTTGAGAGTATCTCGTGTGGACATTCGGTATATTGGATTTTTTCAAAAAATAAATGATTACAATATATAAACGAAAATATAAAGCTGATTTGATATTCCTTTTGTTTTAAGGACCTTAAAAACTCCGTGCGTCTCGAGTCATGAAGACTGTGATGAATTTTTGAGATTTTTTGAAGAGGAATTCAATAATTTTCAATAAATTAAATACTTCTCTCATGGTTAACAGAATTTTATGCAACATTATTTACAAACAAATAAGACCTTTAAAGCCTCGTGTGTCACAAAATATGAATGCTGTATAGAACGCATGAGATTTAATGACAAGAAATGGATTGCATTTAAAAAATGAAGTGCTTCTGTAAAGGTTAAGCAAAATTCTGTAATTCTTTTAAGAAATAAGATTTTAAAAACTCCACGTATCTTTATTTATGAAGGATGTGAAGAATGCTTGAGATTTGTTGAAGAGAAATGATTTTTTGAAGGTTAACAAAATTTCATGTAATATTTTTTTAATAAATGAGAATGAAGATCTTCATGTGTCTCTAGATATGAATATATGAAAGAATGTTTGAGATTAATCAAAAGGAAAGGGATTGCTTCACAATAAATAAGATACTTTTCTAACGGTTGACAAAATTTTATTTTTTTCTTTCCAAATAAAACCTTAAAAGCTCCATTGGTCTTCAGATATGAATACTGTGCAGAATGTTTGAGATTGTTAAAAAACGATCAATTACTTTTTGAAGAATTAAATACTTTTCAATGATTAAACAATTTAAAAAACAATTATGTTTCTTCTTTCCGACTAAATCGTAACAGCTTTTAACGATGAAAAGAAAAGGGCTACTTAAAATTAAGTACTGAATACTAACAAGATTGTCACTGTCTCCACCTGAGAGAAAAGAGGTAGTTAGTGGGTATTTACCATCGTCTAATATTTAGAGCAGTCATAACAGTAACTTTAAAATGCCTAAATAAATCCTTTCGACTGTTCTTTCTTGCCAGTTTAAAAATTATAACTTTGTATGTAGAAAAAAATATGTTTGTTTCTTTCTTGAAATAAAAAAGAAAATTAAAAAGCGCGTATTGAATGCATTAGGAAAAAAATTTTAAATTTCATCTGTAAAACAATTTGCTTAAATATCAACTGATTTGAATGTATTCAGAGTTTTTAGTAATTTCCAAATGTTTAAAGCAAAGCAAAATATACACTGATGATTAGATTATGATGATTTAGGTCTACTGACCTATTTTCAGGATGAGAGTAAAATATGGGTAAATAATGCGTTTAAAAGAATTTTACTTAGATTAGATTTATAAACCTTTTGTAATAACATTTAAGGTTTGTTATATATTTAAATGATGTATCTAAAATTAAGTTCAGGTATTGTTAACTTTATTCTCATTAGTACTTTATATTTTTGGAACGTAAGACAATAAAAATAAAAAAATTGTACCAAGGATTTCCCCAACACACACTAAATTTACTTATAAAAATAAATTTTTTTAAAGAAATTTATGATTCTAATTGGAATATGGGAATTCTCTTTTGAAATAGGCAAAGTTTCTGCATAATATTTTCTAAGTGGTTTTGGACTGATGATTTTATTGTTTGTTATTCTTCTAAAACAAAAAAAATTGTTAGTATAGATTAATAAGTTATTAAATCATGAATAAATAAATAAAAAATTAATTTTTTTAATGGTAGATAAGGTAATTAATTAGAAAGCTTATAAAGAAAACTTCGGAAATTTCTTATTTCTATTATAATGAAAGTATAATAGTTTAAAAGAATCTAATGATGTACTGACTGTATGTAAATAGTTATAAACTTCAACAAAAACAGTTATGTTCATGCACTTTATTATAAAGCAGCCAAAACATTTCTTTACATTTGAGAAACAAACTAGTATAGAATGCGATTCCCAAGTGTATATATTTTTAAAGTAATTAAACGTAAAAAATCCGAGAAGGAAAAGTTCTTTTGCTGTTCTCTCTTAAGTAAGAAGTTCATTTACAGCGCTTTTTTCAAGAGTTTTTGCTTATTTTGATGTCACATTTAAACCGCTAGATTTAAGTAAAAAGCAGAACTAAAAATTCAACACCAGCAAGAGGAAAATATATCGCCTCTGAAAAATATGATGACTGCGACAAAATTAAATGACTATAGTGGGTTATTGGTTTATTAGTACTTTCAGAGAAAGAGAAGCACTTAAGTATTTCAAGTACAGTTGCGATAGATGTATGCTAAAGATTATTTTATTTAACGAAGCTTGCTAATGTAAAAGAATATTTTGTTAGATGAATCCACAAATTTTACTGTGGCAGCAAGCACATTATACTTTTGCTCTTTTTTCTACGTCTTTTCTCTTTCCCATACCATTCCCCAATAATGACGATAAGCTTACAAAAAAAATATACCCTTTTGGCAATTGTAAAGATGCGGGTGCTTCTTGGCGCGGTTTGGCGAAATTTTCAAATTTTGCCGAAATTATACTAAAAGTCAGTCGATAACGGGTCAATTACGATAACAGCGGAAAACAAAATTACGTGTTATAATATGCTATAACATGTAAACATTTTGATTCTAGAATTTCATCTTCAGGCGGAGCCATTTAAAGCAAATTTATCAAAATATAATATAATTACAGTATCTCTGTCCTGATAGAAGCTCTTAACAAAATCACTTCCTAAACTAAAAACTTTCAATGTTTCATGCCAAATCACTCTGAGGGGTACCCGCTTCTTTAGAATTACCTATTTTTTGTCTGCGATATGAAATTTCATTTTGGTAATTGAAACGTTTATAGGTAGACTAAAAAGTAAGCACAAAGAAATGAACATGAAGATTTGGTATCAGTTGCAACTACAAAACAATAAGCTGTAATGATAAACAGGCATATTTTGTTTTAAAACACGTGAAACACACGTGAACACCGCCACAATACAAGATTTATATATCCATTATCTTAAAAGCCATAATGTTAAAGAAATATATGTTTACAAAAAATACAAAGAGAAATACAAAAGAGGAAAATACAAAATAGATCAACATACATTACACATCGTTGTGTGTGTGTGAACAGGATCAAGAACACAGTTTTTTAAAGCTTCGTACTCAAGTGTGTTCTCTTCCCGTGGTAAGACTCCTCAAATAAGATGAGATTTACTAATTAGTACTATGTACCAAGGGATTTTACTTAAATGAAAGATATTTCTTAACAATAAATATCCTCTTATTATATTGGTTAATTGAAGGCACGAGGAAAAATTTCTGATATAAGTATGTATCAGTAAAGAGATGAATAATGTTTATGGAGTAGAAAGTACTATGGAAAATGAAAAATGTGTGGAAAATTCTTATTTCAATTTCATTTTATAAAAGTTCGATGAATTAGGAAAAACTTTGTCAAAATTCATCATGATTCAATTTTCAAAAGAGTTAAACGGTTTAATACAACTACTGAGAATACACCAGGTTCTATCAGCCTTTAAAGCAAACTTCCCTTAACGGATTGAAATTCTATTAGGCAGTTAAAAAAGAAAATCTTAAATGATTTAGGAATGGAATCATGTGTTTAGTAGAATTCAAATTATCGTCACTGTGCTCATACTAATTGGACTTCATCAGGGGAGCCATTGCTTCTTTTTTTTTTTTTTTTTTGCACTTGTGACGTACCTTGTTGCAAGTTGGCTTTTAGTATGGAACATTTTCAATTTAAGAAATACGTAACCGACGTCACTGAATTTTCGCTACAAACTCCTCCAATCTCAATGGGTCCATTAAACCTTCATCTATATTTTATATTTAGAAAATTGCTTTTCATATACTTGTTACGAGGACTTATAATTCTTCAATATTAAATTCCATATTTGGTATGATCTGTTTTTTATTTTTCAAAGTGTAACTTTATGATTCATAACATTCAAATTTTATATCTATAAACTGAATATAGTCTAATTCTTACAATTTTTTCCCATTTTTATTTCCCGCAGGTACGTTTTTGATGGCGAAGTTTCCACCTGGACGTGCGTTCGGTAACCAAGCAACATTCAGCAGTCCATGGTTTGCACCTCCACCTTACTACCACAGAAACATTCATTCAGCTTACTACAACAGTTGTCAGGTAGGATATAGCCCTTTCAATTATCAAACTCCATGGCGTTACAGGTTAAGAGCAAAAGCTACATGCTATATATGTCAATTTCTTAAAGAATCGTTCCTTAACCTTTAGCTTACGGGGCCCATTTATTCGATTACCCTATTAGAACGGGAAATTCCGTAACTCCTTTGAACGGTCATTAAGATATATCTATATCTATCTGCCTATCTATCTATCTATATATATATATATATATATATATATATATATATATGTGTGTGTGTGTGTGTGTGTGTGTGTGTGATAATATTATTAATTACCTATAATCGCTCTTTCTGCACTTTCTCTCTCATCTGGTAACACCTTTCCGACTCCTTGGCGAGATGCTTCGACTTTCCACTTACTAACTTCCTCCGCCAATTCTGGCAACCTCTGGGACCTAATTCTAATTTCGCGCGCTACGATTTAGACGCTTGGCTGACTCGAAGTGAATAAGATGTGTGGTTACATCCGTAAAATAAATCCCTTTGTTCCTGAAGCTGACTTTATTATTTCCCAGCCTCGATTGCAGTATTTTCAGGAGATGACCATTCCGGTCATCTCATATATATATATATATGTATGTATGTATGTATATATATATATATATATATATATATACAGTCGGACCTCTATTTAGCGAAGTCCGTAAATCCTGAAAAAAAGGTCGTTATATGGAAAATTCGTTAAATAGAGTTTCACCTTTTAAATTACTTTAAATTACACAAAACAGATTTTAAATTCATAAACACTAAATATTATTAAAAGAAGTAATTAATCACACCTTTATTTTGTAAATTAATATCTATTTATTTTATATATCTTACCCATCAAAAAGAAATCTGCAAGAAAAACAAGAATAAAACAAAACATTGTCTGGGAATACACTGTATTTTCAATTAAAAAGAATTAATGAATTTTAATGACACTGTCGCATTTATTATAACAAGCAATTTTAAGCATACATTACCACATGCGTTCTTAAATTTAATTACTGATAAAAGTCTGTTAATTTTGTCTGAGTTTTTTGTTTGAAAAAGTGTTTTCTCTCATAATTCGTCTCGCATCTTTGGAATGCTCCAAAAGAAGGTGGTTTTGGAATACTCCAAAAACCCCTTCAGTCGTATTTTCTTCAAACTGTAATCCGCATCGGATTGTTTCAAATGATTTTAGCATTTCATCATAGGAAGGTTTGTTGATTTCTGCATCATGATCATTTCCATCTTCTTTATCTTCGTCTTCATAGCAATTCATTGCTGTATTGTTTTTATTTTTTACACTGTCCAAAATTTCCAAATCAGTTAGTGTTTCGGAGGTTTCAACTTCAGAATCAAGTGAAAGAAAATCCTCAATCAGCACATCATCGTTAATTTCTTCTTTTTCCCTTAGCTGTATTCACATTTTTTTAAGTTCCTCTAAAAGAATATCGACTTCGTCCTCCGTACTTGCCAAATTCTCATGGCTGACAAAGAATCCAGCTTTGGCAAAACTGTTGCGAATAGTACGATCTGTGACATCATAGTTCCATGCTTTTGAAATTTCTGATATGCTTTCCCGTAAGTTTAATTTTGACATGGATTGGTTGTCTTCAAGCGCAGTGATAACTTTTCGCACTATTCCTTTTTGATAGTGAATTTTAAAATTTTTTATCACTCCTTGATCCATGGGCTGCAGTTTTGATGTAGTATTTGGTGGCAAGTAAAAAACTGTAACATTTTTCAGTTTTTGGTTGATTTCTTTCGAATGGGCGGGACAATTGTCAAAAATGAGAGCAATTTAACTACACTCTGTAATCATACGTTTATCCAACTATTGAACCCATTTTTCACAAATTTCCGACGTCATCCAAGATTTTTTATTAAAGTCATAATCAACCTCCAAAGATTTTGTGCCTTTTAAACATCTTGGATTTCTGCTTCTTCCAATAACTAATGGTTTCAATTTCTGATGTCCAGTCATATTTGCACCTAACATGACAGTTAATCTTGCTTTGCTTTGTTTTCCTCCAAAGCTTTTTTATAAAAATGCTAATGTCTTTTGAGGCAAACATTGAAAAAATAAAGCAGTCTCATCCTCATTAAAGATTTTTTCTGGCTTATAATCTTCTATAATTTTACCCAGTGTCTCCGTTATCCAATTTTTACTATCATTATCATCAACGTCTTTACTTTCATCAGATATTACTTTTGCTGTAATTCCGTAACTTCTCTTAAATTTTTCAAGCTATCCATTGCTTCCTCGAAATTCGTCGTATCCCAATACCTTCGCAAATTGAAGAGCTTTCTCAATTATGGAAGGCCCAGAGATCGGAACATTTTTATCTCGCATTGTGTGTATCCACTGCCTCATCCACATCTTCATAGACACAAGCTTTTTAACGTTTTGAATAAGAATTCGATGAATCATAATTTTGTATCTTATCACGATTTTTTATTATGGTTGATAAGCTGTTTGGAGGAATACCAAATTTTAAAGCAATATCCCTTTTCTTCACGCCTTTACCCACCTCACGAAGAATTAATTCTTTTTCTTTGATGCTCAAGCACTTTGGCTTAGACATTTTCCAGCTACAAGAACCGAAATTACCAGCACGACTCAACAATCTACAAAACGGGAGACTACTTCAAGGTCACGGGACAGCTTCATTGAGGGTGAATGGGGATATTGAAAGTTTTTCTAGTGAAGTGGACAGTATGGGGGGGGGGGGGTTAAAGGTTGCTCTTCCTGGATGAAATTCAAAGGATGACAGCGATTTTACGGCTTTCAGTGTGTTAGGCGACTGTTAAAAACAGTTCAAGGTCACTGATCACCAAAAAATGTGTTAAACGAAAGAATAAGTTTGAAATGCTCAGAAATATTTTGATAAATATGAAGGAAAAAAAATTTGGATCACAAGAAAAAGTTCGTTAAATAGAGAATGCACTTGGCTATTTGGAGGTTATTTTACGAAGAAATTCGCAAAATGTTCTTGGTTCCAAGGAAAAGTTCGCAAAATAGAGGTTCGTTAAATAGAGGTCCGACTGTATATATATATATATATATATATATATATATATATATATATATATATATATATATATATATATATATATATATATACAGGGATATTTTTTTTAAACTGACACTACTCGTAGCCATTTGTAGCGCGATGTATCAGCCGGAATTCCACCAAATTTGATAGAGGGACTAAAGACGACATGGGAAAAAGTTTCCGTGAAAAAAAAATTAGTTCCAACAGTCGGCGATAGGGGAATATATGGCGCTGCTGTTGTCGGAGCACCCGAGAATTGCATAAAATGCAAGTAAAACATCGAAATGCAAATTCATGACTATGTAGTCGACAGCAGTATCAGTATTTTGAACTATAAAGGGCGGAATCTGTTGCGCCTTCGCGTTACAGAAGAAAGGGTCATCAGTTGCTTTTTTCCACTTGCATGGCCAGCTCGCTCCCTGGACCTAACCCATGTGATATTTTTCTTTGGGGTTATTTAAAAACTAAGGTGTATCTTGGTGGAGTCTCGAACTTAGCGGCCCTAAAGGACAACATTTCCCGGACTTTGATGAACATTCCTGGTGACATGTTACGCTTGGCCGTTGAGAATATAGTCTTCAGGATGCAATGTGTCGTCCACAGGGACTGTGGTTACACTGAAAGAGGGAGAAGTGAATTTGCTGCGTAAAGTGCTATTGCAGTGAAATTTCTTTGTTATTCATTCGTCTGCTTACAAATTTTTCAATATTCATCTCTTATATTTATAGCCCAAAATACTGGCGCTGCTGTCGACTACGTAGTCATGAATTTGTATTTTGATGTTTTACTTGATTTTATTCAAATTCTCGGGCGCGCGGACAACAACAGCACCATATCTTCTCCTATTGGCAACTTTTGGAACTATTTTTTTTCCACGGAAACTCTTTCCCCTGTCGTTCTTAGTCCCTCTATCAATTTTGGTGGAATTCCGACTGATAGATCGCGCTACATATGGCTCTGAGTAGTGTCAGTTTTAAAAAAATTACCCTGTATATATATATATATATATATATATTCCCTCTTGGGAACGTATTATTGGGATACATGCTGTCCCACCCCGTAAGGAAAAGGTTAATTAGTGAACTTCCTGTCTATATGAAAGTAAAAACATCATGACATGTCAACAATACTGGGCACATGTAGTACAATACTTGATACTACTTTTAAATTTGCTGCTATGTCTTTTGTATTTACTGTTCTTGTCTGCAACGCATATTTCTAATATTTGTGGAAGTTACTGAATGGTGAAAGTGGAGGTAGTTAATTTTTAGAAGGACCTTCTCTTTTAGAACATTTATATCGTTTACGCTACAATTCTATAATATTAAGGTCCTGTTCACATAGGAGTCCGGTAGTGGAAGCGTTAAAGTATTGAAATATATTTAACCAATGACAAACCTCCAAACGATTAGCAGCGAAATTTTTAATGCCTATGATTGGTTTATTTTCGTCTCAGCGCCAACTTTCCTTTTACACTTCGTTACCGGAATTCTATGTGAACAGGCCCTAAATGAGATCGACGCAAAATTATGGTTGTACATACGTAGCAATTGACTGAAATGATTTCGTTTTTTGTGACGTCAGAGTGGCGCATTGGTTAGGCAATACCAACCCTCTACTATTCTGGGTAAAAAGGACTTCGACAGATATCGTTCCATTTAATTAACTGATAAAAGAATCCATGACTTTATGTACTTACAATCGATAGCAGATGACTAGAGACCGAAGTCTACTCTAAGATGTAAAGCCTGATCCCGCACTCGGAACGTCAGAGCCTGGGTCGAGCTCAGCCTGTCTCATTTCATATATAGAACTATATGCAAATGCACTTTACTTTTGCATTACTCTTTTCATTTATTTACTTATACACTCCATGACCATCAATAATATAATAAAACTCTGAGTTTGTGTTTAATTCAAAACAACAAAAACGACTCTTAAGCACGTTACTTTGAGAATGTGGTGCCCTTGAGTGAATCGTAGTAGAACTAAACACACTTCATTTGAATTGACAGCCAAGGGTTGCAGGGTTATTGGAGTTTCTATGTCATAATATATATTCATCATTAAATTAAGAGGGAAGATGGGGTGACGTCCAATGTTCCGTTGACCCCATGTCAGTTGAATGAAAAATGTTTTGTTTAGGACAAGATAATTTTATTTAAAGAAAAGCAGTACTCATTTGGATTGTAAAATTAGGCCGACACGAGTAGAAAATAAATCTTGTACTTTTGAAATATGGCAAATCGACCGAAAATTATGTTAGAAGAAATTTGTTTAGTTAATCATAACGATGTTACTTTTCACTGTAAGAAATAACTAATTCCAATACTTGAGCTATGAATAACACGATTGGTTGAAAAGTTTTGTTAAACTGCTTTACCATTTACGATATAACTTTCATATCAATTCAATATTGAAATCAACTCAACTTCCTTTGTGAGTATTATCAATATTGCATTGATATGAAAGTTATTGGGAGCTTTGGGAGCCCTGTGCATAAAAGAGAGCTAGAATGACTTGGCATTTTATCTTGGAATCTTTCCAAAGCATCTTTGTAGGACCAGTGTTGTTGTTGTTGTTGTTGTTGTTGTTGTCGTGGATGACCAGTGGTGGATGATGCAATCGCAGGCCCCCAAGCGGAATCTAGTGTTGAGGCTCCTTTGTTCTAAATATTATTAACAAATATTATTTATTACTTATGATATATCTTCACGGTCGAAAAGCAAATTTTATTGGTCAGTTATTAGGTAATAAAAATTTGTACGACGCCATTTGTCGTTCGACAAACAGTAAATTGTCTAGATTAAGTTGATATCTTTGCCTGCGGTTCGAGGGGCGCAGGGTTTCCCAATAGGGTCGGCAGATCTGTACTGTCCGGCCGGCGTCCAGGCATATATGAAACATCACCAAACATGGGAAATTAACCTTCGGCTGAGCATGCAGGAATTGCTACGCAGCGGCGGTCTTCGGTGAATCATGAGCCGATACACGAAAATGGAGGGAGCCGAGGTGTCAAACGCATTGGCTGAGGTTCGAAGAATGCATCTCTTTTTGAAGTCGCTAGTTTTCGAAGGCCCTAACACGCGCTACTTGCGTCTGCGCAGTGATCCTCCACTGTGTAGAACCGAAAATGCCCCGGACTTTAAAATTGCGAATTAAATACTTTAATACCGTTTTAATCACACCAAGATAGAAATTTTATAATTGTCTTTCTGGGCAGTATCATTTTTTTCAATTTATAACATTTTCTATCAACAATGTTTTCCTTATTACACCAATCCTTTGTAACATCCAATGTGATTCCATGAAAAGCCTTCTCTTTTTAGGTGAGATTCCACTTTCATAAATTCGGATCAAATATGGGCGAACTTCGGCTCTATAGCCAAGAGATCGATCCCGCTTCGCCGAAGCACAGGGTGACTGCTTTGTGGAGGAGCTACGGGAACAAAGGCGATGTCTGGTGGAATCAGGTTGTGTCTTTGCCGAACATGACAAACGCGTAAGCATATTGTTAATGTTATTTAAATGCTTTAATTACTTTTAATAGCTTTTGTGTTTAACCAAGAAAGCTCTTAGAAGACTTAATTTTATGGTTTTAAATATATTGTGAATTGTGTAGATTTATGAGCAGCGTGAATTTGAACAGATATTCAATGTCATTGACATTTTTCTTCCAAGATTCCAATATTTCTTATTATAAACTGTGTTAACTTGTGCCAGCCTTTAATGGTTATTACTATATTCTGTATCTCCTTGTTAATATACTCTATAGATCTCTTTTAATTCCAGTATAATGAAAGTATGTTGGATACTCCTTTTTGTGCTGTGATTAGATAATACAAATTACGATCTTCCCGTTTTGACTTTGTACGTAAAATATCTCCAATGATAGGAATTCATTTATGTCTGCAAGTAATAAAACTGAAAATACAGTGAAACTACTCTCACCGGCCACCCCTCTAAACGGCCAAATTTTGTTCAAAACTGATTAAAGACTCCATAAAGCTAATGTTATAGAAGGAACCTCTTTTCAAGGGCCACTATTTTTAGGACCATTAATGGCCGCCATAAAGCAGTTTCACTGTATATCGAAGGAGTCTGTTTCCTTTTCAATAGTAATTCCCGAAACTAAGAAATAGTCATTCTCGTTTTTTGCATTAGTGAAAATTATTTATTTTAGAATAAATGATGTTCTTCAAGAAAGAGGTTCGACATGATGATGTAGAGAACCACCAAAACCTTGAAAAAATTTCTGCCCTTATTTAACGTTTTTTTTCTCTATTAAGACAGTAAGGAGTCTATTTAAAATTGCTTTTATATATATATATACAGTGGAATCTCGACCGATCGTTTTAGGATCCATCGTTTTTCCGTATGTGTCGTTCATTTTATCCAGTCCCAACGATCATATTGCTTTGTTATGTTTCCGCATCTATTGTTTTCCCGCATTTATCGTCCATTTCAATCGGTCCCTTGGAAAACGATAGATCGAGATTCCACTGTATGTATGTATATATATATATATATATATATATATATATATATATATATATATATATATATATATATATATATATATATATATATATATATATATATTAATTAATCACTCGCATATAGCATTTAAATATCGGATTTCAAACGCAAGAAAGAGAAATATAAAAACATGCATTTGTTAACCAATGAATCGTAGAATATTGAGAGAAAAATTCTTCATAGTTTAACAAAGGGTATTGAAGATCAGTGAATCAGTCAATCTGATTAATCAATAATGGAATTCTTAACCAGTTGTTTCGAAACAACATTCGGGTTTTACGAAAAAAGTTTAAGCACTTCATGCTCTCATGCTTATAATATATATATATATATATATATATATATATATATATTAAACACTCGCATATTGCATTTAAATATCGGATTTCAAACGCAAGAAAGAGAAATATAAAAATCAGCAAGCGATGCACGGTAATCAGTAAGAGAGGAAAATGATAAATTACAAGTGTCATTGCTTAAGGAAATCTTCTCTGAACCGTATTTACTTAGCAAATATTGTTTTACTGAACTGAGAGAATATTAAGTTAACGTACAATTGGGAACATTTTTGTAAGTGAATCAGCTCGCACCAAACATTTTAAGTTAGTTGTCAAGTATTTTGATACGTTTGACATTTTGGATTATCGGCACACCTTGTTACTTTTTTCTCGCTATCTAGCATTTAATGTGAGTGAAATTATAAGCATGAGAGCATGAAGTGCTTAAACTTTTTTCGTAAAACCCGAATGTTGTTTCGAAACAACTGGTTAAGACGTTCATTATTGATTAGTCAGATTGACCGATTCACTGATCTTCAATACCCATGTTAAATTATGAGGAATTTTCCTCTCAATTTTCTACGATTCATAGATTAACAAATGCATGTTTTTATTTCTCTTTCTTGCGTTTGAAATTCGATATTTAAATGCAATATGCGAGTGGTTGGTTAATACATACACACACACACTCACACGCATATATATATATTTATTAAAGCAATTTTAAATATGTACAACAGACAATAATAATGCAATGCACTGTAAGTAATTTAACTGCTAAAAGATTAGAAATAAAAAAAATATGCGTTTTTATGTTTCATATGCAAATTCCTTTACAAATGTGTAGTTAGAAAATAATTGAGAGGGAAATTCGTTTTGGCTTTACACATGTTCTGTGAATGTCATATGTCAGCTAATGCGGTGCCTTAACCCTACAGCCGGGAGCAACGCCGAAATTGCGTTATACTTATTCTGTTAATTTCGGAGGCCCACGCTATCGCTTCTTCACACTGAATTTCTGCGGTATCTGAAACGTAATTTCCCCGTCGAATGCATTTTATTATGTATTTGGGAACGAAATATAAGGAGTATATATAAGGAGACGTTATTTCATCAACTATGGATCTGAGAAATATTGTCTCTAAGAAATGCATATCATTCATTAAAATATTGCTTTCAGGAAATGTTTTATTTCCTAAATTGTTTCCACTATTTTTGTTAAACGCAATATTCATATTTCCCGGAAGTTTTAAGCCAAAAAATTTTATTTTCCCCTTCTCCACTTTGTATTGTATTAAATGTCACCTTACAGATGCAGGGTGAGGCAGAATGGACTCCCACATTTCAAATATAGAAATGTAGGTAATAGAAAATAAACGAAAGAATTTACAGGAAAAAGCTTTATATTTTCGAAAAGTATTAACAACCTAGTTTTTCCCACTAGGTTTTGAAAATAACATCACTCAGGTGGCGTCCGTTATTTGAGATGTACGGCCAAAGCCGTTGTCCAAAGTTTTCCATTACTCTGTTGGTCATCTTTCGGGGATATAGTGGTAACTTTCTCGCGAATAGTGCATTTTCGGACTCGTTGCTCATTTTAAGGTGTTCTAATATTCCGAGGGTTTCTTTCGTAATGTAGACCATCTTGCTGTTACTTTTGAAACAACACATCACAGGGTTGTTTTTCGATCAGGAACGGAATCAGTTGTATTGAGCCTGAAGCACGTCCTAAATACCCTCTGTGCCGCGGATACATAATCATTTATTTTAACGAACGCCTCGCTAACGAAACCACGATGTTCACTGGACCAACTCATGGTGTCTACTGACAACTAGAAAAAACACCAAACTGTTGCCACATTCCTCGCCACTCCACCCTCAGCCCTCTCTTATCAGTGACCTTCAGAAATATGGGAGTCCATTCTGCCGCACCTTGTGTAAATTTCTTCCTCGATTTTGCACATAAAAATATGAAAGTTGCACGCGACTGGAGGGTTAATACGTATTTCCATTGCTCAATAATACGCTGTGCCTTCCTAGTATAGGTTGTTGATATCTTTGTGTACTTTTCAATCTTACCAGATTCCAGCTAATGTTTGTTGCAAGCCGTGGAATGGGTCAAAGTGATATTTCCCTCGACGATATAACGCTGAGTCCAGAGTGCTTCGGAATAGGTACGTTAACTACTTTTCCTCTGAGATAAACTTACACGAAGACGTAAAGTATAATTTAAATAAAAGTTTAAAATAAATTTAAGGTAATTTTATTATTTTTTAGAAGTACGAAATTCAGAATGTTGCGAACTCTCTGACGTATCTAAACAAATAGCCAAAGCATACGACATTCTTAACAACTGGTAGTGTAGGTATCTCTTGGCCTGAATGATTATCAATTAAAATTCCCGTCGATAAAAGTTTGTGTTTACACTTACATCATTAATCATATCTGTATCAGGATCTGAAAGAATGAGCCCGTATTTGTATCATTAACACCAGGCGTGTCAAACTTAAAGGGTACCTTGGGCCAAACAAACAAGGTTTAACTATAGGTGGGCCGCAAAAAAAATCAATATTAATAGAAGCGTAGGATTATTTACCTAATTACAGTACATTCAACATAAATATATGCATTTTGTTTTATAATAGCAAAAAAAGAGTATCATTAAAAAAACATTTAGCGTATTCTTCCTATCTTATTATAATTCTGCGTCGGTTATTTTATTATATATTATTCTGCGTGCCAATTATTAGCCGGGCCGCAAAAATGTTCGTCGCGGGCCACGAGTTTGACACCCCTAATTTACACGTATCCTTACTCTATATTGTAACAATCAATCATGATTCGACAACAGTGATACAAGTATTGTTTTCTAAATGTTATATCCGTATAGTTTTCTATGACTATTTTGTTCTTCACCTTGTGATGATAAAGGAAGTGTAGACGATACCCTGTGTGGTGCTGGTGTATAATACTTTTTGTATGACGTTGCCACGATACACCAGGAGTTTTATTCTGAAAAATCAGAGAAAGATTTCAAGATCGTTTTGCGGGATAATCCCTTTAAAAATCCCTGTTGCTATAAGTTTGATGTTTACACTTGTATCGTTAAATTATATCCGTATCAAGATCCGTATATGAGCGTCGAAACTTGTATCATTTAAACGCATCGTATAGCATCTCAATTCACGGTACAACAACGATGATACGAAGTCTTGTTTTCAAACCGTCATAAGCGTAAAATTTTCTTCCATTATTTTGTTTTTCCACCCTATCATGATCGGGAAAGTGTGCACCTCAATGTTAACATATGGAGAAAATTTGTCTACTACAGAAGGTCGTTCGCACTTTATGGAAACGATTTTGATAGTTAAGTTTTATCTTTAAATACCGTATTTTTTTTCGGCGATTCGCATTTATCTGATAGCCATGGTTCTTGACAATAGCTCTAGCTCGAATTTTCCATGAAAGTAAACTTTTTCTTAGTACTGCCATGTCAATTTTACCCCATTCCTGTTGGACCGTTTTCCAAAGTCCGTTCAGTGTTCTTGCCGTTTTCCCAAGGCTCGTTTTAATAAACCGAAAGCGCAAAAGTCCATTGGAGAATCGTCAGGTGATTTTACAGGTATTTCATTAAATGGGATACACTTATTCCTGTTTCTGATTCTCTCTTTGCTAAATAAGCAGCAGTTGATTTAAACGTGTGACTAGAAGCTTAGTCCATATGAAGCTCCACTTTTTTAATGTATTTCCATATAAGGTTGGAATTTCTTCTTCTAAAATTGGTTTTAAAATATTCTGCTGACAGAGTGAATTAATTTTGGCTTTACTTAAGACTTTTTTGATTTTTAATTTGCCGTTGTAACAAAATCCTGCAACTATCATGAATCCATTTGGGAACTTTTCTCTACATCGACGAAGCCATTTCGTACGGTCATTCCCGTCAGTTGAGCAATAGAAAATTGATCTTTTTTTATTACAGTCACTTAAATGTACCCATTCCTCATCGAGTGTTACCACAAATTTCCATTTTTCAGCAGCTAGGTGTTTTTCATATAATTTTCTACAATTTGTTTTTCTTTCAGCAACATCTTTGGCAGATGAACTTTAGGTTTAAAATCTTTTTTTAACTTCAAATCTTTATGAATGATTTTACTTACAGTGCCAGAAGACATTCGTAATTTCGATGCAATGGATCTTTGAGTCGGCGGATTTTTTTTTGGGATCAGAGACTTCACTTTCTTGATATTTACCTGCGTTCGAACAGTCTTAGGATGAGGTTTCGATGTCATGTTTTCATTTTTACATTCAGTTAGGCGTTTTTTTCCTTTCAAATTTAATATATTATAGACAATACCTTTAGAACTAATACCTTTTTTTGAAATGCCATAACCGCGATTTTTACACCACTTTATGATTTCCTGATACGAATATTTCTCCTCAGAAAGCGCAGTTACGTAACCTTCTAGCCATCTATCAACTTTAGGAGTCATTTCCAAAATAAATCTTTAATTTAATATTCTAATCAAAACAAAACATTAGCAGACGATTTTTTCGAAGTTGCTAAATTTTTATCGCAAAATTCAAGCGACAAAAATAAATTACAAAATCGTTTCCATAAAGTGCGAACGACTTTCTGTATTTACAGCTACATAAATGCTGATAATCAGTGGCGCACCCAGGGGGCCCTGCCCCCCTCTATAGAAGTAGAAATATTGATTTTGCATTATAAATATTTTTATTCGTTCATCTCGGCCCCCCCCATGCATTATAAATATTTTTATCCATTCATCTCGCCCCCCCCCAAGAAAAAATCTTGGGTGCGCCACTGCTGATAACTAAATAAAATTGGTATTTTCCGATAGCCCAAACTTTTCTACACCTTGCAACATGATTAATTTTATAAATTTTGTCTACCAAAGGAATTTATGAGTGTTTAAAACATACTATACGAGATTTTTTCCCCGAATAATTTAAATTTTAAATTAGTATTTGCGTTTTTTAAAAAAACGGAAAATGTCCCAAGGTGTAAAATTTCTTTTTCTATTACGAAATATAATTAATTAAGAAAAAATCTAAGTCAGCAATCCTTGGACAAATTTTCTCCTTAGGTTGACATTGAGGTGAGCGAATCCAATAGGGTTAGTACACAGCAGCCTTAAATGGCATGACCGTGATACTTATGGAATTTCGATCAAAGAAACAATTTGATATAGAGCAATATAAACACTCCCAGTAGCTTGATAAGAAAGATAACAGTGAAGAAGGTTTGTTGGGATGGAAAATAAAATAATCGGGAGAAAATGTACTCAATCAAGTTTTGTTTCATCGTAGCTTATCACGATCTGATGCAAAATGTAATACATACGCGGATTAATGATAGAAGCACTGGAGCACTCTTAAGATATAGGGAAGATTTGAATATAGTAATAGATAATTAAGGGACCTGGTAGGGCTTAATTTCATAGAGATCTTTATGTCGAAAGTGGGCTTACCTTTAGGTCAATTCCTATGTACAATTAAATCGTGCGAGACCTAATGCACCTCTCCGCTTGTCCTCTCTGGACCTTGCTCCATTAAACCCCAAACAACCAACCAACCAACCAGGACCTCTCCGCTAAAATTTCTACCGTTCGTACTTCAACACTTCGACCAGAGCAATCATTGCTACCAATTTAAACAACAATAGCCATTCAGCTCATAAAAGTAAAGGTATGTTATCTCTGGATTTCAGTTTAATCCTCGTAGGAGGGAGAGTATTTATTATTTACTTTTAAAGCTTGGAAAATTTTCCACTTTCATAAATGACACGACAGACCCAAGTGAGTCTTGGCCTTCTCTAGAAGGCCAAACACCAAACTGCCCTCTCAAACTGCCCTTTCACCAGCCATGGATCTCCAGTTCTTAACCTTCATGGCATTAAAGTTCGAATCTAGGTAGTTCCTCCATTTCTTTTTGGTCTTTCTCTCTGTCTTTCACAGAAGGGGACTGCAGTAAACACTTTAACATTGGTGCTCTCTCTGAATCTATTCTCAAAAGATGAGCTACCCATCTCCTGTTCTTCAGAAATTTCCCTACGGCTTCATTTCTAAACAGTTTGTATAGTTCAAAACTGTGTCTCCTTCGCCAAATACCATTATCAAGGACACCAACAAAGACAGCCCTCAAAACTCTCCTTCCAAAAATTGCCTAAGCCCTCTCTTCCCTTAATGTCAATGACCATGTTTCAGAGACATACATTAGCACTGGTCTTATGAGAGTTTTATATAGCAGGATCTTAATTTGGATAAGATGATATTTCAACTGCTTCCTTAACCCATAGAAACAGCAATTAGCTGCGATAATTCTTTTCCCGATTTCTGGGTCAATCTCATTCGGAAGTTCAATTTGAGATCTTAAATAATGAAATTTTTTAGAGGATTAAAATTTATATTTATCCATTTCAAATAAATTAACATTGTTTCCTTTTTTACAATACATATATTTTATTTTTTCTTCATTTATTTTTAGTTTTATCTTTCCCCCAGCATTTTCTAATGCTAGGAAAGTTTCCCTCAACGTGTTTGCAGATTTTACAATTAGGTCTGTAGCATCAGCATATTCTAAAATCTGTATAGACTTGCTAAAAACAGTTCGCCTTGTATTTATACCAGCATAACTAATAACCTTTTCCAGGGTTACATTAAACAGGAGACATGCAAGAGATCGCCCTCCCTAACACCGTTAAAAATCTCAAATGGCCTGGGTAATTCTCCTTGAATACATACCAAAGAGAAGGTACCTGTAAAGTTGAGCTTCACAAGATTAATTAACTTTTATGATATATCAAAGTCTGACAGAGACTTTTGCAACTCCGATCTATCTATACTGTCATTTGCTGCCCTGAAATCTATTTACAGGATGTGTGTTTTTCTATTCCATATTCTCTGCTCTTCTCCAAAATTTGTGTCTACGTTAAAATCTGGTCAACCGTATATCGTCCTTTTGGAAAACCACACTGGTAATCCCCGATAAGGTTACTGACGATAGGCAACAGACGGCTAAACCTTGTCATAATATTTATCACAATAAAAACATTAAAAATTACTGTATGGGATGTTAGTGAAATCACAATTAAAATATTTTGACATTTCATGTGACATCATCGCAAGGTAAAAGGGATAGGGTTATTAGAACTTGTAAATGAAGCCTACCAATAATATTCTTTAATTTTTTCAGGAGTTCCTGATAACGAAAGCACAGCTCCACCCATACGTAAGTTTTTCTATTTTATCGTGATCTTCAACCAAATATTCACAAACTCAAATGTATACTTAGTATTCATACTAAATGTTCAAAAGAATAAATACACAGAACTCTGATGTTTGAAGGTATTTTAGAAGAGTTTTAGATATTTCCTCTAAATAGGTTGTCTCAATTAAATGTTATTTATCTTATATACAGGAGATTTACAACTTTGGAAACAACACAAATGCATTTTCTGTTGAACCTTAAATATCTAGGCAGCTGTCAAAAATGTAAACTAAAGTATTATGATAATCTTACTGCGGTTTCTGTTGAAATGCAGATAACGCCTCCCCCCCCCCCCCAAATTGGTTTTCATTAAATTATAAGGTGCAGCACTATTCAAAAAAAGATAAAATTCAGTACAACGTGCTTAATTTCCATTAACTGGATCACATTTTAAATGTGGAATATAGTTATATTTTTTTTAAACTATATTTTACATATTTTTGATTTATTATAATTTTACATATTTCTTCTAAAGATACTTAAAGAAAATGAAATTTAGAACTTTTCGCTTTAGTTAACATGTTATTTGTGAAGTAGCTTATAAATATTTATCCTAGTTAGGGCAGATTGAAGTAAGATTTAAAAGAGTGTTTTTAAACATGCATCAGCAATCGAACTTGCATATGTATGAACATGTATAAAAGGATATTTAATTGAATATACTTGTTTTTATATTTATACAATTCTGTTTTTTAATTATTTTTTAATGAATACTATTATTACAATTTTTCAATTAAATGCTTTTATTACACTTTTAACTAAAGAATATTATTACATGCTTAATACTTTTTAAAATTATATACAATCATATCGGATGTAGATCTTGTTTTATAACTTATAACGAACCACACGCAAACATCGGGGTTCGAACTTACCTCTCCTAACATCGAGGGAGTGTTCTTCTAAATGAACTATTCCAGTGAGTTGTAGAACTATGATTTCCTTTTCAATTCCATTTCTTGTAAACTCCCTTATAACAGACGAATTTTAAAATAGTTCTTATAAATTGCCAAAATTTCTTTTTTCGTCAAAAATGTAAGTAAAAAAGAAATTATAGTTGAAAAAGTTTCAAAAACATATTTCTTCAAATTTAACGGAATACCATTTTCACTCAAGGATAAGTCCGAATCTATTTTGATAAGTAATAGTAAACAACAGCTTTCCGCCCCATGTATTCTTTTAAATTCATTTTACAGTTGGTCCAAATATATGTTAGTTTTTCCCCAAAATAACACAAGACCGTTGGGAAATTGTTGGACAACCGTATTTTGCATAGTTGGCCAACAGTTGGATTTGGTCGCTGGGATTATGTTGAAACAACGGTTGGCAATGCAGCTCACCCAACGGTTGGATGTAAGTTGACCCAACCATTGGGAGAGCAGTTCAACTCTCATTTTCAGTTGGGACAACAGCATTTTATAATTGTTGGCCCCACATTCGGGAATAGTTGGTAACCATTCCCCAACGATGTAACGAAAACTTACTTTTGGGACAACAATGTGGGTTACTTGAACCTATACTTCGAAATCCCACACGTTACTGTCGTATGAAAGTTGGCGGATCTGTATGATTTTTCCACGTTAGATTTCTCGTAATTTCTCTGCACTAAAAAAGAAACCTCTCCAGATTATTGATTCGGAATCCTGTAATGGTTCAATTGTTTCTTTGAATTACTACAAAATTTTACCATTTTTGAGTAGAATTAACCTCAAAGCAGAATGGAGTGGCTGATCTTTTTGGGTTAACAATACTCAGTTCTTACATTGCATTTTCAGTACTGCTGAAAGTGCAAAGTAATGCTTAATAATTTAGAACATTTAAAGTCGACGAAAGATAACGTGTCTTTTTAAGTCATATATAAAATATTTTTGCGTGTTCATAAAATTCTTAACATCATAAATTGTTCATTATTTTAGAATTCGAGGTTACAAGTGAAAGATCAACGGCCGAAATAAAAAGTAAGTAAATGTTCTTATTTTATCATAGTAAATATAAAATATTTAAATGAAAATATTTTTTACTGTCGTTTCCTTTTATACACACTATTTTAGGAAAGTAATACAATTAATAAATAAAATAGATCTTTTTGGGTATCTTCAATGTTCAACTTCTTTTTAGGAGACTGCATTTTAAAGGATTCGTAATTTTTTAAGTGTTGTTTTTATAAACTCATAGTTAGAAGAACTAGTGATACAAACAAAGGTATATTGGATATATAATGTTGCGCCACAAGAAAATTTTAAGAACCCTCTATTCAGAATTATTCTATAGAGTCAGAAATGTTTCCAATTTTGGACCATTTCTTTACATTTAAAAACAGATCGTAAGACTGGAACTCAAGTTTGAATGCGAACAACATTTATGTTTCAACAAGACCTTGCACATATAACATAGAGGTGGTTTATATAATATTTTTAATAATATTGTGCATGAAATAAAGTTTCTTTCACACACACACACACACACATGTATATATATATATATATATATATACACACACAACCTTTGTCCAGAAAGTTCGGTGAATATGTCTATAGTTACAATGGATTGTTGTATTACAGGAAACAGCTCTTACTGTCCTTCGAAATAATCCCCGTAGGCAGTAATGCACATCTGGGAACGGCTGTACAAGTCTTGGAAACTCCTGGCGGGGTCGTCTTTAGGGATGGCCTTTAGCGGGGTTGTAGCATTACGTGGATGTCCGAAATGTCCGAAAAACTGTGACCCATCAGGGCTGATTTCAATTTGGAGAACAAGAAAAAGTCCGGGGGAGACAAGTCTGGGGAGTAGGGTGGGTGATTCAGGGACACAACTCGCCTGTTGGCCAGGAACTGAAACTGTTGGCACCAGAAAGGCAGTATGTGGCCGGGCATTGTCGTGAAGCAGGGTCCAGTTGCCTTGCTTAACGTATTGGGGGCGTACCCGATTGATCCATTGTTGCAGGCGTTTCAATATATCCACGTATTTAGTGGCATTTAACGTGATGCCCTCAGGGAGGAATTCTTTATGGACGAGACCCTCAGAGTCGAAGAACATCACGAGCGGGATTCTTGATGCGGGATTTCTCACTTCGTACCTTCTTGCTTTTCGGCGAACCAGGACCCCGCCACTCCATACTCTGACGCTTGCCGTCAGGGTCGTACTTCAGGCACCAGGTCTAAACCATTGTCACCCGTGACAATGGTTTTCAGGAAATTTGTGTTTCGATCCGCCATGTAGATGAAGTCTCCTCAGGCGTCAAGCCGATTTTGCATTTGTTCCGGCGTCAAAGTGTGGGGCACAAGTCGGGAGCAAAGCTTGCGTTTATCCAAATCTTGGGTCAGTATGAGGTGGGCTATCTCATGACCAATTCCCACTTCCTCCTCTAACATTCGCACTGCCAAACGACGATCTTTGGCTAACAATTCCTTCACTTTCTGTACGTTGTCCGGGGTGCGTGCAGTTGCAGGCCGACCACTTCGGGGCGAGTCTTCAATGGTTTCCCGCCTTCTCGGAAGCGTTTAAACTACTCATACACGAACTTCAAGGTGATAGCACGTTCTTCATAAACCTTTAACAGCATTTCATGGGTCTCTTTATTTGATTTTCCAAGTTTGAAACAGAACAGCATATTCGTTCGTTGATCCAAACAGAATTTCGACCGAGCGCACAACAATTTCACTCTACAATGAACTGTTTCCACACGATAAGCTAGCTCACAGTGCCGCCGCTCAGGAACTGGTTCAGAACAGTCTTCACCTGTCCGGCACGGTATGCGCCGGTTGCAAACTTTTACGACCGTGAGCACTACAACGTCATTCACCGAACTTTCTGGACGAAGGTTGTATATATATATATATATATATATATATATATATATATATATATATATATATATATATATATATATATATATATATATATATACATGTATATATGTGTGTGTGGGGGTGGGGGGTGGGTGGTTGTGTGTACGGAAAAGTTTATATAGAAATTTATAGAGTTATAAATAATGATGAAATTGATTATTCATTTTATAATTTAGAATTACATCAGTGACTTAGTTGAGATGTGAAAGAATTTTGTACATAGAAATTGTCGCTCACCCTGAAATGCTGTGACAACAGCTGATAAGAATAAATTTAAAACAATTGCTTGCTTTCCTTTGTTGTATGATTTCTTTTTTATTTGTAACTATCCACTTTGTGTAGTTGTGTTAAAACATACCGAGATAATTTAAAATATCTTGCAATAATTTTGAGCTGCAGTGGACTGTTTATGTGCATGATGCTATAAATTTTAAAATTTTCTTCTATGTTCTTCCTACGAACAGAGTACGAATTTGGAACGTGTGGTTCACGGGGAAGGTTTGGGCCGAATGAGACAATGTGTTTGACAGCCTATCATGACACCATGACCAAAGTGACTGTAATGAAGGAACAAACGATAGAAGGTGTACAGAAATGGGTTGTACCTGAAAGTGGGATATACACGTAGGTATTTTTAAATAACTTGATTTAAAAATAAGATATATTGAAAAAAATATAAATGTAATTAGTTGAAGTGGTGTAAATAACATAGAAAACATCCACAAGATATACAATTCCCGATAATTTATAAAAAATGATTTGATTAAGTACTTAAAGCGAATTTAAATGCGTTTGAACAGCCTTCTGTAGGAGTAACAAAGAAAGAGTTAATTACAAATTACAAGACACAGAATATATATTTTTAAAAAATGAAATGCCTGTAGCACGGTATTGTTTCGTGGATCTTGATGAAATCTTTTTAGGTCCTTAGAAATTCGAAATTTGTTTTCTATGAAACTGCATTCAAGCATTTAATTTTTATTGTTCTAGAGATGTTATACATATGAAAATTACTTACTTTTGAAGAAGTGGTGAGAAGGAAAAATGTTACTAACCGATGCATAATATCCAATATTGTAACCTAATACTATTCCTCCAGTCTTTGCCATACTTCATATTGAAATTCATTGGTAGTATACTGTATTTCGAGCGTTTCTTTTTTTAATTCTGAAGTTAATTATTCATTAATTCTGAAGTTAATTATTCATCCTTCATTCTGCATCATGAAAAATGGATGTCATGTCTCATTAACAGGCAGTTTTATGTTTTCCTAAGCATGTAATATGTATGGTTGAAGTATTCATCCCTTCGCATGAATATGTATTTGAAATGTTCAATTACATATTATGCCCTTTTCCTAGTATATCATGATTATAAATGGAAATGCCAATGGTTAGACAAACTATTTATCCTATTCTTGCTACAAGCTACGGAAAAATTTTAGTTTGCCTTCATGAACGAAATTTTCTGTTGCGTAAATTCCACAGGGAATACGAAATGCATCTGTCACCGTTAAACAGTTAAATGATGCTTTCTAATTATATTACTAGAACAAATTGTTAACGTAAGTTTGAAAACGGCAGTCAGTAAATATTAAATGATTGTTTTGTCTTCATAGGGTGTTTGTGAAGGGAGCAGGTGGAGGCAACGGAATGATGTGGAGAGACAATGAAAGGAGTATGGGCACTTCCATACGAGCTACTTTTGACTGGGAAGCAGGGGAATCCATTTACTTTCTCATCGGCCAGAAAGGATCCAGTGTCTGTGACGATGTAAGTGTAAAAGTGTTCTCTCCAAAAAGAGTAGGATGTAGCTTCCTTTAGACACTTGTTCAATTCATAATGTAGATTTGAATATGAATGTGATTTCATAATATAGATTTGAATCCAAAGTCTGGATTTCTTAGTATTCAGGTGCATAGTGACTATATATCCCTTCTCTATAACACTTTCATACACGCACTGCAATCGACGTTGACTAAAGTGTGCATAGACACCTCATTAGATGGTATTACGTTCGTTCCCTGCGCGCATGTATTCACTTGAAGACTTCTTGATAAGAAAAGAAAACTTCTGAACTAGGGGCGCAGTTGCCCAGTTGGCAAGGGAAGCGGGATAGTGATCTGAAACTCACTGGTTCGATGCCCGTCGCTCACAAATCCACTGTCGTGTACACTAAGGGCGGCAGGTGCACGTAAAATATGTCGTGGCTGCAATGCCCTCCAACTTCTCAAAATTATCTCTGGAGGTGCGGGGTCAAGTGTTCTGGTCTCGTCACTTGATTCGATTGAAAATTACGGGACTGGTCCTTTTTCCAAGTCGGACTCCGACCCTTGTAGTGCCAGTCAAAACAGGAGCCGTACCTTTATCACCCATAGACTTCGGGACTTTATCTGATGTTGCTGTCGGTCAAGTGGCATAACCAACAACAACAACTTCCCAACTACTATTATTGCTGGAGATGCATTTACGCATTTTCAGTGATTATGTAATCGATGAAAGCACTTTCTTGAACGTAAAATTGCTGTTGGATATCGCGATATTGCTTTTTTCCCCTATGGAACTTTGAAATACAAATAGGCATCACAGAGACAATAAATGATACCTTAATTTTATCATGGAATAATGGTGGAACGTTTATCGCACACGCCCTTGTTAGATGACCCAGACATTCACTAAGGTATCCAAAGGGTGATTGGTATTCGTTATAATTAACTGAGAGAAGTTGTTCGTCAGAGTGAAATACTATCATTTTTCTGCGTAAATCGGAAAATGTATTATTACTTTTGTATAAGCATTTTGGTACTTTGACGTCTTTTCATCAGTTGTAAAGGATTGTATTCAGATGATTAGCATCCTTCACACGATGTATAGGTGTAGTATTTCTTTATGACGTTGACTTCAGAATCCAGAGGTCGGAAATTCGTCTGGTACTCCTAGCATGTGGACGTTACAGTGGGTCAGACTATGGAAGAACTGTTAGGAAATTTATAGGAATTTAATTCAACTTACAAAATATATCATTGCTGGAAAAATACATAAAGTAATTTTTAAAAAAATATAGTGTTTGTCCAAACAGTAAAAATCTAACTTCTCGTGCGTTGGCTTGTTGTGCATTGGCGAAGAAAGTAAGGGAAGATGAAATCAGAATACGAAAACTCCTTACGTTATTGTTCTGAGATAGTTAAGAAAAGGAAGGGTCGTAGTCAGGATTTTATTCCTCGTTTCTGAGTTAGATAAAATACACATTTTAGAGATGAATATCATAGAAAATCCGAAACAGAAGATCTATTAATGAGATCAAAATTCTCGTAAAACTGTGGGAAAGTGCAAAAATCCTCAGTAGAGAAAAGTATTCTATGCTTACAAAGAAAATATTGCCCAAATAATGCGAAATACGCTTCTAGTGGTATGTTCACGTTTATTAACTTCAGAACACTGAGGCTGTTTTTCTCGACGATATTTGATATATTAATGCAGAGAAGGTGCTGGAACAAGCCGATTGTTCCAAGAACATTGTTTTAGCTACTTCCAGCCCTTAAGTTTTTATACTTTGACACATTAAGAAAATTCCATCGCATTGATTATTGTTTTTTCCTTTACAGCAAAAACCACTGTGTGCTGCAGGTATCTCCAAAGAATCGACCGGTAAATTGGATTCTTTAGACGTCTTGAAAAGGATGAAGCCGAAAGACGCAGGGGGAGGCGGAGGGGGTGCAACCTATATCTTTACAGTAAGTTAATTTACTACTCTATAGATTATTAATAGAATTTGTTTCCTTTTGTTTTTTGCGATGCAAACTAGTATGTTTAATTGAAATTCTTAGAAACCATATCGGATCTTCAGACATTGGAAGATATTTTATTTTCTAGTTGTATCAGTATATTTGGAGGAATCTTAGAATTTATCATTCAGCTGGATGTCCTTAAAAGTTGCACATCCCGTATTGCCACCAGAATTAGTTAAAATTTCAAAAACATATATTTTTTTCAAATTCGGTTTTATAGCGGAATTCCGTTTCTCTTCCCTCTAGGATAAGATCGAATCTATTTTAATAAATAATAAAACTGCTTCCAGCTCCGTGTATGTTTGAAAATTCATTTCTTATTTTGTCTAAACATGTGCCAGTTCTTCCTGTACTTTGAATGCCCACATGTTACTGTCAAATGAAAGTTGGTGGATCTCAATAGCAGATTGTTGTGGATCTCAATGTGAGATTGTTAGTGGATCTCAATGTGAGATTGTTAGTGGATCTCAATGTCAGATTGTAGGTAGATCTCAATGTCAAATTGCTAGTGGATCTCAATGGCAAATTGTTGGAGGATTTTTCCACCCCAATTTCACAAATTATCACTGTCCGAAATAGAAACTTCTCCAGATATATGATTTGAAAGTCTGTAACAGTTTGATTCTTCATTTTAATTTCCTTAAAATTTCTGGAAAGTTTAATCTTATCTTATTTTACCTTTTTTAAGTGGAATTAACATGAAAGTAGAAGAGAGTGATCGATCTATTTTAAGCAGATCTTCACAGCATTTATTAGTTTAAAAATTCAAAGTACTTTCTTCAGATTTCTCGACAAATTCTTTATTATTATGAGATAGACTTTTATGAAATTTTCTGACAGGAAATATGTACGATGTAAACGATATTGGCAAAAATATTTACTTGTTAAAAGTTTCGCAAAATATTTACTCGTAGTAACTTGCTGTTGCCTTTATTTAAGGTCACCTGGATAGTGATTTCTAGAGTGAGATATGTTGTATGGGTTTGAAGAATTTTAATGAAAAACGAACTTTATTATCTTGAAATAATTACGTTTTTAGAAGTATTTTTTGATTGGCTAACTATGTTTGAGATTGCACTTTACATTAAACTATATAACAACCTAAAAAACTAAATTTTTTCATTTTTTTGTTCATACACTTCCATAAAATTTGAAAAGTAATCGGATTATATTATTTTGAGATAAATATATTTTTAGAGATATTTTTTGTTGGGTTCAGCACTTATTATGTTTGTTATACACGCTATCCACTTAACCACATTACAACCAAAAAAAATTTGCTTTTCTCTTCGTCGAAAAACCCCCATGGAAATTGAAAAACTGTAGTAACTAAAAGCTGTTACACCCACATGTTTTGCAACTGTAGAAGTGAACCCGTACAAGATACTCCTTTTAATTAATGCTCAATTTATGCATAATTTTTTCTGAGCGATAGCATCTTGGCGTGAAACCACACAAGTGAGTTTACGCGTTTTGCATATGATCCTTTCCCAGAAGTGAGAAAAAAATTTCTGAATGTTAATGACCGAACTTTATAAAATACTATCATTTTCTTTTGAATGACGATCTTTTAAGGGGTCCAGGACACAAAATTCTTCAAATTTTCGAAAAAAATTTTATTGCATTAAAAATTTTTGTATTCTTTTCCGCTTAAAATGGCGTTTAAATCATGTCTTTATCTTAATTAGAACAGGAGATATTATTTTTTTTTGCAACATTGTAATAGCAGCCAATCTGTGTTTAAACATGTAAATGCGTTTTTCTGCATGATGGGTTTTTTCACCATTTCTCGTCTTTAAATTATTATACATCAAGAACCGTTGAAGATAAATGGTTCAAACTTGGAACCTGTCTTTTTTAATTATTTTACTTTAATTTTGATTCAGCAAATTTGAAAAAATATTTACTTTTAAGATATGATTATTTAAAAATAAGTTACATAATTTTTTTTTAATTTTTACTGTAAATATTTTTATATTTTTAAATTAATATTTTAAAAAACGCTGAATCAATATTAAAACTTACATATTTCTGTTTAATTAAATGAAAAACATCTGAACTTCTACAAATAATATTTCGAATTATAACAATTTTAAATTACCCCACTTTTTAAAAAAAATTTTAATTAAAAAATTTTTTTTAAACTTTAGGAGAAGTTTCATGATGTGATTTTGTTTACAAATTATATGGTTAACCATCACAAAAAAATTCAAAATTTTAACTCAATAAATTAAAAAAAATTTTAATGTGTCTCGGACCCCCTTAAATATGAACGTCACGTTCTTTTGTCCTTACGTGAATTATAAAAAACCCAGAAGGTTGACGAATATTTAAATACAAAAAAAAAGAGAGTGAAAAGAATTTTGTGAAAGTGAACACATATGAAAAAATATATACAGTGAAACTTCTATATGGCGGCTAGTAATGGTTTCAAAAAAATAACAGCCGTTTCGAGGGGTGGTCGTCGAAAATAGATTTCTTTCCATAACATTTCTTTATGAAGTTTTTAATCGGATCAAATTCTGGTCGTTTAGAGGGGTGGCCGGCTAGAGAAGTTTCACTGTATGAGAAACATATATGAGCTTTTTCTAAGTGTTTTTTGACATAAGACTTTTCTTTTTTTAACAGATCAACCCTATAACTCAGAACCGGCACCCTATTGTTATAGCCGGTGGGGGAGGAGGTCTGGCGGCGAAGTTCTCTCACAACGATACGGTGTCGAATGTGATTCCACATGGTTTGCCTCCAAACGCTTCGATACTGCCCATCAACGGATACACTGGATCTGGTGCAGGTATGTTATTTACTGGATATTCACAAAAGTGGAATCCTTATATACTTTATGTACTCTGATAGATATAATCGTTTTTGGCAATGTAATCGTTCAGCCGCTGTCGTGCCCGATAGCGTAAGTTATGTGTTGTTGCTTATTCCCCTTGACCGACAAGTAACATCAGATCAAGTCCCGAAGGCTATGGGCGATGAAGGTGCGGCTCCTCTTTTGAATTAGCACCTCAAGGGTCGGAGTCTGACTTGGTTCAATAACAGGTCACGTAATTTTGCACCTAATCAATCGGGTGGTTCGAAAAAAATCGATTTTTTTTATTTCAGAATCGCGTTACCTCTCAAAAGTTGTAGTTTGGTATCCTCAAATGGGGAAAAATAAAAAAAAATTCTAAGTTGACATCTTCAGTTCACGCATGAGGTTGAAAGTTTGAAAAAATATGTTAAAAATTGAAATTTTCAAAAAATAATAAAATTAGTTATTTTGTAATTTTTTATAATGCAACAGTCATAAATTGTTAGTATATAGCGTAGTTTCAACCTAAAAGAAATTATAACTTTTAGATGATATATTCTGTTCGCGCATGAGGCTTAAAATTTGAAAAAAATGTCAAAAAATGTCAAAAATGTAATGAATTTTGCGTATTTGTGTGGTAAGAAGCCTATCTCTTGTAGCTGTAAAGTAATTATGGATTGTAAATGTGATAAAGGAAATAAGATCCCTATTATTGTGAGAGAGTTTTTGTACGACCAGCGAAATGACCGTTTAAAATTTCTTGGCACTTTGGATAGAGTAGAGACTAATAATATCGCAAAAAGAAATAAAAGAATGCAAAGTGAAGAGAAAAACGAGATTGCTGAACCTGATATTAAAGCTAGCAAAAGAGATACTCTTATAAATTCTGCCCAAAATAGCCAGTTTGAGAGTCACGAAGCAAAATGTGACAGTTTGCCGTCAACTTCGCAAATGCGAATTAAGCTTCCTGCAACAGCATTAATAAGCGATAGATATGGGATATCCGAGAGAGCCACTGATGCTATTGCATCCTGTGTTTTGCAAGATGTAGGCATGATAAATGAAGGAGATATGTGTCTAGTAATAGATAAGAGTAAGATCAGACGAGAAAAACATAAAATTCGATACTCTTTACAATCAGACTCTCCAAATGTAGAGTTATATGGACTGTATTTTGACGGGAGAAAAGATAACACTTATTATCAGGAAAAGAACGGTAACAAAATGTATCGCAGACCAAAGAGGAGCACATCAGCATGGTTCAAGAGCCTGGTGGAATGTATCTGGGACATTTGACACCTCCAAGGGCCACTGGAAGTGAAATAGCTAATAGCATCTTTTGCTATTTAGAAAACAATAACTTTGATTATGTTAAGCTTGTTGCAATTGGATGTGACGGAACAGCGACTAACACAGGATGGAAAAACGGTGTTATTCGTAACCGTGAGCTTAAAATTGGTCGTCTTTTACAATGGTTTATATGTTTATTACATTTCAATGAACTTCCGTTCAGACATTTGTTTGAAAGTGTAGATGGTGATACTACAGGACCCACAAGTTTCTCAGGACAAATTGGCAAGAAGTTGACTGACTGTGAAAAACTCCCTGTTGCTAATTTTGAAACGATTAATAGTGAGGAGATAAATGTGACCAAAACTGACTTAGGCAGCGACAAACAGTATTTACTTAATATTTATCGAACAGTCAAGACAGGAGAGTGTGCGCCAGATCTCGCTGTGAAAGATCCTGGTCCTCTTAGTAACTCTAGGTGATTAACTTGTGCAAATAGGATCTTAAGACTATATATTTCTGAAGTAAAACCTTCTGACGAAATTAAACTGCTAGTCACCTATATTATGAAGATATACGCTCCAGTATGGTTTGGAATTAAAATGCATCCCTCTGTAAAGTTTGGAGCAGTTCACGTGTTTAAATTAGTACAGAAGACAAGACAGCTTCCCGACAGGGTACGTAAAAAAATTGATCCTGTCATTCAGAGGAATGCGTATTTTTGTCATCCCGAAAATCTTTTAATTTCAATGTTACTAGATGAGAGAGTGCACGTAAGACAGCTAGGTTTTTGAAAATTGCTAAACGCAAGAAAACAAGAACCAAAAGGGAAATCGGTGCGAACTTTTCACCCACCGACCATCAATTTTCCACCTTCAAATTACATTGAACTTATTGATTGGTCCAAGTGCAAACTTACACCTCCTCCAATAATGAGCAATGTGTCAACTCAAATCCTAGACGAACTTATTAATACTAATGTTCTCCCAGAGTTCGAGCTAATTAAATTTCCTTGCCACACGCAAAGTGTCGAAAGAATTGTAAAGCTCGTAACAGAATCTTGTACTAAAGTGTGTGGAGAAGAGAACAGGGATGGTTTCATAAGGACAACTTTGCTCTCAAGGTCAACTATGCCATCATTTGACTATAAATCTCAATTTAAAACGATGCCCAACACATCTGAGGAATCTTAAAAACACAAAAAATAGGTAAAATGTATAAATCATTCTGTAATTAGCTATGACATGCAATGTTATTATATACATATAAATGTGTGTAACTATACTTGTACGTATAATACTGTAATAAAAGGTTATATTCAACAAATTTAGAATTTTTAAAATACTTTTGAAACGTAAATATGTCATGTATGTATTATTGTATATTAAACACGTAAATTTCAAATTTTAGGTGATTTTAGCCCAATTTAAGGCGTATGCGCGAACTAAAGATATTATGTAAAAGCTATAAAATATTCTTTTAGGTTCAAACTACGCTATATACTGACAATTTATGGCTGTTGCATTACACAAAAATACAAAAAGACGAATTTTGTTATTTTTTGAAAATTTCAATTTTTAACATATTTTTTCAAACTTTCAGCCTCATGCGCTAACTGAAGATGTCAACTTAGAATTTTTTTTTTATTTTTCCCCACTTGAGGATACCAAACTACAACTTTTGAGAGGTAACGCGATTCCGAAATAAAAAAAATCGATTTTTTCGAACCACCCTACTAATCAAGTTACGAGACCGGAGCACTTGACCCCCGCACATCCAGCGGTAAATTTGAGAACTTGGAGGACATTGTAGCCACGCCCTATTTTGCGTGCCCCGGCCACCATTAGTGAACACGGCGGTGGATTTTGAGCGACAAGCATCGAACCAGGGACGTTCAGATCACTGGCCCGCTGCTCTTGTCAACTGCGCTACCGCGCCCCAGCGTAAGTTATAGAAATATCGACGGTTTTTTAAAGTCCAAGGTGTATCTTGGTGGAGTCTCGAACTTGGCAGCTAAGGGACAACATATACCTACCTGTGATGAACATTCCTGGTGACATGTTACGCTCGGCCGTTGAGAACGTAATGTTCAGGATGTAATGTGTCGTGCATCAGGACGGTGGTCACATTGAAGGAGGAAGAAGTGAATTTGCTGAATAAAGCGGTGTTGCAGTGAAATTTATTTGTTATTAATTTGTCTGCTTGATACAACTTTTTCGGCATTCACCACTTATCTTTATAGACCGAAATATTAGTGTTGCTGTCGATTACGTAGTCTTGCATTTTCATTTTAATGTTCTACTTGCGTTTTATGCAAATTCTCGAGTGCGCCAACAACTACAGCGTTATATCTCCCCATATCGGCGACTTTTGGAGCTATATTTTTTCTCACAGAAACTCTTTCCCATATAATCTTTAGTCCTTCATCAATTCTGGTGGAATTCTGCCTGATAGATTGCGCTACAGATGGCTCTGAGTAGTGTCAGTTTAATAAAAATCTTCATTATATCTATCTATCTATCTATCTATCTATCTATCTATATATATATATATGTATATATATATATGTGTATATATATATATATGTGTGTGTGTGTATATATATATATATATATATATATATATGTGTATATATATATATATATTTATATATATATATATATATATATATATATATATATATATATATATATATATATATATATATATATATATATATATATATATATATATATTTATAAATGTGATAATAATCACATTTGGAAAAAGTGTTCATCCAGGAAAACACTGATGATATTTAGGACAGTAACACACGTGGCGCCATAGAAGAGGAGCACATTTCAGACGATAAACAGGAAATCACCTTTATTCAATTATGAAGCATCGCGAAGGCTGCAGCGGCCACTAGACTTGTCCGGCGTCCATGCCAGGACGGGACGTGTTAACAGCAGTGTTTACATGCCAGAGTTAACTGAGAAAAGCCGTCGTGCCCACCAGATTTATGGCGTCTGTGGACAGCACATCCGACAGCAACGAGAGTTAGAAACGAAGAACGAGAAAAGTCTTCTGTTCATGCAATATTAAATGGGTGTTTTGCGATATTTACGTCAGAGGGCCTAAACTACTTTATATTTTAATTGGGCGTCTTTAGGTTCGTGGAGTTCACGTGTCCACTTCGGTTATACCAGGGACTGATAGATCCCGCGCTTGTTAGAGCTGCGACCTATTGAGCTGGGTGCAGGATAACTGGCCATAAAGTTCTTGTAAAGTGTGGCCCTGACGTTACAGAACCCATAAATCCAGAGTGGTTCGAGGGCTCTTCAAGAAGTTTGACATTACACTGACATTCGGAATCTCATAAATTTCTAACACTCATATCTCAGGATGTTATTGAGTTCAGGTAGTTCACATGCCTGATCTTCAGAGCTACGCTAAATTATCTTATTTTACTTTTAGGTTGCAACTTTGAAAAGGGGTCATGCTTTATTAACAGGATAATTTAAAATACGCGGTACATGTAATTTTAGAGAAGGCCGGGATTTCTTGTTACATATATATATATATATATATATATATGTATGTATGTATGTATGTATGTATGTATGTATGTATGTATGTATGTATGTATATATGTGTGTGTGTATATATATACCGGGTGGCCATAATTAAACTGACAGTGCTCACAGTATTCTGTAGCGCGATCTATTTGCGAGAATGACGCCACATTTTGTAGGAAGATTAAACAAGACGGGGGACGAAGGATTCCGCGAAAAAATAAATTAGTTCCAAAAGTCACCGCTAGGGGAATATTTGGCGTTGTGTAATAGAAAATAGAGTGTTAACAAATGCAAATTAATACGGAATAAAATTACCTTTCATTATGCACATTTTCTTATTTAGTTCAAGTGCAATATGGCAACACTTTTAAAAAAGCGTAAAATGTACATAAACACCGATAAAGTCTCGTGATCTGCAATATCACGTACGCTGAGCAGAAAAAGAAGTTCTTTATTCAAATTTCACGTTACATCCATTGGCACAGTGCCAGCTGCTTGGGTTTTAAAAGGCAATGTGTTACGTTTCGAATCAATCGGATTGAAAGTTTATATGCAATGTCTCGTTCTTTAGTCGAGCGTGCGTTACTGGTCAAATTCTTTTACCTCAACCAGTGCAAGGCGTCAGCCGCTCTTCGTGCTTTTAGAACGCACAAAAAAATGCGTAAAGGTAACGGTCCTGTGTCAGTTAATGGGCTAAAAGCAATGGTTGCGACGTTTGAGAAAACAGGTTCTCTGAAGGTTCAGTCAGGCAGAGGACGAAAACCTGTGGGGACATTAGATATCAACCAGGATGGACCAGGATACAATCGAAGCAGTTGCCACGGCGATTGTCGACAGAGGACCAGACAATATTGCTGCCATCTCTAGCGCTCGTGGATTTGCTCGGAATATGGATATGCCTTACAGTACGGTATGGAAAATCTTACGAAAGATTATCAACTTCTATCCGTACAAGATCAGTCGTGTACAGGAGTTACTGTACCCCGACCATGATAAGCGATTGACTTTTGCTCTCACCTTTCTTGCCAGAATGGAGGTGGATGATGCTTGGCCGTGGAAAATCTTATGGGGAGACGAGGCCCACTTTTACCTGCATGGAAGTGTGAATACCCAGAACTGCCGAATTTGGGATGACAAATCACCACATGCAGTCACAGAAATTCCCTTACATTCACCAAAGGTAACTGTTTGGTGTGGGTTCACAGCGGAATTTATCGTAGGTCCATTCTTCTATGAGAACATTACCCCGACAGGACCGGAAACCTGTTCTGTTACCGGAGAGAAATATCGCCACATGTTGAACAGCTTTGTCATTCCGGCACTTCAGCAAAGACAATGCCTGGGGAAAATCATTTTCATGCAAGATGGAGCCCCCCCCACACGTTGCTGTACGGGTGCAACATCTGCTACGACAGAAATTCACAACAGAAAGAGTCATTAGCCGCTACTTTCCAACTGCATGGCCACCTCGGTCGCCTGATCTTACCCCATGCGACTTCTGGCTATGGGGTTACCTTAAGTCCAAGGTCTATCAAGGAGTGGTCCAGGACCTGGCTACGTTGAAGGATAACATATCACGGACTGTACGGGAGATTCCTGCAGACATGTTACTTTCTGCTGTTGTGCATACTGTGCACAGAATGCAATATGTGGTCCACAACAACGGCAGCCTCATTGAGCCTCATTTGAATGCAAAATAAAAGGTAATTTCCGTATTTATTTGTATTTGTTAACACTCTATTTTCTATTACACAGCGCCAAATATTCCCCTAGCGGGGAATTTTGGAACTAATTTATTTTTTCGCGGAATCCTTCGTCCCCCGTCTTGTTTAATCTTCCTACAAAATGTAGCGTCATTCTCGCAAATAGATCGCGCTACAGATCACTGTGAGCACTGTCAGTTTAATTATGGCCACCCGGTATATATATATATATATATATATATGTGTGTGTGCGTGTGTGTGTAATGTATGGGTCTATAAGACATATTATACAGTAGATCTCCCCAAGAGTATAATGAGTTGGCCTGAAATGATAGTGTTATGTTAATTTTATGATATTTTGTAACCTTATCCAAGACAATGTTATAATGTTTTTATTAGATCAATCTCCACATAGAGTATCATATTATAAGAATTCGTTACTTCTTAACAGCATTATCAAGATAACATATTAATAATGAAACGTATGTCTTTCTTTTTGCTCTAATTCCGCATTTCAGAAAAATAAACGAACAAGCCGACAAAATGATTAACAACGTTATAAAAAACTTTAATAAACACGTATTGAGCAAAATCTTTCGTTTGATAAATTATCATATCATGCTTTGGCAGCATTTTTTAAGAATCATTAAAGATCCGCTAGCGATATAATCTTATTCGCAATAAAGTGGTATTTTTTATCATTTTGTTAGATTTTGTGTCCGCCTTTTTTTGATGTTCGCCAAAATTTCTAATAGACGAACAATACAACAATGCCGTGGTGACATTTAACAGAGGAAGAAAAAATTATACACATTTTCAGTAACACCTAAGGACGTACTCAAAATCTCAAACTGAATATTTTTTATAAAATTATTATAAATAGAATTAATTAATATTATCAAGGAAAATGTCTTCTTTTGAAGATAAGCGCGTGTTTTCAAAACTTATTCATTTTGGAATAAAAGGATTTCGGTTTGAATATTGCAAAAGTTTCTCCACTCAGCTTTCAAATAGCACCGAAACCCAATGAATATAATTTAAAATATTATTTTCTTATTTTCGAAAGCAGATTTCGCAAATAAGAAATTGCGAAAACAGATATCGCTCTGTGGAATTATATACCTGATGATTTGCGGTATTCTATTATTTTTATTTACAGATGTTAAAAGTTTTTCCACCTGAATTCGTGAATGTGTGAATTATATATATACAGATGGAGTACAAAATAATACGAACACCTGTGAAAAAGTATGACGTATTTCACACTTGCAGTACAGCCGCACCACCTGCAACAGAAGTCTGCCACCTAGTGAGCGTGAAGAGGAAGGTTTCACTCTAAATAGCAGTCACCTGTGTTGCATGCTTCTATCGAACTGTCTGTGATAAGTTGAAATGTCAGACCTGTCATAGTTCCAAGGAGGAATGATAGTTGGAGCGCGTTTAAGTGGAGCATCGGTTACGGAAACTGCAAACCTTTTGGGATTTGCAAGGAGTACGGTATCATCCGTTATGACAGCGTACACGAAAGAGGGTAAGACGACGTCTTCAAAGCACAACAGTGGCCGAAAGTTCAACAGTGGCCGAAAGCTTGCTGATAGGGATAGACGGGTCTTGAATCGCATAGTAGCCCGAAAGCACAAGCAATCGTTATCCGAGATAACATCCGAAATGAACAGTCATCTCCAGGACCCTGTTTCAACAAAAACTGTCAAAAGGAAACTTCATGCTGCGAACATTTATGGCAGAGTGGCAATTCGTAAACCCTTGGTGACAGCAACTAATGCTTTCAAGCGACGCCAATGGTGCAGAGATCACAAAGGCTGGTCCCCACAGCAGTGGCAACTGGTAATATGGTCAGATGAATCGTCATTCACCCTATTTCAGACGACCGGACGCGTTTATGTCTGGAGAACGCCCAAAGAAGAGTTTCATCCTGAATGCCTCTTGCCGACTGTGAAGCATGGGGGTGGCTCCATTATGGTATGGGGTGGGATATCTTGGCGTGGTCTTGGGCCACTTGTTATTCTGCATGGGAGGATCAAATCCAATCACTATCTAAGCGTTCTAGGGGATCATGTCCATCCATTTGTCCAAACTGTTTTCAATGGAGAGCGACCGCTTTTTCAAGACGACAATTTCCCTATCCACACTGCTAGGTGTGTTCAAGAATGGTTCGAAGAGCATGACGATGCAGTTGAACATCTCGCCTGGCCCCCTCAGTCTCCGAACTTGAATATTATTGAACATTTATGGCAATATTTGGAGTCCAAACTTCGTTCCCGATTTCCACCTCCATCCGGACTTTCGGAATTAGAGACCGCTCTGCAGGAGGAATGGCTTAATATTCCTTTAAATATTGTCCATGACCTTTATGCATCTATCCCACGTCGCATTAAATCTGTACTTCAGTCAAAGGGTGGTCCAACCCCCTATTAATAAAGATTTTCCATTATTTCACAGGTGTTCGTATTATTTATATATATATATATATATATGTATATATATATATATATATACTATCTACCAATAAGTATTTGGACACCTGTGATAGAAAAGAACAGCAAAATTTATTCATATTAAATTTTTGGTAGATCCTCCACGAGAGGCAAGTACAGCATCAACCCTCCGGGGCATGCTTTCCACAAGTCCTTGTATGACGGCTAGTGGTATTTTCTTCCACTCGGCTTGGAGAAGATATGTAACTTTGACCGATTTTGGACGGTTGTCGCAACCCTTAAATCGGCGTTCTAACTCTTCTCAGAGTTTCTCGATAGGGTTCCGGTTTGGGATCTGGGCAGGCCAGTCTATTCGGTTAACCCAATTGTCACCCTTCGAAACCATGGTGGACCTCGCAACATGGCAGCTGGCGTTGTCGTCCTGGAAGTAACATGGATCCAACCCGTAAAACTGCCACAACGTAGGAATCACACTGTCATCCAAAATAGTGCAGTTGGCGTCGACTTTGAACTTACCATTAATTGGGACGAGGGGCCTCAATCCGTACCTGGAGAAACACCCTCAGACCATATTTTCACCTCCGCCGAATTTTACTGTGGGCACAATGCATTCCGGCAGGAGGCTTTCTTTAGGCAGACGCGAGACCCTTACCCTTCCATCCGAACGGTAGACGGTGAACCTTGATTGGTTACTCCAGAGAACCCGTTTCCACTGATCTACGGTCCACTTTCGACGTGCTTTGCACCACATTAACCGAGAGCGCGGTTGGACTTTGTAATTAAAGGCTTATGGGCGGCAGTACGACCATGAAAACTAAACAGATGTGCTTCCTTACGAATGATATTCATCGAAACAACACGCCCGGATGCCTGCTGAAACTCCTGAAGTATGTGGGCCATCGGTTAGGTGCGGTTCGTCCGAATTTCTCTGGAAAGCACCTGTCGGTCTCTATCTTCTGTTTCGTGCGTCTGCCGACTTGGGGCACATTCCGACAATCACAGCTCACCTTCCACTTCTGAATCACATAGGCCACTGTCGATTTTGGGTAATTCAAGTTGCTAGATATGTCCCTTAAGGATCGTCCATTTCTGTGATACCCGCCTATTACACTTTTCTCGAAATCAGATAACTTCGTAGTATCTTGCGACTGACGCCAATGTTGTTTCCTACACCAAATGTAACGGCGGATAGCGTGACGTATATCAGGACCGATAATATCGTTATTTACATGGGTGTCCAAATACTTATATATATATATATATATATATATATATATATATATATATATATATATATATATATATGTGTGTGTGTGTGTAAGTTCTGTTCACTTAAAGTCAAATAGAATTCTTACTGGTAGAAAATAACTGAATCACACAGGAAATATGGGATAAAAGATTCAATAATAGCTCAAAAGGTCGCTGGGTTTTTCCTATCAATGTATTCTGGACACGAGGAATGTAAAAGCTCAACAGGTTGATAACTTTCAAATGATCACATGCATGTTGCAGAACTGAATTTAGTGATAGGTGAAAACTAGCTGAATACAAGGCAATATTAGCTACTTACGGAGAAGAATGTCGGCATGTCTATACTTCAAAACTTGAAGATACATTGAAAAAGAAATTGGCACGAAATGTGCGCTCACAGTACATTATAATGCGAATATAAATAGAACAGTGAGCAGAAAGACACGTCTCTCCTCCAAGACTACATGCAACTGATTTACTTCGCGGGAAGGAAGAAAGAGATGGCAAGACTCCAGAAGTATCGCCATCTGTTAACAATGGTAAGAGTTAAACTTCAGTAGAAAAACAAAGTCCAACAATTTATATATATCACGTTTTTAAGACTTTAATGGAGAGAAAAAGTCAAAAAAGAATTTGCATTCCTTCATTGTTTTAAACATTATTATGTATTAAGTTTATGGACTAGTTCTTCTAGCAGGCAGGATATATTATAGTCTGTTATAAATAGAATATATTTAGGGAATAAGATGAAAAGTTTTAGAATTCTTTGAGGAAAAAATTCAGGATATTTTAAACTTGTTAAACTCTTTAACGGGAAAATGAAAATGAAGAGTCTAGGGTATCTTACTGGTAGACCGTAGGCTTTCAGCGCCGAGGGTGCTCAGTTCGAATCCCGACAAGCGCCATTAAATATCTTCGTGTCTATATCAGATATGGACACGTTAAATCCATAGATCGGAAATCTTTCTACGAGGCCAGAGAGGGTGGGAGAAGGTACTATACCCCAACATGTCGTCCTTGGGGGTGCTCAGTCAAAATTGTGGTGGTGCCTAGCCAAGTCGGACTAATAACCCTTGTAGTGCTGTTCTAAACAAAAGCCTCATTACTCAGCCCGAAAAGCCTATATGGACCTGGCCTTGAACGTCTGGCTAGGAGGCATTAGTAACAACAAAAACATAAAAAAATAGAATTATATAGAGAGAAGCAAAGTTCAGTAAAGAATACACAAAACAGTTAAAAATAGAGAAATTTTCATTCAATTTTTTTTAGAATTTTTGGGAAACACTAGCGAGTATATTTCTAATTCATAGGATACAATTTCATAGAAGACAATATTTGCATTGATGTTCTAAGAAAATTATTCACGGTATACTTTTATATGAATGAAAATATTTCTTAGGAATACTTCTCTTGATGATAAAAATATCCCCCGGCTAAATTTAAAGCATGTAATCCCTTTCAATAATATTTTAAATGGCTTATTGAGGCAAGAGAGAAAGAGCCTTTAGGGGATAGTAGCACTTTTTGAAATACTGACTTATTGCAGTACTTAAAACGGAGTAACCCATTAAGTAAACAATTTTAAAAGCCTAATTCAAGCGTCTATAGAGATGCTAAAAGTGGCAAGTAAAGCTTCAAGTATTAAATGCAGAATACAACTAGAGCTGAGTGAAAAGTATCTAAATGAGATAAAAGCACTTTTAATTGAATATTTTAAGTTTGAAAGAATAAAAATGATAAAGACAAACCCAAAAGAATAATGTTACTTACATTTGAACGAACTACGACGGTATTAATCTTTAAAAAGGCTATGCTGCTATTCTTTTTGGTATAGTGGTCTATATCAGTCAGTAATTGTAATTTATTTTTACAAAACACTGTTTGAACAGAATTAACTCTAAATTATGAATGGTTCCCAATTTTGAGAAACTCACTTTTATCGGAAACAGGGAAGAGATTATGCGTTTTAGCAGAGTATCATATAGAATATCACAGAGCTGTACGTAGAAGGAGGTTATTTTAGCCCAATAAGAAAGAGTAGAATGTAATGGTGTGATCTAGTTAATCTCATTTTAGAATCGTTCACGGAAACAGAACAGGACGTAATACCTTACTGTCTAAACGAGTGTTTCCCAACCTTTTTATACTTGAGTACCACCTGAGAACTTTGTAGGGCCGTGGCGTACCACTGATTATGTTATAACGTTTTGAGGGGGGGTCAAATAAATTTTATATACATATGTATACAGAGGCTGTTCGCACATTTTTTAGACGATGCATATTGTATTCACAAAACTAAATTACATAAAATTCTTGTGTTTAAAATGTTCTATTTGACATCCCTTATTCTGAACTATCTTTAGACACCGCAATTTCCAGGATAATAATGTCTTTTGAAGTGTCAGAAGAGGTATTCTATCCCATTCCTCCTGAACAGCTTTCCAGAGTCCTGTAAGGGATTTGGGACGACGTTTGGATAATGCAGATTTTAAAAGTCCGAAAGCACAAAAATCCATAGGTGATACATCGGGAGATTTAGTAGGGATATCAGTGAAGGGTATGGCCTTAATACCAGTTTTTTGTTCCATTTCTTTTAGGAAATTTACAGTGGATTTTGATGTGTGACTGCTAGCTATGTCCTGATGGAGTCTCACAGATTGATGGCACTGTGGGTAAAGCGATGGTATTTCATTCAGAAAAATTGGTGATAAAATATGTTCCTGATAGTATTTGGAGTTAATCTTGACATTTTTTCCACTCTCTTTATTTTTAACTTGCCATTATAAGAAAAACCAGCAACAATCATGAATCCCTTAGAAAAACTTTCCTTCGATTCTTTGAACCATGTACTTAAATTTTTTTCTCCCCTTTTATGATAATAAATGGCTCTTTTTTGTTGCAATCATTTAAATACACCCATGATTCATCTATTGTGACAATTGTTTTCCATTTTTCTTTGGATAAGTGTTTCTCATATATAATTCTGCAGCGTGTCCTGCGTTCAGCGATATGATTTGGAAGAAGACGATGCACATTGCGTTTTTTCGCTTTCTTAAGATTTAAATCAACGTTTATCATTTTGTTTGCAGTGGACACCGAGCATTTTAATGATTTTGCAACTGTCCTTTGACTAGGGGGATTTTCTTTTAACATTAAACAACGTACCTTTGCAATAGTCGAAGATGTCCGTTTTTTCCTTGGATACTTATTTGGAATTTTTGTCTCACTCGAGGCTACAATTTGAAGCTTTTTTCCTTTCTTGTTGACGATATTACCTATCGACGCTTTATATATCACAAAACCATGACTCTCACATCGTTTTTGGATAACGGAGTATGCATATTTCTCTTCGGAAAGAGCATAAATGTAGCCTTCGAACCACTGCTTTGTTAAAAACGCCATTTTGAATAAAAACAAAACTTTCAAGCCGCAGATGATAATTTTGACTTTTAAAAACATAGTACAATTGCAATTATTTCTTTTGCAGCAAAAGATTTTTTATTACCACTTACCAAAATCGTCTAAAAAATATGCGAACAGCCTCTGTATAATATATATATGTATATAATATATTTATTTATACTTATATATTCTATATAAGAATAAATGAAACAAAATACAGAAAATAAATCCACAAAACTAGAAAAGGTCGTTTATACTAAATTGTTATTAACAAATGGCAAATACAATCCCCCAAAACTAAAAGGTGTTTATCAGGAAGCTTAATGAGAAACTTGCTGTTGCTTATGTATATTTCTTATTAGAGCTTCTATGTCAGGTTCAATAGTGCTTATCTTTAATCTTGGGTTGTTTTCCCTGCTAAGTCTATAGTGCAGAGCCTACAGACAAGAAAACCAGTCCATTATTTATTATTATTGAACCCTTCTGGGTACCACCTCAAATGCTCTCCAGTTGTACGCGTACCACCATTTTGAAACCATTGGCCTAAAATATTAGTAACAAAGGGTACTTTAGTTTTGACCGCTAAGAACAAGACCTTTGTCCAGGTATACCTGCACCCGAAGGCAAGCGTCGTTTTCAGAAACAGGCAAGGGATTATGTATTCTTGCAGCGTTGCTTATTACGAGAATACGATTCTCTGCAATGCACAGACATACTGTCGCTTTTTGAGGATCTAAATCAAGTATTTGTAAAATATTACCCACGGCGTAATGAACCACTGAAAGCGTAATGAACCACTGTAGCCCACCCACTGAAAACAATATAAAATATTAATGGAAGTATACATGGTACATTTTTAGTAGCACCCTTTATGGAACTAAATTTGAAAGAAGGATATTGGTAAATCATGGTTTTTGTTGCATTATCTATGCCTTATTCAATGAAGAAAACCACTCAAAGCAGATTTTCTCCAGGGTGGATGACTGGATCTATAGATATGGAGTACCGCGGTCTTAGCTCCAGCAGTACCAACAAATCAATTCCCATGTACTCAACTGTTAAAAAACCCAATAACGGACAATTAGGCAAACTATGTCAAAAATTGATAGAGGGAAAAAAACAGTGTTGTTAGGAAAATGAGAAGTGAAGAATCATGTGTCGGTTGTCTTAGACATAAAATTATTAGGATACAGCGTCACAGAGTCAGAATATCATTATTAGAAAAAGGACTATCTGCTGATCGAGAGATACATGGTTCCCGTTCCGTATATGGCAAAATATTTTATAAATTTTACAATGATGATGTTAACATGTACAGAATTAAAAGCTTTTGGTTATTTGGTTTCTCATGTGCAAAAAACATAAGTAAATTCTTCATATATATTTTATAGTTTGTTCTTAATTCTAAAGACATAGTTAATTAGTTAAAAAATACTGTATGGGTAATAATCTGAGATTAGTTAAACGTACATCATATGTTTCTTAACGGTAAGTTGTTATCGGTGTGGTGGCAACATTATTTATTTAACTTAAAATAACACAAATTATATAAAAGTCTCAAAACCCTCTGAAATTAACCAGGATATTCGTGATGACAAAAATTAAAATATTTATCGTTAATTATCTCATATGTTAATTTAAGTTTAAGCCCAAAATGGGACAGTTAACTGAAAGAATATTTCTCCCTCACAGCCACATAAGTGTAGGCGTGTAGGCGTTTACAGCTCTTAGCACCGGGTGATCTAACGAATTCTTCGTCTTCTCCATTGGATTATAGAAAACCCTAAAATAGAAACAATTTCTGGCAAAGAATTCAGCTATTGAATCAGTCTGCATGATTGGTTCCAAATCGTCTTACAGAAGACAGACGCAAGCATTTCATTTCCATCCAACTTGATTACCTCTGGCAGCTAGATGTTCTTTTTATGATGAGAAAAAGGATATTTGATCTGTAGTTAAGGATTGTATTTCTGCCTATCACTTGATTGGACTTACCTTTTTTGGGATTTTTTTCTCATATCTAGATATAAATACCGCTGAAATGCAATTTCATTTAAATATTTTGTAATCTCTCTTTATTTTTGAAGCACAGACTAGTAGAAACATAAAATTGAAAGTCTAAAATAACATATTGTTCGAGCTTTTGCGAGCTGTTACAAGATATAACAACGATTACATACCACCTACATATTAAACAAAAAAAAACCTGCATAAAACCTTAGCTTTTATGGTCGGATTCAAAAATACTCAAAACATGCATCAATCATATACATCCACTTTGAATGTTAATAGATATCTTCCGATGATGCATGAAAAACAAATTTATTTTGCGTAATTTTAGTTAATATGTTTTTGAAAAGATGCTTTCAATATTTTAATATAATAGCACGCTAAAAAACTTCAGAAAAATGAATATTTAATTACTGATAAATAATTACGCATAAGTTTTCGTTTGTTTTTCTTTATACACGACCTTTTTATCATAAATACCATACTTAGATTTGTAGGTTTACTTTTTTTAAATAATTAATGGAGATATCAAAGAAAATATTAGTAGAGAAGATAATCATACGAAGTAATGGAATCTTTCAGAAGTTTTCATTTAAAAAAGAAAGAAAATGATAAAATATATTTAAAACCCTTTCTAATGCCATTTATTATTTCTTGAATGTAATTATACGTTTACTTTACTTGAAAGTAATAATCTCCCGATATTTCAATAAAAGGCTATTTACCAGACTTTTTTTAAAATCCAAAAATCTCAGCATATATTTGCAATATTATTCTGCTGCAAACCCATCCCCATCTCATGAATATTTCAGCTTGCATCCATTTGCAACGGAAACAACAGTCATGCTTAGGCTGATAATTTTCAGTCTCAGTTGTAAAGTGGATACGTTTATTAAAGTAGATTTAAAAGCTATTGAATTATAAGATGCTTTTAGTATTTATGGCAAAAGCTCCTGTAATTTCTAAGCAACATAACATAAGAATTGTTTATCTGATCACATGATCGAAATTAAATAAACGAAAAACGAATTATACTGTAGATTTAATCTAGTACGAGTATATACACTGAAGAGCCAGAAAAACTGGTACACCTGCCTAATGTAGTGTAGGGCCCCCACGAGCTCGCAGAAGTGCTGCAATGTGATGTAGCATGGACTCGACTAATGTCTGAAGGTATCTTCAAGGCAACTCACACCGTGAATCCTACAGGGCAGTCCACAAATCCACAGGAGTGCGAGGGGCTGGGAATCTCTTCTGAACAGCACGTTACATCCCAGATATGCACAATAATGTTCATGTCTGGGGATTTAGGTGGCCAATGGAAAAGTCTAAAGTCAGAAGAGTGATCCTGGAGCCACTCGGTATCAACTCTCGATGTATGGGGTGTCGAATTGTCATGCTAGAATTGTCCAAGACCGTCGGAATGCCCAATGGACGTGAATGGGTGTAGATGATTTGGACAGGAAGCTTATCATGGCAACTTCCCACACCCCATATCATCACAAAGGCTCCACCAGCTTGAACAGCCCTCTGTTAACATGTACGGTCCATGGATTCACGAGGTTGTCTACATACCCGTACACGACCATCTGCCCGATTCAATTGGAAACGAGACTCGTGAGACGACGCAACGTGTTTCCAGTCATCAACAGTCCAATGGAGGTGTTGGCGAGCCCAGGCGAGGCATAAAGCTTTGTTCTGTGCAGTCCACAACGGTACACGAGTTGGCCTGCAGCTCCGATAGCCCACATCAATGACGGTCCGTTGAACAGTTCTCACGCTGACAATTGTTGATTCCCCAGCATCGAAATCCTCAGCAATTTGAGAAAGTGTTGCACGTCTATCTAGTTTAAGGATTCTCGTCAGTCGTCGACGGTCCAGTTCTTTCAAGTTCTTTTTCCGGCCGCATCGCTCTCGGAGATTTGATGTTTTAGAGGATACCTGATATTCACGTTACACTCGTGAAATGGTCGTGTGCGAAAATTCAAATTGCATCGCTACCTCGGAGATGCTATGTCCCATCTCTCGTACACCGACTATAACGCTCAGTTGAAAGTCCCATAAATCGTGATAACCTGCCATTTTAGCTGAAAGAACTGATATCACAGCTTCGCCAGACACCTGTTGTCTTATATAGGAACTACCGGCCGCATCTCGTTACGCTGATTGGTTGCATAGCTCCGTTATTTGCATACGCACGCTTGTACCAGTTTTTTTACTCTTCAGTGTATATATTTTTGTTATTAACAGCTTTTTTATATAAATTTTCACTGGATAAATATTTATTTCCCAAATCTGCCTACATCTATGCTTCTCCCGTATTTAGCAATTTTTATTTAATTTTGAACGCCTACATTTTTCACATCGTTAATAATAGACTGATATTTTTGTGTATGTCATACACAATAACATCAGTTTTAGTCTATAGTCTAGAACAGTAGGTTTCGTGAACCTCCTTGAATCCCGCGAAAAGTTTCTCGATTTACCCAAAATAAAGTCTTTTAATTAAAGTTCACAAAAGATTGGTATGGGTACCTTGATTTTAGAAAAATAAATGGAAAATACATTTGGGAACAAGTTGTTTTTTATAGTAACGTACATTTAAGAGTGAAATCTATAAATTAACAGCACTGAAGTTGATAAACATATTTTTCGTTGCTGCTATTACATATTTTCTTGAAGAAACACATTAGCTTCGTGAAAGATTCATATATCCATTTAATTCCGAAAATGTCTATTCTTCAAGTTTCAGGTATTCTCCGTTATTGAACGAAAAACAATAATCTTCAGTTCTGACACTATACTTTTTGAATGAATCTTTCTTGAGATTCAAATTTCCTGGGAGGAAAATAACTTATTCTGATAATGGATGTGCCTCATGTGGTATTGGGGCTCACATCCCCAATACCACAGATAATAACGCCGTGGATGATAACGCTGAAAGTCACGCTGAGACTTGGGATGGCATTAAAGTTCTTTATTGGAACTACTAACAAAGTTTCATGAATATGTACAAAGGAAAGAATTCCGTACAAAAATCGTATTAACGTTGCACGACAGTTGTCAAAGCATCTTGGTGTAACTAGCAGTCTCTCATCTAGCCTCTTGTCATCTTCTCTCTGATCATCTCTCTAGCTATCTCGCTCTTAGATCATCTCACTAGCTGTCCTTCTCTCAGCTTCGGAGTCCTCCTCTTTTATACCCCATTTCCATTAAGGGGGTCTCGGTGTCCTTGTTTCCGCATTCCCGACCACCCGCAGTTGGCGAAGGAATCCAATCAGACCCTTTTCCGCTTGACCACGGGGGATGCAATTTTCTCTCTTTCCTTCTGTTTTGGCCAGCCGCCGTTCCGCGTTCCCAGGCATGTGGCATCTCAATAAGTAGCCACGTGGAACTTCCTGCCGAAAATTAGCCCGCCTTGAGCACGAATCTGAAATATCACTTGGGAACCACACAGATAGTTTTTTAAAAAATTTGATCCATACACGACGCTACAGGGGTATAAAAGAGGCGGACTCAAGGCGAAGCTGAGAGGAGAAGTGGTGAAGCTGAGGGAAGGATAGCTAAAGAGATGATCTAATAAGAGGGAGATAGCCAGAGAGATGATCTGAGGAGAGATTACTAGAGGCTAGACGAGAGACTGCTAGCGACACCGAGTTGCTTTGACGACTGTCGTGCAACGTTAAGTGGACAGTAGACTTTCAAAATTGTGAAATTTGTCCAAAAATTCGATTTTTTTTATTTTATTGAATTATAAAACTACAGACGAGTAGGAATGTGCTGCAAAAAGAATTTTTAATTTTTGTGATTACTTTCCTAGTTATAGGCATTTTTATTTAATTTAGATATTATGTGGTTACTAATAGCAATACCTTTAAATGTGTTTTTCTCTAAATAAAAATTTTCATGTTATACAAATATTCAAACTGCTCCAGGCGCATTTCTAACTATCGTATTGCTTTGACATTTAAGTTTTATATACTTAACTGTATATCAAATAAATCTTATTGAAAAAAATTTTGATTCGTAGCTCAGAATTTCTAAATTTTGTTTTTTCAAAGATGATTTATAGGTATTTTGCGTAATAAAAAGGGTGTTTTCACTATTATTATGTTTTTCTCTTTATATTTTTAATGAATGCTTAAAATAAGCAATAAGTTTCCTTGTTAATTCTATAAGGTATCCTGTAAATAAAAATTACCATATTATATGCAAAAGAAATGCGCATGGAACATTTTTAATTAGGCCAATTTTTGATATAATTAATAATTCCTAATTCATAAATTATTAATATTTTATCTTTAAATTTTAACCACTTTTACATATCTAAAGTACTAATCACATATTCATATTTCAAGCAAATCCATTCAAAACAAAAAAAGTTAGGTTTGAATGTCCACTGCCCCCTTAATACGATTTTTATACAGAATTATTTCTTTTGTACATATTCATGAAACTATGTTAGTATTTCTAATAAAGAACTTTAAAGTCATCACAAGTCTCAGCGTGACTGATTTTCAGCGTTATCATCTACGTTGGTGTATCTGTGACCCACGATAACACACTCTCAAATAACAGATCCAAGAAAGAGAAATATATCTATTTTGATTCACAGCGTTCCTATGGAGTGATTACTCTTTTATCAAAGATATTCTTATTAAGATACACATTTCCTCTGAGAGCATCGTCTTTTGTTCTCAAAGAGATTACTTTTGACTCACGCTTAATTCACTTAAATATCAAAGAAATATTGAATTAAAATGTCTTTTAGCTTAAAAAAACAAAGTATGGCTTCATTATATTTGTCAATATTATGCTGCAACTGAGAATTTTCTTAAAATAATATGTGATGTGCTATTAATAGCATTAGTGACAGCCTGACATTTCAAAAGTATCTACTACTTACAAAGGATGAACTATTTTAGTATATTTCGTCTTTTTTTTTGAAGTCACAATAACTGGGCAAGAATAAAGATAGCAAATTAAACCATTTAAGAGTAAGGAAAAATTTACAGATCTGTAATTTGCTGGGTTTTTAAGGTTTATTTTGGATCTTCTTTCGGTTATTTTGGTTACATTTTACTAAGAAAATAATTTCAGAATAAAGAATTAATCTTTGTTTTGCACACACTTTTTCGTGAGTGGATTCTCTCTAAATGTTACTACAGGAAAAAAAAACTTTAACAGTGAATTTGACATGATATGAGAATCGGAAAGTCAAATTACACGACATTGGGAAAAGAAGCAATATAACCATTCCCCGTGTTTCACAAATAAATAAATAAAAATGTGGTTTCAGATGCTGCTAGAAAGTCGCAAAGATGACTATTTATCTTGGGCCTCGAACTTTAGACTCAAACTGTAATACAGAGAAAAAAATTTAGGTTTATTAAAAAAAAAGTTGACAGAGCTTAATTATGTCGTCGATCTGTTTAATTTATAGGGAGTGTTCAATACAAGCAGAACTTTTTAAGCAACAGACCTTAAAGGAGAGAAGTTTCAAAACCTTTTGATGAGTTTTTGTTCACCCGAATACTTTAAACTCGAAAATCGATTCCATTAGGTAAATTGATAATGTACGATCGAGGTAGCCTAGTGATAGCACGTCAGCTTTCGGTGCTAAGGGTGGCCAGATCGAATCCCATCAAGCAACATTAAATACCTTTGTGTCTAGTCCGGATAAGGGAACGTTAAATCCGTAGACCAGAAAGTCCCTCTACGAGGTTAGAGATGGCGGGAGAGGGTACGATTCCCAGATGCCTCCAATGGGGTGGTCTGTGAAAAGTGAGTGGCACCTGAATAAATTGGACTCCAACCCTTGTGATGCCATTATAAACCGGAAGCGTGACCCTCAGCCCGCTAGCCAATATGGGTCTTGTCGGGAATAAAAATTCTGGCCAGGGGGCATTAGAAACAGCAACAACAACAACAAATTGCTAATTATACAAAAAAGCTTTAGTGCAGCGTAAATCTTGAATTCGTCGTTACACGCTCATTTCGAGGTACATTCTCCTTTAAGCAACACTTTAAACTCGTGAGAATTCAGTAATAATTTCAATGTGGTTAAAAATTTTGGTATTAAATGAGGTAAAACGAATCACTTGGCTCATAATGCAATATCGAATATAGAAATAGAATACATTTCTAACTTTGTAGAAATTTAATTCTTGATGACTGGAATAATATCAATCACGAAAGTTGAAATCTTGCACTTTTAGTCAAATAATATAAAAAATTTTTATGTAACTTTTATATCTAACACCATTATGCTGAGTGATATTCGAAAACCAATATTTTTTTTCAATGTTGACTTTCTGTTATTGATATTATACTGATGTTTTGAACTTGAACGCAAAATACACGAATTACTTAGACAGTTGGTGATATACCATGTAAAGAAGATCTGACAATAGGATTGTTAAAAAATATAATAAAGAATGTTTATTACAAAATCCATGATGAATCAATGTTTTTTGGGGAGAAAATTATTTTGGACATAAAATGATCTGAAGCAAATAGGGTTCACAACGTTCTAGAATCATACTGGATAGAATTTATTCAAACTCGTTTGTATACCTGAGATTATTTCACATTCTTGCCGGCTTCATTATGTTAACAGAAGGAGGCTGTACTTCTCAAAGAAAATCAAAACTCACAATCACTCTACGATGTCCCAATAAAGACTAAAGTATTTAACGGAATCAAAGAATTAAATACAGAGATAAAAAATATTGAATTTTCATAAATTATAAGATGACGTCATATTTGCGTCATTAGCAAAATGATGTTTAAATGCAAAACAAACAAAAAAAACCCGACATTAATAGGGTATGTGAGAACCCCTCACCTTCAAACAAAGTATACAGCGTGTGATGATGCTTGTCACGAGGTGATTACCCACCGCAGAGTCCAGTAATCGCCATTCCTCCTGTAGGGCAGTTTCTAAATCTCTGAGAGTGGCTGGAGGTGGGAAACGTCTACACACAGCACGGCCGAGGGCATCCCAAAGATTTTTAATAGTATTAAGGTCCGGCGAGTAAGCCGGCCACTCCATACGCGCAATCCCCTCACAGTGTTTCACAGTGAGGTCTAGGACTTCGTCTCGATACCGTACAGCCGTCACAGAACCTCGCCTGTTGATGTGCAGGTCGGTGCGATATCCCAATGAAATCCCTGCCCAGACCATGATGCTTCCACCGCCGAATGCGTGATGTTCGGAAATGTTCTCGGGTCGATTGCGTGTGACTTGTTTCCTCCAGACCCTTACACGCTTATCATCGAGTTGTATGGCAAATCTGGACTCATCTGGGAACAAAACGTTGCCTCAATCAGACACGGTCCAATTCACATGCTGGCACCACTTTAATCGTGCCCCTCTGGATTGGACGGATAAAGGAACACAAACTTGTGGTACCCGGCGCTTACAAACCATTCATGTGTAGCCTTCGACGAATAGTAGTGGCAGATATCGTCTTACCAATGGCCACTGCAACCATAGATGTCACACGTGTGGAGGTCGATCTTCGATTCCTTCGGTAGTCGTCTTTGTTGGCCGTTCTCAGAGCTATTTTTGTGCGTGCATAAAGCGTCGGTTTTTTGTGATACACGTACCGTTCCAACGCTCTTCAGGGTTTTCGCATGCGCTGAGCATTTTGCGAAGGGAAAAAGTGGGCGTTGCTATTCGAAAATTTCGAGTTTCTATATCTATAACCGTAACCATGAGCGTCACTGTGTTGCCGTTCTCAGAATCCCGAGCTCATACCTCTGAATAACTATTACTGAAATCTCATCTCGATAGGTTGAACGGAACGGCCGCTAGAGGTCCAGATATCTGCAAAGTTATTTTATGAGCACTCTGTATATATATAGTATCTTAAATATTATGCCTCCATTCTAAAATTTAAACTCAGTTTCCTAAATCCAATCCTCAGTAATATTAATTTATCGCTTTAAAACGCTCAGCCACTGAACTTCCTATGAATCGCCCGCCTTTGCATTTCTACACGTGTATATGTCCAAATTCAGGAGTGGGTTAGCATCACGAGCCTCTAAATATGCTAACCCTACAAATAATAGCCATTTTTTTAGCCCTCTCGCGTTTAATGTTTAAAGGTGATATTACTTCCGAGCCGTCCTTCTGAAATGAACGGATGTACTCTTGTTGCTCTAATAAACGATTGGGCTCGACTGCTTCCAAATTTAACTTTATTCATTTCAGGCTAGTACCAGCCATGTAAATATGAGCTAGTTTTTCCTTTGAGGTTATAATTTAAGGACGTGATGTATTGGGTATAATACATACATACATACATACATACATATCATATATATATATATATATATATATATATATATATATATATATATATATATATATATATATATATATATACATATATATATATATATATATATATATATATATATATATATATATATATATATATACATATATATCGCTTACTCTTTTGAACAACGTCGTATCTAAAAAACTGGCCACTTTTAGCCTGTTTTCAGAATGCCCTGAAAGCGTCGTATATCCCTGCAAGATCGTCATATCTCACCGCTCAATATTTAGCCGCTAGAGAGCAGAATTAATATTTATTTTCAACCCATCTTATTCTAATTTTAAACTTTAGAATCACTCTCCTGAGAAATCCCGTTTTTTTTAGATATGATGTTGTTAAAAGGATTGATCATTATATACGTGTGTGCATGTGTATGTATATACACTGCTGGCCACCCAAATTGCAACACCAAGAAAGACAAGAGATATCACAGCAAAATTTATTTTGTAGATAACATGTTGATCAAGTATCAAATGATTAAATTTATAGACTTCTGTGAAGTGTGTTTCCTGCCAAAATCAGTAGCCAGAGTAGCCGCCATTGTTGGAGATCACCGCTGCCACACGCCTCGGCATTGATTGAAAGAGACTTTGGATGAGTTCTTGGGGTACAGCAGACCAAACAGCTTCCACACGTTGCCAAAGTTGATCTGCTGTGGCAGCTGGGGATGGAATCTGGGTAAATCGTAGAGCAACCATGGACCACATGTTTTCTATAGGCGAAAGAAACGGAGAGCGAGGCGGCCAGGGAAGCAATTCAATCTGGCGATTGACGAAGAACCGTTGGACAATGCATGCCACGTGTGGTCGCGCATTATCCTGTTGAAATATGGCTGTGGGCAAGCCCTGAAGGCAAGGAAGGACAACTGGCTCCAACACCTCGGAGATGTAGCGCTGGCTGTTTAAAGTACCGGCAATGCGTACTAGAGGTGTGCGAGAGTGATATCCAATACCGCCCCATACCATAATACCCGGTGCAGGACCAGTGTGGCGGTTCATAACGCAGCTGTTCGACATCCTCTCTTCACGGTGTCTCCAGACTCGAATGCGACCATCGTGGTGTTGCAGACAGAAGCGTGACTCGTCAGTAAAGACAATTTCATTCCATTCTGCCGTCCACATCCTTCTGTCATCGCACCACTGGCGGCGGAGACGTCTGTGGTTCTGCGTCAAGGGTAGACAAAGCAATGGACGTCTTGCGGACAGACCACTCTGCTGTAAACGGCGTCGAATGGTACGCGCAGACACTGGATGATGCGTTACAGACTGCATGTGCTGTGCTATGGTTCGTGATGTGACTGAGCGATCCGTCACTGCCATGCGCACAATTTGCCTGTCATCACGTGAAGTGGTGCGCTGAGGTGGATGCGATCGAACACGCCGGTCCGTCGTACCCTCCTGCATCCAACGATCACATATCCGCATTATAGTTGTTTGGTTTCGTCCAACACGACTACCGATTTCCCTGAAAGATAATCCACAATCTCGGTAGGCCACTATCCTTCCTCTGTCGAACTCGGATACTTGATCAAAAGATGATCGCTGTTTTCGACGAGGCATAATTGATCGTTTTTTTGAAAAAACCACAAGAAAAACACAATTGCCGAATTTGAAATCGTCGAAATCTCCAAGCCTTAAATAGCGCTTTGAAGTGGCGCCACAGGCGCGCGTGATGTGCGTCTGCGCTGAAATTCTAATCATTTGCATATCTCACCTCCGCTAATGCATGTTGTAAATTTCATATTATTTGCATGTTTCCTTCAGGGTGTTGCATTTACAGTGGCCAGCAGTGTATATATATGCATATGTATATATCTTTCTAATATGATCACATTCTAATTAGAATTTGACTCTGTCTTCGAAATGTTGTAGAAGGCTTTGTATAACAAAATACTAGATTCATGATATATGTTATTTAAATATCTATATTGTATCCTTTAGGTGGTGGAGGTGGCTGGGATGACAATACCGTCGTAGCAACAGGTGGCTGGTCTTTACGTGAGGGTAGTAGAGGAGGAGAGGCGTGTAATCGGCTCTTCGATTCGGAGGGGGGATTTGGAGGAGGCGGAGGAGGATGCCAGTCTGGTGGAGGTGGAGGCGGATACAGAGGTAAGATAGTAACATTCCATTCTGTGTCCTTTTGAAATCTTTAAAGGCTTACTTTTAACAGCATGCCAGGTCTCTCGGCGAAATCCGTTGGCGAGAGACTTCTTGTATTTGGCATTACTTATTTAATTGGGAAAGAATTTACTTCGTCATTCATCATAGCCCAATGGGAAGAACAGAGTAATCCCTCAAATGGTTGCTCAAATTACATACTGGAGTCAAGCGGTGGAGAAAAATTCGCGGCATGAGTGCGCATTTAATTCTGTATCTTTTTAGCATCTTTTTGTGCTTGATTGTCAGTGGACACCAGTTCATTTCACAATATCCGGTAAAGTAATCTTATATAACAAAATATATCAATGTTTTTAATGGTGGCGCATTTAATTGTCGTCACTAATCAGCTTCTAATATACTTTGTTTTCCCCAAACGGTGGTAAAAATGACCTGGTGATGTCAAGCGAAAATAAAAAATGCATAAAAATGCTCATTCCATTCTGTCTTCTTTTGGAATCTTTCAGTATTTATATATCTATTTATCTCTCTCTCTCTCTACGCTAATAACCCGTGGTAGTTTCGTTAGATGAGTCTATCTGAAATTTTTTTATCCATTTTTCTCGTTAACTCCTAGAGCTCGTAAAAGCTTCGCTTCCGAGATAGGGCATAAAATGGTTGCCATTAATTTTTTCTATTAATTCGATTAATTCACTCTCCGTCTTTTTTACTGTACGTTATCCGTTGCCATTTGTTCAAGGAATGAAACAAATCGACACTTGCATCCGTCTATTTTTATATTACATTTGAGATTTTTCCTAGCAATCCAGAGCCATTGAGAAGTTCAGTTTGAAATTCCACACTGTCGTTACAAAACTGCTTAATAACATTATTTTATGCTGTTGTTTGTGCTTATACTTCAGCGAACATATAACAGAAGTATCATATTGTTACGAATTTCCAGTTCGGGTTCGCGATTGAAAGGACTTTGAATAAGACAGAATAAAATCAAAGATTTATTTACAGGGATTCGAAATACTACAGCTTACACATCAGAACATGTAGTCAGAAACTGACTACAGTGCTTCTAACACAATCTCTACTTCACAGAAGTACGGAAAAACTCAACACAAAAGACGTCGCATGAAGTCACAATTATCGCGGCATAAATCTCAGCAATTATCTGATGGAAATCTCATAGATAACAGCGGCGCTTTTTGACAAGCTTCAATCACAATTCAAAACTGAAATCTGAACTCTGAACTGAAACGAGGTTGTATATATAGCTTATCGAGAGTCTGGGGTTTACGACAATAATCCAGAAAATACCAGGCTTTGAAAACTTGCCAAGTTTGAAGCCAAGTTGGCAGCAAACTTGGCACCAAAAAATTAGTCGCCAACAAGCCAATATCTCGCCGATTTGGCAAGGTACCACAGAAACCCTATGTTAAATGCATGGTACAGCAGAAATTTAGCTAATACGACTATTTACATGGAACAAACGATAGTAATGCGTTATTTTACAAGCAGAATAGCGATTTTAAAGGTAATTAAAGCTAAAGACATACATTAATTTACAAAATTCGCAACATTACCATCGCCAACAGAGACAATTAATTTTAAATCTCCGAATTTGTCATTTATAAGTTTACTGCCGGTTTAAATAAATCATGATCTTTTGGTTTTTATGTCTTGTCTGGTTATGCATTTTCAGAAAATTTTCTGGCATTCACTTGACTGGCAGAATTTAATTTTTGAGAAAAAAATTGATGGAAATATACGACCGAAGTATTGCACAAAACCTTACCTACAAAACCCGAGCTTTCTTTATCGTAAGAGAGTATAGTGCCGTTCATGTTGATTGATCTTACAATCTCGCTGATTTCGTGTTCTCGTTAAGGCTGTTGTGTGCTAACCCTGTCGGATTCTCTCACCTCCCTGTTAACCCATGGAAAAAATTTGTCTGCTATTTACAGCTACATAAATGCTGATAAGCCAATAAAAATGGTATTTTTATTGGCTTATCAGCATTATGTAGCTGTATGAGCATTATGTAGCTGTATAGCATTATGTAGCAGCATTATGAACTATACTGCCCCTTGCAATATGGGGACGAAGCAAGTTGGAGGAACGAAGCAAGTCTCCCTCAACAAGACCTACGGTCTGGGAGATCAAATTCATAAACCCCGATCCTCCAGTCGGACGAAAACCTAGGGGATATTTACATCCCCCTATGAAACGACAAGATGGTTACACCGCGGTAAAAAAAATATATAATATTTCTAGTGATATTGCTTAAGGCTGCTGTCTACTAACCCTACTGGATTCGCTCACCTCAATGTTAACCTATGGAGAAAATGTGTCTACTATTGACAGCTACATAAAGGCTGATAATCCAATAAATATGATATATATTTTCAGATAGCCTGAACTTTTCTACACCTTTCAACAGGATTCATTTTATAAATTTCGTCCACAAAAGGAATTTAGGAGCATTTAAAACACACTATACCAGATTTTTTTCCAGAAGAATTTAAATTTTAAAAAGTTATTTGAATTTTTTTAAACGAAAAATATTTCAAGTTGTAATATTTCTTTCTCTATAACGGAGCACAATTTTTTGAAAAAAAATCTTTTAATTCCAAGTCTATAATCTTTGGACACATTTTCTCCATAGGTTAACATTGAGGTGCGGGAATCCAGTAGGGTTACTACACAGCAGCCTTAAACCAGGGATAACTCTTAGCGAGTCTGGCTGTAGTACGATAAATATAGAATGCAGCGAATGGGTTGAAGCTTTTCTCAAAATATTTTTCCAAACATAAACCAAGCTATCTTAAGCTGAATTTTTGCTTAAAATTTTGATTCTCCATATGCAGTCTGTGGAAGTGATGAATTTCCAGGGCATTGTGTACAACTGAATATAAATAGCTTTGAAAAATCATACAATTCTCCTCTGAAACTCTGTTTAAGCATTTTTACGGCGTAGTGGCACGTAAGTAAAAGAAATAATGGATGACGCTCGTGCGTTTTTTCGAAATCTGAAATGTATCCTAATATATAAAATAAGGTGTTTATTATTCCGGTCATAGCATTTGGCGAGAAAAACGCATTTATCATTCCCAGGAATTTCTCCGATCTCAATCCTTTATATGCTTTTACAGATTTTAAAGGAAAAAATAGAATTTAAGAATAAATGCTTTCAAGCTATACATTCGGGATTGTGAGTAACGTTTTATTGGTAAAATAAATAAAACGAAATTCACTGATGCTACAAGAGAGTAACTCTTAATATACAATTGGGTACAATCGTTGATATCAGGCATGTGTAATAATTGAGTTTTGATTTAGGCATGGAAACCATTATTTAAAATACATCATAGAACTTAAATTTGTAATTATTTGCTCGGTATTAATGAGAAAGGCCTATGTTGTTGCAAATCGAACTTTCGGTATAAATACAGCTTGCGTATTATACTGCATTTAGTTACCTGACGTATAAACTTAACGGCAAGTATCAGTTTTTAAAGTAAATTTCCGTATGTGGGACTTGTATACATACATAAATAATGCATACTAGAGGGCACAGACATGTTCTCAAATATGTGTACATGTACATACACATAGGTTAAAAACTTTGGTAACGGAGATTTAAGACGTTGGAGACACATTTCTGTATCATTTGGATATGGTATATCGATGAAAATAAGGTTTTGGGTAAATCAATGTAAAGTGCACAGTTGTCACAGTTGTGTAATTAATAACGATTTCATCCTCTGGGTAAATAAATTATTAATATAAATAGTAAAGGTGACTCACATTTTATAATGACTATTTTTGTAGTGGGGATATATTATAGGGATGTTGGAAATGCATTCCTGTATATTTTTGAAAGGGGGATGCTGTAAGATTAACAAGGGCTTGGGTAAATTAATGCTCATACTCACAACTTACTAGTACTATGATCGTCAATAACTATGAATTTGGAAAAATATTTTGATGTTTTACATTTATAAAAATTTACATTTACGAAACACTCATGTGTGTGTGTGTATGGTACATATATACAGTGGAATCTCGATAGATCGTTTCCCGAATCATCATTTTCCCGTATGTATCGTTTATTTTCCTTAGTCCCGACGATCATATTTCTTTGTTATGTTCCCGCATCAGTCGTTTTCTCACATTTATCGTTCAGTTCAGCCAGTCCCTTGAAAAACGATAGATGTATATACTTACAGAACTTGGAAAATAATTCATCGCATACAAATTTAGAGCAAATGTCACCGAAACATTGAATGTTAGCATATGTATAAATTTGGGAAAATGTTAAAATTTTAATTTAAAATTGGCGAAAATGCAGTTTTATAGGGGGAAAAGATAAATGTAATATTTAGTTACTCAAGATCGGAAATAAACATTGCTAACAAAAAGTCAACAATGCTGTATGGCACTATCACCCACCTCTGTGGATTGTATTTTACTTAAAAATTTACAAAATATAAGAATGTAGATTACTGACTCACAAAGGGCATTTAAACAATTTTCAGTGTCATTTGAATATTTCATATTGGCATATTTTTCTTCTGATTTCATCCGTACGTCTGTTGGGAACTGGATCAATCAATGTCTGATTACACCGAGAAGCAATTTAATCGTTCCAATGATTTATGAGGTTCTTTAAAGCTCTCTGATTTTGTTTTGTTTTCTTCTTTTTAATTCGAGCAATATTGCCCGTCCTTCATGGTATTTTAATTCATAGTTCTTCAATAGTAATGAAATCCAGGCAAGTTAGAGTGCGTTTTAGAAATAACCGTTTGCTTCTTCAGTAAATCACAGTATAAACTAATTTCTCTGAAAACGCCAAGTATTGAAAAAAAACCCAGAAAATTATCATTTTATGTCAATCGCAAGGTGCACACCCATCCTGAAAGATAATATTTCCCCGTGTTTAATGTGAAAAGGGGTAGTGCGTTTTACAGACTATTGGAAGGTCTTCGGAAAATTTACAGCCTCATACCGACCTGTTTGTGTCACATGCCTGTATGGGTAAAACTCCGTTAAATTATTAGGTCTTTCAGAAGCAGGTTTAACATTCAGAATGCTATTTTTGTGAACTGCGCTGTTAGAATGGTCATTGAATTTTAATGCGCCAATCTTTATTCGTTTTTTAATTTAGCCAACTTTTGTCCTTTTCCCAATTTAGTTGTAATTGCTTTGATTTTATCGCCAACAAGGGTTGTCTCGCTAGACGATGAGCACTAAAATCCTTACTTCTTGTACATGGACGGGGATATATTGTTCTCGAAGATTCAACAAGTCCTGGACTGTTTCCCCAACCTGAGTTGAGATCCCTAGATACTGCTGGAGATTTACAGAGAATCCTTTTCAATGGCTACCTTGAACTGTAGTTTGAACTGCCATTTTTCCGTTTCTTTCCAATTCCTCTCTGGTTTTCGGTACAGATTAACGGATATCCTTTCAGCGTTAGCTTGTGTCACAGAAATAAGGAAACCAAAATGGCTCTCTAAAATGTTGTAATTTATTTTCGCTGCATTATTTTGCAATGATTCAAACTGCGGGCAAAAGTTGACTAATTCAGCACGTATTTTAATCTTCTACTCTGAGTAATAACACTATCAAAAATATTTCTTCTTAAGTAATTACCATTACCACATACTGCTATTTATTCTCTGTCTAGCACAATCCCCCTGTTAGCGCAATTAGCATTCTTCATCAAGGATGATGGAATAATTGCGTAAACTGTATAATGTGATTACTGTGGCGGATGTAAGTTTCAAGTGGTATAGAAAAGAGGCAAAACAAGATGCAGATCTGGTCCCCCAAAAGTATTTTAGTTTGAAGAACAACGATGGGGAAATTCATAAGTTTGGCAGTTTACAGAGTATTTTGTTTTTTGTTTTCTTCAGTTATTCCCTTAAGGAGGAGATTAACTAGGTTTTGATTAGACGAAAAACACTGAGCGGAATATGCAAATGTAGATTGCACTAATGAGATAAGGTAGTTGTTAGCTTGGTCCAGAGGGTCTAATAGTTCTTATACTCTCGGGAAGACCAGAAAAAAGTTAATAAGCGGGGAATTTGGATTCGATTGATCTCAAAGGCTCCAAAATTAAAAATGAAACTGTGAAAAATTTGATTAAATGGAAAATTTTTAGTTCTTCTCGTAATTAAAACTCACACATAAACTTCACAGAAATTTCATAAACTGAAATTTTTAACATAAAAATATTATTTATTCTTACAGCAAAGGATTTTATCAGGGTTTTAATTATATACTCCGTGCTTGGCTTCAGTTAAATACTCCGTATTAATGAGATAAAGTAGCTTGGTCTAAAGGCTCTAATTATTTTCACACACTGAGGAACCGGACGAGGGCCGAATGACTGTTGCGCTGGTATTCGGTACCAAAGTCTTTGGGCTCAAATACCACTTCTAGCATGGACGTTTACAGCGGTTCGCAATCGACTTTAAGCAGTAGGTTCCGGTCTAACTAGCCCTCCTGTAGCAAAAATTGACCGTAGCGCTCCAAATGAAACCAAGCCAATTCAAACCCACACTCTGAGGAACACTTGAAAAAATGTATGTGCGGGAATCTTGAATTGATTTATCTCAAGGGCTCCAAATGTAAAAAATGAAATTGTGAAAAAATTTGATTAGACAGAAAATGTATAGTTTCTCTCGTACTTAAAACTGAAACGTAAACTTCCCAGCAATTCCATAAACTCAAATTTTTAACATAAAAATATTATTTATTCTTACAGCAATGGTTTTGATCAGTGTTTCAATTACATACTCTGTACTTGGCGACCAAAACGATACTTTTGAATTCACGAGAAATATTCTAATAACATTTATTAAGGATAACAAAATGTCTCGGACGTTTCTTTAAGCTGTTTCTATTTCCCAAGCCTCATGACACTGCAAAATATCTCTGAAGGTATGAGACTATCCCGTGAATTGCAATGAATCCCATAATAAATAACAAAGTATATATTTCATTTCTCGAATGACAACCATTTCCCCAGCGTTTCAGAGAGAAAATACATTTTCCTTTAAATCCGAAAAAAAAGAAAAGAACTTTTGAAATTCCGGAATGGGCCCCATGATGTCACCGCGTGGGCGAGAGGGACAAGAATTTAATGGAATGTTTTCGAGAATAGTTCTCGAAAGCTAGGGAAATCTATTTTGGGAATATTTAGAGAAAAATAAATTTTAAAGGGATTTTTCAAATGTGAAATGCTTTTTTGGGAGGAACTTGGAAAAATTCTCTATATTTTTTCTAAAAACGTTCTTGGTAGTTTGACTATTATAAGCACACTGTGAAAATGCAGTTGTTTAATGAAAGGATATTCATGTGCATTATGCTGAAATTATGAGTTTATTTATTTGTTATAAAATAAAAGCAATATACAAGGCGATTCAAAATGAATATAGCGATTACAAACGGCTATAACTATTTAATTGAAAAGAATTTATCGAAAAGAATTACACAGAATATAAAAGGAATTTCAAAACTTTGTTTACATACTTTATAAACTAAACTAAACTACTCCCGACTGGACCCGGGAACGGCCAGCTCGAAAATTTAATTTGTTTTAGACCTTCAAGTAGAGGGTCTGTTGCCACGGATATGGCTACGCAGGAATTATGTTATTTTTGAACTTAAGTTGTTTTGTTTAGTTAATGGGACTTATATACAAAACCTTGCCGTTTATGCATTCACTGTGGTCGGCATGGTTTACGAATTACCAAATTACATACTTTATAAATGTTCTATGCGACTCCCCTTGGTCACACAGACAACATCTAACCGGTTTAAAAATGTGAGAACCTCCATACCCCAATGTGGGGGGTGTTCCATCTTGCTGAAGGATGTAATCCGTATGCCACAGCTAGATACGGATTTCACGGAAATACGTATTCATTTTTAAACCAACATCTTCCAAAGCGTTGGCTCGGTCGAACTGGAGAGGCCGACGATGTGTTCTGCTCTTCGCAACCTAGATCTCCGGATTTGATACCCTGCGATTTCTTTCTATGGGGTTATGTGAAAAACCTTGTGTATGTGCTTCCTTTGCCGAAAATTATTCCAGAACTCAAAATGCGCATTTCTAATGCTCTTGCGTTGGTCACTCTACATATTCTTCAGAATGTATGGCGTGAAATGAACTACCGCTTACATGTTGTCCATGTGACCAAGGGGAGTCGCATAGAACATGTCTTAAGTATGTAAACAAAATTTTGAACTTCTTTTTACATTCTGTGTAATTCTTATCGATAAATTCTTTTCAATTAAATAGTTATAGCCGTTTGTAATCGCTATATTCATTTTGAATCACCCTGTATAATAGTGGCACAATTGTAAAAATACAGTTTTCTTGAAATGATTATAAACAGAACAAAACTTTTTTTTTTAAATCAAGCAAGCTATTATAGATTTTTTTATGGCTAAATCTCAAAATTTGGCGATTTTTTAAGATAGACATTAATTTTTAGTGAATTCCTTAATGACTCCCAAGGTAATATAAACATGTACGCTACCTAATCGAAAGAACTTTTATATTTTGTAATTTTAATCCTCATTAAGTTTACAACTAAACATTGACTCCTTTTAAATTTTAATGTTGTCAAGAAAAAGGTATTTCCTTTAAGGCAAAATTATATTTAATTTTTCAAAACAGGTGCTAATTTTTTAGAAAAAGTTATATAACCCCTTAACTGTCGAAAAAAGATGGAAATTTAAGTATTTTGGACAGATGGCAAATCGAGCTAATTGGTAGAAAAAATACTCTTTGTTCCGCTCTGACAAGTTCATTTCAAATTAATGAGGAATAGCTAAAATTGATTGTTCTTTAATTATGACTAACAGGAAAGTTGAAACATTTAATTATATTATCTCGAAATTAACCTTTATTTTCGTGCAACATTAACGAAAAAAGGAACTTTTCAAACCCTATATATGTAGTTGAGGACTTAAAAATTTTCGAAAATTCTAGTTACTTTTCAACGTGTAATTTCAAAGAGAACTATTTGATACTGATGCATTTAAGCTCTGTTTTGAAACACAGCTGTTATACAGAAAAACAATTTATGCTGTCACGGAGAAAATTTACAGGAATCTATTGTTTGAGCAACGAAATACACCCAGAAACTAGTAACGCAAGATATGTTATATTATGAAATCTGCAGCTGCTTTCCTGAATTTATATTTTTCTTTCCAACAGATACTTGGTACATACTTTTGTGGTATAACAGTAGATAAGAGATGTCTTGGTGTTTATGAAACTTTGGAACAATAAGATAAAAGGCATATCTATGGGAAATAAAACCTGATTATTACTTTACAAAGAAATACTTTATTTATTACTTTATATAGGGTATTATAAAGGGTCTTTTTTATTAAAGTAATTACATTAGAACGTCAATTAGGCTTCAAGTTTAACACGTAAATATCCGGATTCCTTGAACACTTCAATCGAAATTGTTGCTCAACAACTTCCATTATACTCTCGCATGCTTGGCTAACATTTTATCTTTTTTCTTTGTTAAGAAAAGGAAAAATATTTATTTTCTTTGTCGTTTCTTGATATTTGCCAGTTATAGGCCCTGTCAAATGCTACAAACAGTGTTCACACTAATGATGATACATTTAAAGATTATGCTGAATGCTTTTCTAAACTTTATATAGGGACTATTTAATTTGCATTGGATATTGTAAAGGGTCGTTATTTCGTTTTAAAGAATTTACATTAGAACGTCAATACGATTCACGTTTAACACGTAAATATCCGCACTCCTTGAACACTTCAATCGAAATTGCTGCTCAAGAACTTCCATTATACACTCGCAAGCTTAGCTAAAATTTCATCTTTTTTCTTTGTTGAGGAAAGGAAAAATATTTTTTTTTCTTTGTCGTTTCTTGAGATTTGCCAGTTATAGGCCCTGTCAAATGTTTCAAACAGTGTTCACGCTAAAGATGATACATTTAAAGATTATGTTGAATGTTTTTCTAAACTTTATGTAGGAACTTTACAACATGGGGGGAAAAGTCCCGGGACTAGCCACTAAATGGCATCCGCAATGAAATTTCCATATAATGTTCTACTAGTACTAACCTTCAAAGGACTGCTATCAAAGTTTCATGACATGTCGGCCATTTGTTTATAAGTTTCGGTCGTGTAAGTAACGCTATATTTGATTTTGTGTAAACAAAGGATCAAAAAGAATTTCGCGTCTTAATTAATCATTGCTTTTTGATGGAAAAAATACCGCCCAAACCCAAGAATGGCTCGAAAAACATTACAGCACATCTGCTCAGTCGAAAGCAAACATTTGTCTGTGGTTTAGCGAGTTTAAAAATGGTCGTACGAACACCGATGATGCCGCACGTTCTGGACGTCCAATTGAGGCAACAACTCCAGAGAACATCAAAAAAGTCCACTGTATTGTGATGGAAGATCGCAAAGTGAAAGTAAGGAAGATAGGTGACATAGTAAAGATGTCAACAGAATGGGTGAGACATATTTTGCATGAGCATTTAAATATGAAAAAGCTTTGTGCGAGATGGGTGACGCGTTTTCTAACAATTGACCAAACACAGCAACGTGCCGATAATTCAGAGCGCGCTTTGGCTATAAAAGCGTAATCCAAACGTGTTTTTCCTCCGATTCGTAACAATGGATGAATCATAGATCCATTACTTCACACTCGAATCAAACTGGCAGTCTTCAGGGTGGTTGGAAGCTCGCAAAAGCCGAATATAGCGACCAAAGACGCAACAATCAGCTGGAAAGGTCTTTGCCAGTCTTTGCCAGGATGCACGTGGCACAATATTCATCGACTACCTTGAGAAAGTAAAGAAATCCCAGGAATGTATTAAGCAGCATTATTGGACCGCTTGAAGGACTATATCAAGAAAAAAAAGGCCGCACATGGTGAAATAAAAAGTGCTGTTTCACCAAGACAATTCACCGGCTCACACATCAGTGAAAGCGATGGTAAAATTGAATAAATTTAAAAACGAATTACTCCACTATCCGCCGTATTCTCCAGATCTGACCCTCGGCGACTATTATTTGTTTCCTAACTTGAAGAGATGGGTTCACTGGAAGAGATTTTCATCAAATGAGGATGTCAAATACAAAACTGATGAGCATTTTGAAGCCCTTGACAAATCGTACTATATGAAAGCTATTCAAATGTTAGAGGACCGTTGAAATAAGTGTATCTCTCTTGAAGGAAACTATGTTGAAGGATAAAATCGATTTTTTAGAAAAAAATGGTTTTTTCTCATTGCTAGTCCCGGGACTTTTCACCCCACGTAGTATATGGAGACTCTTTACTTTGTATAGGTTATTGTGAAGCGTCTTTATTTTGTATTAAAGTAATTACATTAGAACGTCAATTACGCTTTGCGTTTAACACGTAAATATCCAGATTCTTTGAACACATCAATCGAAATTGTTGCAAAAGAACTAGCATTATACACTCGCAAGCTAAGCTTAAATTACATCTTTTTTCTTTGTTGAAAAAAAGATTAAATGTACATACTTGAGATTTGTCGTTTTGCAAAGTGCCAGTTGTAGGCCTTATCAAATGCTACAAACAGTGATCACACTAATGATGGTACATTTATAGATTATGCTGAATGTTACTCTAAACTTCCGATTCCATCGTTTTTAACTACATGGGAATTTTTTTTTAAAACCAAAAGATTCAAAGAAAACAGAAAACTTTCTAGCCGTGTAGCAACACAATTAGAGAGAAGCTTTTGCGTAACAGAGTTAAATTGAATTTACGAGTAACTAAGAGAAGTTTGAATCAGAATGCAAAAATGCCACTACAGTCAAACCTTTTTTTGTGCGGTCTTTTTATGCGATTTTTTTTGTGCAATTTTTTTGTACGATTTTTTGTGCAATTTTTTTTTGTGCGGTATATGAATATGTATCGAGATTCTGTTTGCCATATGTAAGTTCGTCGCGAGGTTATGTCAATCTCAACGGTGTTGGCATCGCTTTTTTTTATCAGTGTATATGTACATATTGCACCAGCCATTTTCATGCGTATTACATCAGCTAAGGTTTTGACACTTTCAGCGAAAATGACCTTATCGAAATGATTAAGGACGAAACCGTAAATGATAGTGACATTATCAATAAAACTTAACAGATCATGAATACAGACCAGAAGAACTAGCTTCTATGACAGCGGATAGAATATATACAGGGATTCAGCTTTGCAGCAAATTTGAAAAGTATTTTCTTAAAATAGATAACAATTCCAAAAAAGTTTGAAATTCCGAAAAGAGCTTCGATCGTGTATATCTGGCTATCGCGACGTTTACAAGCAGCTGATCAATCAAACGACCGTCGTCGCAAAAACTTATCACGGACCACATGGTAACAAAAAATATATCAACTCTTATATCTTCAGATGACGAAAGCGATTACAAACCAGTTCATCACAAGAATATGCGCGTTTTGGACTACGACGAGTAGTAACGAATTATGTACATATTGAAAATTTCTTCATGTTTAAAATGAGAAATTAATTTTTTTAAATGTTTCCATGTGTAATTTAATAATTTATTTTGTTTAGAAAGCACTTACTCGCTATTTCGTAAAGCTTTGACATATTTTCTAAGTGAGACTTTTTTTATGCGGTCTCTCTCCACCACATAAGAAATTTTTTTCTTTAATATGTTGTGAAAAATTATTTGTTATAGCTATTTATAAAGTTTCTGAATATCTTTTTGTGTGATCCTTATCTACCGCACAAAAATAGGTTTGACTGTATACTGAAGATCGAAAATTTAAATAGTACTCTGAAAAAATTCCAACAAACCACGGAAACAATTGGTAAAATAGAAACTGAAAAATTTGCAAGTTTCAAATTTGATTTTCGTCAAAATATTGTAAATTTTCTAGATGCATTATAATCCAGGTAAATAAAAAATAAAAAAGGATATTAAAAAAATTATTCATCATATAGTATAAAATTTTTAAAAAATTCTTATGATAACTACATTCTTTTGTGCATAGAAATCAAATGTATGTTCAATGGTACAACTTCAGTTTCATTTATATGTTAATCTTTTACCCGAAGCCCCAGACATTTGGGTGTAATGGCGCTCGACTATTCTTGGTCGATTCGAAGGTTTCGGTGGTTAGATTAAAAACATAAAGTAACAAGTTGAGGTGTAATCACCGAAACAGTGTCAGAACTTTTGGTATAAATTAAAATTTACCTTGTAAACTCTCTGTCTGTATTAATTAGACTCATCTCCTGTCTCGAAAGCATCCAAAACGAGCCTTTCTGGAAAGAAATAAAAAGGATGTGCGACCATGTAGAAGCAACACGGTGGGAGAATGTCTGCTGTTATGCAGTTTCATTACTGTTATTTACTTTTTCTGAGGAAGAAGGCAATCTCCTAATCTCATTGAAATTCGAGTCCAGTTTAGTTAGCCCGGTGAAGGTATAAGGTAAATTTTACGCAATACCTTTTCTTATTTAATTTGAGTTCTAGCATTTTTGTTTTCTAAATATTTTTGGAACATTTTTGACAGTTACTAATTAATAGCAAGTAAAGGAACTTACCAGTTGTTTATTTGCATAAAAATGTACTGAATACCACCTGAGTGGATTTTGGAGATAATTGTCTAATGTTCTTTTAATTTTCAGTTTATCAGGTGAATATAAAAAAAAATCTAGAACTGCTGTGCTTTGATTGACAAATAATTTATTGTTTATAACTGTGCCCGTGACCCATCCGTTAAAAAAATGCTATATGCAACATTTCATTTTCTAAATGAAAAGTTTTAAAAAATATAGAAGTGAAATGAAGAAGTACCCTATTACTTAAATTTTTTTACATTTATTTGTGGAGTAGCGAATACAATTTATTTTTTCATTTACACAGTTTATTACTTGCAACTAAGTTTTTCCTTTTTATTTTTGCTATGTTTATGTCAGTCTTTTCCATCCTTAATTGGTTGCCTCACACATTAAATGAGTGAGGAAGAGGCTGCGCAATGGAAGAGTAAATTCTGTATTGTACAGTGTGTACAAAAAAATGCCTTGACACAGATAAAAAATTTATACACAAAAAAGTACAAAGGGTAGGAACTAGAAATTCACATACTTAGCTCATCCAGAAAGTAAGTACCATTTGGGTATTAAAAAAGATTAACAATTTGTTTTCATTTGTATTTTATTACATAAATATCTACACACCTTAAACTACTTTTCGACATATTCACCATGCGAATTAAGGCATGTGTCATATCTTGGCACTAATTAAAACATACCCGCTTCGTAGAATTCGGCCGCCTGCGACCTGAACAAGTTCTAGACGTTTACCTTGATCTCATTATCACTTGCAAAGTTCTGGCTGGCAAGAAATTGTTTGAGATGAGAAAACAAATGAAGTCGGATGTAGCTAGGTCCGGACTATAAGGAGTGTGACAGAATTGTTCCCAGCGAAATGAAACAACCAGCGTCGTTGTTACGCGTGCGGTATGCGGTCGCGCCTTATCATCCACGAACACAATACCAGAAGTCAGTAGTCCAAACCTTTTGTTCTGTATCGCACGCTGTAACTTCTTCAGTGTCTCACAGTAAGCTGTTGTGCCTCGTTCCATCCAGTCCACTAACAAAACTCCTTGCCAGTCCCAAAAGACAGGGCACATGATTTTTCTTGGTGAGACGATCAATTTCACAAGGTCGAACATTTCTCGCATTCAAAAACTTGGTAACGGCTCTTATTTCACAGCTGGCAGGCCGATCGATTGTTTTAAACATGATTACCAACAAATAATAACTTCAAACGTTAACGCAATCAAACAAAATGGCTAGGCTAATTCGTTCTCGAGTTGAAGTATGTAACTACGCATGCGCGACTTTCGTGCTGTCAGATGCGCGGGAGATATGCGCAAACGGTACTTGCTTTCTGGATGAGCTAAGTATGTATCACCTTATATATTAGAGTTTTTGTTTAGTATAGTAAATGAATTTCAACATGTGTAACTTTTGTGGCACGGAGAACATCCTGTCGATAATCAATCTCAACCCATGTCCGCTCCAAAATGGATACCGTAACACATGAAATTGCAGCAATTATGCGTCTTCTGAGTTCTTCAACACTGTCCACTTTAGTTGAATAAACTTTTTCATTGACAAATACCCCCCCCCCCCTAAATAGTCCCCAAAGAAATAAAATTTGAAAATCTGTCAAGGTTCTTTGGGACACCCTGTACAATGGGCCCTGTTTGGGTTAATTACTCAGTGAAGCGTAAGGCGTTAGGAAGGAAGAGGTTATTGCTCAGTCAAGTAAGAAACAAAATTAATACACGAATTCTTACTCATTGTGTACTTGCGGATTTGTTGCTTATGATTAATGCTGATTTTTGAGATTATGATATAAAGCTTAGTGAAGAAAAGGATTTCTATAATTACGGTCAGTCGAAATTGAACTTATGTGAATTTAACTTACAGCTGCTGCGTACTAACTCTATCGAATTCGCTCATCTAAATGTTAACCAATGGAAATAATGTGTCTAAGGACTGCCGGCTTGTATTTATACATTCTTTCCACAAAACACTGTACTCCGTAATAGAGAAAGAAATTTTACACCTTGTGACATTTTTTGTTTTTTAAAAATGCATATTATATTTTAAAATTTAAATTATTCGAGGGAAAATCTGGTGTGTTTTAAACGCTCATCAATTCCTTCCGTGGTCGAAATTTATAAAATGAATCCTATTGCAAGGTGTAGAAATGTTCAGCCTATACGAAAATACCATTTTTATTGGATTATCAGCATTTATGCAGCTGCAAAAAGTAGACACATTTTGTCCATAGGTTAACATTGAATTGAGCGAATCCAATAGGGCTAGTACACAACAGTCTTAAGCAATATCACTAGGATTGTACTATATTTTTTTACCTCGGTGTAACCATCTTTTCATTTCATAGAGGGATGTCAAGGATCGGGGGTTATGAAATTGATCTCCCAGACCGTAGGTCTTGTTGCAGGAGATTTGCTTCATTCCTCCAACTTGCTTCGTCCTCCTGTTGCAAGGTGCAGAATAATTCAGACTATGTGAAAATACCATTTTATTGAATTACACTGGTCTGAAAAAAATTTTATTTTCGAGCCCTGGCACCATTCCGGCTGATTCTTATGTAAAATGATCTCCTGAATCCGAATATGACCCCCGTTTTCCCCCATCATCCACCATTTTCGGGGGAGGCTCCCCCCCACCTATTTTTATCACTTTTCGATAATTTGGAGGAATGAAAAGGATTATTTTAGCCTTTACATTTCTTCTGAGGGACTAGAGAGGTGAAAAGTTCTAAAATATGAACATCTGTAGCAAGGGAATAGATTTAGTGGGAATTTGCCCCCTTAAATTGTAAAAAAATCATTAAAAATGATCGATTTTTCCGGTTTTTTGGCAATTTTTTTTAGTTATTTTCTACATATTCCAGCTTCCAGCCACCCTCATCCTCCCCCAAATACCGCCATATAATAAAAATATATAGCAACAATAGTTTCCAGTTATAATCGTGATAACTGATTTTATCAAGGATTCGGCTAATGTTTTCGAACGTCTTCTTCATATCCAGAGTATGCAACCGGGACTGATGGTAACTCATTCCCATTGGCCAACAGGACAACTTTCAAGCTTGTCTTTGATGAGTCTATAAGCAGTCTCCATTTGCCTGGGTTACATGGCATTTTCAGTTCTATCATCAATGCATTTGAATTAGGGCAGAACATTAAACCTTCATCTTCCGAAAAAAGTCATTTCAGGGTTGACTGCCTGGTCCTGTAAGAAGAGATTTTTACGCCCTTTTCTAAGATATTCCACTGCTGAAGTCGAGATCCAAGAAGTTGAGATGTACTCTTAGGTAACTCCAAATCCCTGACGAGATCATTCAATTCCGACTAATTAACGAGGTGAGGTTGTCGACGAGCTGAATCAGCTCAACACTCTTCATCATCGATGGACGTATTATTTGATGGTCCAGACTGTGGCTCAAAGTCTTTCAAATCCGTTTCTGGCTCTAGAGTATAGACTTTTGGGGGGCACGGGGATTAACAAAGATTCGTTGTGAGGAACTAGTCTTAGAACTGAAGGGATATTAGGATATTGAATTGTATGCTTACTTTTGCTAGAGAACCTGACGGTGGAAGTCGTACGAAAGTAACAATCTGTGAGATGACAACGAGGTTCGCGCCAAACCATGGGCACAGCAAATGGCATTTATTTACTTGTACCTTTGAGCCATTTGGTCAAGCTACTGTAAAAAGTAGTGCAGCAAACTTTTGGAGCCCAATACTTGCTTTGATCGTCCATTTGACAGTCAAAGTAAAATTTATAAGCAGTTTTAAGAAGCGGAGAAAGGTGTTTTCTTTGCGCTTTTTAAGTCAATTCCCCGCAAACATAGCAGAAGCTATCGGGATCATTTTTACACTCGCGTGGCATAATGAAACAGTAAATCAATGCTCGATATTAATCACAACTCACACTCACGTACTGTTATTCACTTGAAAAAAGCCGGAGTAAAAAAAATTATCATTTCACACAATTTGAACAACGTGGAAACATAGAATCCCCGCCTAGAACATTGACAAGTTGACTCTACGATCGCTAGAGATGTACTAAGGGAAGATAAGGATTACAGTGCAGGACTATAGTGACAAGAGCAATGCAAGTTTAAAATTGTCAAAGCATGAAAATTCCTGTGCAAACCTGTGTGCGCGAGGTATTGTGTTATTTCAACACTTTTAAACTGAATTCTAGGTACATTAATAGAATATCTACATACCTGAATTCTCTGTTCGAGGTCCCGGAATTACTCAGTTGACACTCTTTGAACTTCTTATTAAAAATAACGTATTTCAATGATCACAAGAACTATAATCCATAAGGAACACACTTTATTTACAGACTAACGTAGAACACAACGGACTTGAAGGAAAAAACAAAAAGTGATGCATTCTGGGAAGGGGGAAAAAGTCCCGTCAGGCGCACTTGCGCAATAACTCTTTTACAAAATTCCCTACGTTACGGGTTTCCCAACATATTGAGAGCGCCAGCGTGGTACAGTGAATCTTCCGAACTGTTGCTATATATTGTTATTATTGTTGCTATATATTGTTGCTATATATTGTTGCTATATATTTTTATTATTTGGGGGTAATTGGGGAAGGATGGGGGTGGCTGGAAGCTGGAATATGTAGAAAATAAGCGAAAAAACCGGAAAAATTTATCATTTTTAATGATTCTTTTACAATTTAAGGAGGCAAATCCTCCCGAAATCTATCCCCTTACTACAAATATTCATATTTTAGAACTTTTCCCCTCTCTAGCCCCTCGGAAAAATGTAAAGACTAAAATAATCCTTTTCATCCTCCAAATTATCTACAAGTGATAAAAATAGGTGGGGGGGGCGTCCCCCGAAAACGAAGGGTGATGTGGGAGAATGGGGGTCATATTCGGATTCAGGAGGTCATTTTACATAAGAATTAGCAGGAATGGTGTCAGGGCTGATTTTCATGCAGACCAGTGTTATCAGCATTTATGTAGCTGCAAATAGAACAAATATTTTCTCCATAGGTTAGCACTGAGATGAGCGTATCCATTAGGTTTAGTACATAGCAGCCTTAAGTAGCTTTAATTATGAATTTGCCTTTCATTGAGGTTCCCTTTTAAAATTCAATTAGGAATCGTTTCGGAGAGATGTGGAGTCTCCTGACCTAAATTTATTAAAATTTATAAAACTCAGTACTCTACGGCGTATGGGCATATCGAGTGAATTATAATAACTTTACTCCTATCTGAATATTATACATATACTTTATCATAAACAAAACATACAAATTTGTAGACAAAACAATTTTATAATTTGTTGAAGGGTGATCCCTTGACGAGGCCTAACCACCCCTGGGTCTGTTGCTTTTCGTTGTAGGAATGGATTACACGGTTGACGAATCCAGACACGATCTTTAGTCCCGAAATTATTTATTATACATATATTTCTACTGGGACACACCACACATTACTATTTACACTAATATAATACAAATTTACATTGATCAATAAAATCACGTGCAAGCCACTTTCCACGTGTCGACCCACTCCACCCCGACTTCTCACCTTCAAAGTTGGAGAAACAATGTCCCGAACCAGTCTTTTCATCACTCCCCATCAAGCGGGTTCCCTCCCCCCTCGCTCGACCACCCCCAAGCAAACAGTTCCGGTCAGTTAGTCATCGGGGGGAGAAATAGGGGAGGGGAAGAATAGAGGTCCATTCCTGACATAATTATAGAACATAATATGCTTCTGTTTGGTATATTTCCTTACATTAGGATTTGTCAATTATGGTTAACAGTAGTAAAGGTTAAAGCTTGGATGACTAGACATACCTTTGTTTTTTTCACTTTCATGAGAGTCTTGCACCCCTATACGTTACGAATGAAGAGGGCTGACCATATTTATATTACTAAGCTACAAACAAAGGGGTTTATTGCTGTCACAAAAATCCATTCTTTTTGTGACAATTGCTGTTTAAAGATGTAAACTTTATGAAATTTTTCAGAAACTGTGTAGATGAGCCAAATGATTAGTCTATTCCATTAAGCTAAAAGCCTTTTTGGAGTAGCTTGGAAATAAAAAAAGTTTTTGATCGTTAAAAAAAGTTTTACTTATTGAAAATCAGGTAACTCTGACACAATATATTTAAGTGTTTGCGTAAAGGAGGATGACAAAAGTTGTCGAGATCAACCTAGATTCATAGAAAGATATCTTAGGATTGAAAAATACGTATTTTCGTAAAACACGCCATTTCAGAATTCAATGGTTGCAAATCCTTCGAAATTTTCGTTCCTCTTTTTTTTTAGTCGTATCGAAAAAAAGTAAGGGAATGTTAATATTCTAACGTTTTCCAAAAAATAGTTAATGAAACTGTTCTGAAATTTTAGAATATTGGTTTTGAATAAATTTAATAGCAGTCATGATACAAGGGATAGAAGATAAACAATTTGTTTCTTCATGCTTTATTTTTCCTTTACCAATTTTTGCGTAGAATTTTTTCCGATATCTTGCTATGATTATCTAGAGAATATGGTATCTTGTGTGTTCTAAAAAACGTTGAACATTCATTCACTCAAGAATCGCTGATGCGGTAATAGCATATGCAGAAATCGAGCAAATGTCTCTTACATACTTGAAACATCATCTATCTCCCTCGTAGATCGATAAAAGTGTTTTCCAGTTAGTTGCCTCAACAGTCATTAAAACTCCTTTAAATTCATAAAATCTGATTATGGAGTCGGAATATATTCAACAGAGAGTAACGATTCAGTTGCCATGACAACTCGCGGGAAATCGTATGTTCGTGTTTTATCTAAATTAATTCTTTCCTTGGTATTTTTTTCTTTTACCTTTTCACATTTCTACCTGCCTAAACTAGTGTAAGGGTGCCATTTTATTTCTTTGGGATGATGGTATACAGCATTTAGGATGTGCATTTGATTTTTTTCTTGCAAAACTAACAGTAACAGCAAGTATAAAATGGTAGCGTAAAGAGACCTAACTAATGACAAAATTCCAACTATTTAAACATTACTTAGTTGGATTAAATTCACCAAAAATGAATAATTTATCTTTTTAAAGGTAATTTACTGTTTATAGATTTACTCATCTTAAATCTTGTCCACTAAGTTGCGGCCTTCATCAGACCAAAAACTCTGCCAATGCTTAAATGTTGATCTCTAGACCTTCGTAATCTGTCTATTTTTTAAGGAAATTTCAACCTACTGAAAAAATCGGTCACAAATTTTTGGAGTTACTAAATGAAAGGTTATAATTTTGCTTTTGAATAACTTTGTACAAGGCCGTTTCAAAACCTATAGGTGGCAAGGATGCGCTTGAAATCTTCTCAACACTTTGACTATATACAGCATGAAATTTGTCAAAAATTGGAAAATAAATGTTACATTAAACAATTGTGACAAATAGATACATTTTTCGGACTAGGCATAAGCTCTGAGAAAGCAATGAAAGCATGACCACCCTTACTCAGAGTGAATGCGACGTTTTATTATTGTTGTAATATCCTTATAATCATTGACACCTCAGAGATTGTAGATTTGAGTGGTTTTTGTAAAAGCGTTTTAAAAGATATTAAAATTTTAAGCGTAATATATTGAACAAGGGATTTCCTAAAATGAAAAATTGGGTGAACAAGAAAATCTAGTATTTCGCGCGATTCCAAAGGCTTTAACAATTGCTCAGAAGCTTCTGTAAGTAAGGCGTGCTGATGAAAGTAATTGATGCCAAAATGGTAAAGAATGAAGTTCTTTGGAAAATATTAAAAAGGTGTTAAATTAGGTTTCAGAGATGAATCTTGGGTTCCAGTACAATAACTGACAATCCAACGCATCACGAGTAAACCAGAAACAATTCCCAACATAGTGAAAAATTGCGATCACTTGCTTGGGAAATATAAAAACGGACTTCTAGTACGACATCTTTTATCAAGGTCCATGTAATAAAAGATTCCATGATGGAAAGAATATTTAAGAAGAGCAATAAATGATTAGATGCCGGCTTGCCCACTTTATTACACTGTCTTTATTACATTGCATCTTTATTACACTTAATAACCAGCTAATGGTCACGTACGAATTTGGCATAAGCTGATGTAAGGCTATGCATCTAACTTGCATGATATCAAGAGGGTCGATTAGTATGGTGTGGGTATGTTTGACTGTCAGAACGGTCCATTAGTATACGTGGAACAATAATCACTTCCGTAGACTTCTTGGAATATGTCCTCCTTCCCTGTCTCCCTCTGATATCGTAACATTTTCCAAACTAAGTGTCACTTGAGATGATTACGTTCCTTGCCATCAAGCTATCAATGTGTTGATATGGTTTCATGATTTCTGTGTTTGGGTAAAAATAATATAGTTGGACCTCCAGACTGTCCCCTGTGGAACACACCTGGGTGATAAATAGATTTTTGAAAAGAGGATGGAAGCTATTTTAGATCTAAAAATCTTTTGGTCATAATTCGAGCACATCTAACAAATACGTAAACCACGAAGGCTATGTTAGATCATGAACTGAAGTCATTAAAACTTACACCATAAGTAAGCAAAATATATGAGAGGCGTGTCATTTACTCAGCTATCATAATCATTAATAACCTTTATAGTGTAGATAAAATTAAATCTTAAGATTTTTGAAGAGATGTCACCAACGTGGGATTATCCGTGGTATTACGTTGGGGGTAATAATTGCATAGAAACATCATAGCACATGTAATAATCATTTTCAACAAAGCATCGTATAAACATAATTTGGTTATACGTTTTTCAGGGTAGTACGTAAATTTCTTGACTCAGAAATTACTTGACTTAGTTGAAATAACGATAAATGACTTGAATTTTACGTTATGAATGTAAAACTAAATTTCTTTTATGCGTATTTTTTCGTACTTTTGCATTGGAAAAAAAGAAACTTTGAAATCTTCACCTGATGTGTTAGAAGCCAATTGGATTTGGGGATTTTCCTAGAAATAATCTATGTTTCAGGGTAACTATTAATTACATTACATGAGGTTGGACATTATCGAACGTAACTAGTATCGAACCTTATCGGACCTTATCGAACGTATCTGCTTGGCTCCCTTAGTGGCTATGCAGAATGTGATTTTTGTTATTTTTTAACTATAAACAAAGAGATAGAAGAGATAGAAAAATCAAAGAGAGAAAAAATTTCTTTCTCTACAATAATTTACTCTTAGCGATGCACTAACCCCTTTATTTAATAAAATTTAGTTTGAACAGAAACACAAAAATATTGCTAATAACACTTCACAACGAAATTTTCGCAGAATACACTATGATAAAACTCCCAGACCAAGAGAGATAGCATTTTTTAAAAGGAAAAAATATTTTATTTAAGTCGTAAAAAACTTAATGGGATTCATTTTTAATCCAGATGAATACAGAGAATTTTTTTTTAAATTTTCCATTTCAAAGAGAGATTAATTCACGTAATGTGGTTTGAAAAATCATTGAAGTTGAAAGAAATCATACGTGAATTAAAATGGAACAAACTTCATCAGTGGTTAATGGGTATTTATTTATTTATTTACTTATTTATTTCATTGATTTTTCAAATAACTTATTAATTACCATCTTTTGTTGTTCCAACATAAATTTCATTTGTAGATTATTCAGCGTACAGATTCTTTCATTGGCCCTGATAACAATGTCAAAACGACTTTCCATTGCACACAAGCGCACAAATAGACACACACGCGCACACATGCACACGCAAGCACGCGCACACACACGCGCACACTCACACACACGCGCACACACACACACACACACACTCGCACACACACACGCGCACACACACGCACACACACGCAGCTTCTCTACGGTGGCTAGTCATGGTTCTGAAAGTGGCCGTTTTGAGGGGTAGCTATGGAAAAGATGGTAAAATAACATATGGAGACTATTTAATCGGTCTATGGAGACTATTTAATCGGTCCCGAACAAAGAATGGTCATTTAGCATGATGGCCGGCTAGAGGCGCTCCCATATATATATATATATATATATATATATATATATATATATATATATATATAATAGGAACTTGGATCTAATCCTGGCCGCCCCCCCCCCCCCCATTTATAGGTTTTGTAGAATTCGTGGTTCAGTTGATGAAGAAACTAGAATGCTGTAGACTCGTGAAACATAACAACTTTATTTCTAAACTGTGGCTATTATTAGGTCACGAACCTTAGTAGCAAACATCACATGAAACAACCATTCGAACTACTCGTTCCAGCGGGTGACTCCTACTTTTGTAGCAGTCAGAGATTGCTTTCTGCGCCCTCTCCTGGCACCACTGAAAGAATATTTAACAATAGGAACTCGATCTCGGGCGAGACCCCAGTCTTATAGAAACTACTTCTCGTGCCGACGCCCACTTTTTTAGAATCAAGGGCCGCGTACTGCACGGCGGAACCAGACTCTCTTATACTCAGTAAGACAGTACTCAATGAAAGACAGAGTCACTGTTTAAAATACAAACACTATATATTAACATGACGAACTATTTACAGTAGTTGAAGTACGGTACATATACGTTACACGTCAGGCTGCGCCAGGCCTCCACAAAGAAGAATGGGTTGCAATATCCGGCAGTCTGCAGCGATAAGGGTTAACTAAGCTGGCCGTCTGCCGCTTATCGGAGCCAACGTGATGCCCCGTCGAGACTGTCTCTCACGTCGCAGCCCGTCTGCTGCTTTTCGGCACCTCTTGCCTGGTCAGGTACCGATCTTGGTCTCCCTTCAAACACTTCCCAAACTCCCTTCAAACTCCCCAGTTCATCTCTCGGAATCCTAGTAGCGCTGTCGTCGTGCAAAGTACATGGCGACATATAGCTCATAACCGGAGCCCTGGGATAACATTCCCATATATATATATATATATATATATATATATACACCTAATTCTGTTTTTGCACGAACCTTTTTTACACGAATTTGATTTAAAACGAATTCAAAAAATATTTCATTCTCTTTTTACGCGAGTCATTTTGATTTAACACGAGCGGTCCAATCCAATTTCTCAAATTTTTTTTTTGGTCCAAATTCTAAGAATACAAAATTTTATTTGTGCCGTATTATTTTGGATGATAGTGTATCCAGTTTTGTTTTAATTCAAGTTTAGTCCGCAAAAATATTTTCTTCTTTTTGTGATCAAAAATGGAGAAAATGAAAGAAAATGACCCTGATCTAAATGCAGATTTAATAAAAGAAGGTCTGGACCTGGCCAAAAAATTGAGTAATCATTTTATGAAACATGACCCTAATGAGGAAGGCGCTGGGAAGTTTCAACGTGAAATGAAGTTGTTGACAGCCTCTTTTAGAGAATTATATAACTGCCTAACCGAAACACGAACACAACGGTTAATAACTGAATTCGTTCGTAAAACCGGTGAATCATCAACACCAGAGAAGTGCTGATTTTGCTCAAGAGATCACAGAAAAAATTTCATTAATAGAGGAAGAAGATGATGTTCACAACATTTCTAGTGATAGCAGTGATATTCCAGTCGTACGCAAGCGCTGGAGAAAGTAAAAATGACTAAAAAAAATTTATCTGTAAAACAATTTTTTTTTGTTCATGACGAATTATTTTCATTACATATTATTACATGTGTATTTTGTTGAAATAAAATGATACGCATAAAACGAATAATTTTATATGTTTTTTTAAAATTAATTTTACTGGTGCTTTTAGATCCGGAACCAATCTTCTTTTCTTCCGTAGATTCAATGTATTTTTTACATGAAATTTTTTACACGTGTTCTTCAGGAACGTAACTAGCGTGTAAAAGCAGAATTAGGTATATATATATATATATATATATATATATATATATATATATATATATATATATATATATATATATATATATATATATATATATATACCGGGTGTCCCAAAAATAACAGTCGGTTTGAAAAATCAATTAAAGAAAAACTGCAGGTGATAGAAATGTACGGTTTGCTGCATTGTGCTTATGCAACGAGGAAAATTTATTCTCACCAATTTTCAAAATTAGTAACAAAATTCGTCAACAGATGGCGCTGCTGACTGGGAAAACTTAAAAAAATGTTTTCATGATAACCACCGTTTGCAGCAACAACGTGGCGCAGTCTGAGGACAAAATTCGCAGACGCACTTGCAAATATTTCAGTTTGAATGTTCTGACAAGCAGCAGAGATGTATTGTTCCAGTTCATCTATAGTTTGTGGACTGTGACGATACACCTGGTATTTTAAGCGCCCCCAAAGAAAAAAAATCGCATGGTGTCAAATCTGGAGAATAGGGAGGCCAATCCATGCCACTTTGCATATGCTTCTTGCTTTGAAAACATTGTTTTATAGTTTTTCCCAGTCGGCAGCGCCATCCGTTGAAGAACTTTGTAACTAATTTTGAAAATTCGTGAGAATAAATTCCCTGGTTGCCTAAGCAGAATGCAGCAAACCGTACACTTTTATCACCTTCCGTTTTTTTTAGATGCTTTTTTCAAATCGTCGGTCATTTTTGGGACACCCGGTGTGTATATATATATATATATATATATATATACATATATATATATATATATATATATATATATATATATATATATATATATATATATATATATATATATACATATATATATATATATATATGCAACAATTTTAACAACCTTTTTCTTAGTTCATAAAATAGTATTGTGCCATTGCGAAAAGCTTGCTAATAATGCAAACATTTTCAAAACGTCTTATTTTATCAGGACGAATTTTGAATAATTTGGAATATTGCTGAAACATATCAGTTTAGACAAAAAGAAACAAAATGGAGATACAATTCAAGTTAACATTTCAGAAAAACTGAGTTTTTGCTGAAATGTTTACAGTTAATTAATCGTAACTGCGGCAAATATATCGAATACGTTGGTATTCGTGAGGGATTAATTTAGAAAAATTGAAATTAATTAAACACACCTGTAAAGTCACTTTTATTATAGATTACCTTTTCAGATGGTCGAGAATTTATACTCTCCATTAAACTAATTTCGCTCCATTTTAAAGAACAAAAATTAGTATCCCCATGTAGAAAATGAAATGAATTGAGGTTTCAAAATTCTGATTCTCCAGGGTTTTAAGAATTACATCATTGAGTAATAAACTGTTTTCATTTGAAATAATTTAGTGATTTAAAATAATATTACTTGGAAAGTTACAACTAAAATTGCAATGGATTTGTCATTTTCTATGTTAAAGTGTAAGCTAAATAACAATAATTGCTAACGTTTCTGTTCAAAGAGAATTATTTCGTGTTCAATGAGTATTTGTTTATAATCCAGCAAGTAGGGAATTCAACAAATGATTTATGTTCCATGGATTAGAATTTTGTGAACCTTTTCTACCCAATATTTTACATTATTTTAAAACGTTTACGGAGGTTTTAATGTCATGCAATTTCTTTTGTAATAGCTATATGTATAAATGTATATTTTTCTTATTATGTTCCTACTTCTGATATTCTTCAACTGAATACTAGTAATTTTTATTGCTTTGGTGTTAAAAGTATTTAAAAACATGAAAATTTTGACGAGGGGTTTCTGATAGGTCAGCACTTAAAAAAATTACTAAAGTTAAAAACTAAATCTTTGGTTATCTCTTTATATGCATCTCTTTTCCCGTTTATAAATGATTAAGTTGAATTCATTTTAGAGTTACGTAAGTATATTATTTTAAAAGGTACTTTTGTTTTATCCAGTGTTTTTCAGCAATCCATGCTGATTCGCATTAGACAGTGAACTGTTTTGAATATTAATGTTTATGGTCAATTTTGATGATTTTTAGAATTTCTCTGATAATAAATAACTTTTTAACTTGAAAGTATGAGGAATGGCACTAAAAATGGGACTCTTTTATACTGCCAGTATAATAAAACTGGATAATGTACTAGCATCTCGTTTCCCGTCAATATAAAAATATTAAGTTATATTTATATCAGTGTTGCATAAATATATTCTTTTAAAAGGTATTCTGTTTAATTCAGTGGTTTTCGGCAATCTATATTGTTTCACATTACACAGTAAAATGTTCTGAAGATTAAGGTGAAGATCAATTTTGCCAAAATTTCTCTGGGAATAAATAACTTTTAAACTTGAAAAAATGATGAATGATATTAGAAATGAGACTATTTTATACTACCGTATAATAAAACTGGATTATGCACTGGCATCTCTTTTCACGTTTTTCTAAAAATATTAAGATTAATTTATTGTAGAGTTGCATAAATATATTCTTTTAAAAGGTATTAATTCAATGGTTTTCAGCAATCCATATTGATTCGCATTAAACAATGAACTATTTTGAAGATTAAGGTTTAGGTAAATTTTGCTGAGGTTTGGAATTTTTCTGAAAATAAATAACTTTTGAACTTGAAAGTATGAGAAATGGTACTAAAAATGAGACTCTTTCATACTGCCGGTATAATAAAATTGGATAATGTATTGGCATGCCAGTCGGAAGATTCTTGGTTCATGTCCCGGCCATAGTAATTCGCCATTCCGAAGTTTTTCAGATTGTAATAACCATTTGCTACTACCTGGAATTGAACCCAGATCTCCAAACCTTCTGGCTGGTATGCTTCCAGCATTGTACAGAGCTGAAAATAATGTATCTTGTTATCTAACTGGAACTAAAAAAGTAATCCAATCCAATGATTGAGTGAAGTATGCTACCAACATTATACGAAGCAGAAAATAATCTACTTTTACTCTTGTTATCTAACTGGAGCTTAAAAAGTAATCCAATCCAATGATTGACAAAGGTCTCCAACTAGCATTATCCGCTAAAGAGAAATATGTCAAGAGATGGCGCTGCAAGTCCATCGTTTGATTTTATTCTCAAATGTTTGCAATTTAGAATTTCGTTTTCTCTCTTGTTATTGCTAGAGTGATGAATCAGTTTTAGAATGTAGTTTTCTTTGAAGGGGATTAAGATCCCATAATATGTCTATTCTGTTGAATTTAGTTAATTTTGAGGCTTTCCAGCCTATTATCATCTCCTTGTAAATATGTAAATATGTTAAATTCATTAAAAAACATGCAAAAATAATTTAAACCTTGCACCACTTTCATTTTGAAGTTTCTCACTCTTTAGTTTCGTTTCTAGTAGAACATAGTAGCCATATTTCTTCAACGCAGCTGAAAATAGTCTACTTTTGCTCTTGTTGTCTAACTGGAGCTTAAAAAGTAATCCAATTCAATGATTGAGAAAGGTATGCAGGCGTTGATTAAAAATAATCTTGAAAGGCTACTTATATCAGAGCTGTGTAGTCGAATGTGGGAATTGCTTGCATTTATTTCTAAAGAGAAATGTTTTGCAACTTTTAAGCGTTATGATGCATTTGCCTGATTTTAAATAGTCATTATATTGTTATTTTCAACCTTTTTAGGGTTCAAGCAAAATTTAGAAAAGCTTTTGCTTATTTATGTATTTATAGAAATTCTGTTATCTATTAGATAGCATAAACAGATGACTCAAACAATATAAACAAATCAACACAAAACAATACACATAAAGAATGATAGACAGCCGAATGAAAATGACAAAAAAACTACCCTAGCGTTGAATAAATTTAAACTTTTCAATAAAAGATAGCACAGTTGCAACAAATCCTCATTCTGAAAAGAGACAATTGTAACTAGTAAAAATTAAAATTCAACAGAGGAAGATATTTTCCAACAGAAAGACTTCTTTCTGTTGGTAAATATCATCGTCTGTTGAATTTTACTTTTTACTAGTTACAGTAGCATAAATAGGGATTCATTAAAATGCTTTTACCTTCGCCAATATGTTTCCAATAATTTATATTCTTAATATAGAACTGATAAGAAAATTTATTTATAAATAAAAAATTGATGAAAAAATTTACGAACATGAAAATATTAATTATATACTATGATGAAACTATAAAATGTTAAAAATATATTTTTACAAAGGCAGATGACGGATGAAATTGTCGATAAGAGGTCTCCTTTCATTGCAGGGATGGTCAGGACGCTGGGGCAACGTTCGAGTCCTGTTCAGCAGAAATTCTTTACAGGCTTGCGACTTAGCAGTAAATTCGTTTTAAGAGTACACTGATAATCTTCAAAACATATTGGCTAATATTAATATACTGTGAAACTAAACAAACTTAGAGGTTTGTGACATAGAAAGTGAGTGGCTCAAAATATTATTACCAGCTATTAAAAATTTGTGTTTTTAAGTTTCATAACAAAACACCTGAAAAATGTAAATGCGTGCATTTTCCCTGTAAATTAGAAGCTGTATACGGAAACTTGCTAAGGTGATGGAATGTTTGATGTAGACATCCTTTCATCAATTAGCTTCCTTACTTTGGTAGCACTTAATTTCTACAGTTACGTTTCTGCATAAATGGCACTAATAGTTAAAGTTTAGATTAATGTAAAAATACTCATACTGTGATAACACACAGTTTGTTGTATTTTTCAGAGTGGTGATAACCTTTCGGGGTTTTAAATATGAAGATGTAAGATACATTCTAGATCATTACTATGTTTTTCTCAATTTCTGCTTTGTTCTACTATGTATGTAATCAAGAAATGAACTTGTCAGAACTCTGAGTTTTTTACATGGCTTCGTATTAATATCCTTGAGTAAAAAACGACGATCTAAAATATTTTCAGTAAAACTTTTGTAACAACGGAGAGAAGAGTACATTTTTGAAAGGAAAAAGACAAGAAATTATTCACTAGGTAAAAACATCTTATGCGGAACAAATGGAGTCAATGATTTATCCAATAACCTTCGAGAATTTGAGAGAAGTCTCTTTTACTATGTGGGTAAAATACATAATGTAGCAGGAGAGAGAAACTATTATTCACAGTTACAACGTCTAAAACACGATTTAAACAAAAAACCTTAGTAACGGTTAAATTAGTAGCATTAAATATTTACCACTTTTTAAGTGCTCTTTTTCGGTTGGATTCTTCTGTTTTATCCACTTAATAGGAAAACAGGAATCGAAGATAAAAGCTTTAACTTTTTCAATCAATATGCAGCATTAATTGGACAAAAATGGAAATCATCGACGATAACCTTGCAGAAGCTAATTTAAAATTAACATGTCTGATCTCCATGAATAGTCATTATAATTCCTTTAAGACCGTCGCTAAATTTAAAAAAAAACATTAGTTTTTTTATTCCATATCTTTTCAAACAGTTCCGGCAGTCAGCGATAAAAATTAAGAGATTTGTAGAAACAGTCGACATTAAAATGTATTAAGGTAAAGTCATTAGCAAACATAATGTTACTTTTTAAATCTGCAAAACTAATTCGGTAATGAGAAAATTTCCAATTATTTTCTTGAAAAGAGCTAATTACAGAGAACATATTTGTTGAAATAACAAGCAATTTATTCCGAAAAGACATCCAAAAATTCAATATTCATCTCAAACGTAGAGAGACAAAAGAAAAAGCCAAGGCATGGAAAAAAGCGTTCTGAAAATTCTATTAGCAATTTTCTTTAATTTTTTACGACCAGAAACATTTAATATTCATGTTATTTCTAACTTCTGAATACATTGCAAATTTATATTTAGAAAAAAAAATACTGCTCTTGTATTTTTTATAATATAAAAATACTACTTAATATATATCTTGAGTTATTTATAGGAAAATTTCGATTATAGTTCATGAAATGTTTGCTTTTCTGTTTGTTTTCCTTGTTCAGAAAGAGTGATAAAGCCTGATATAATCTTGCTTTTATGCTTTAAAGTAAAATGTTTGAAAACTTATTGAATTATAATAGTTATTATTCTTTTTCTTTTAAAGAAATATTTTAATGCATGTCTCCTATAAGAAAATATTGTCTTCTATGAATTAGAAGTGCTGATAAGAGGATCTTATAATACATTTATTTTGCTCTGTAAAATACCGAGGAAAAATTAGATGTTCATTTTTTCCCTTTTGGAGAATCCTATAAGTTTGTTTATTCATACGACCTAAAGTACAACACCATCACAAGTACAACACCGTACAGGGTGGGGATCGTACCTTCCCCACCCACTGACCTCATAGAAAGATTTTCCGGTCTACGGATTTAACGTGTCCAAATCCAGCATAGACAAATAGATATTTAATGTAACTTGTCGGGATCCTATCCGAGCACTCTCAGGGACTAAAGCCGACGCGCTACCACTAGGATACATCTGGTCTTTTTTAATATATGACATTAAACTTCTGTTGTGCGTCTGTTTTTTTAACCACATTTCCTTCGAGGCAGTATTTTAATTTGTAAATAAAACCCCTTTGTATTTCCAATCATGAACTATCCTTCGACACCCATACTGGCTAACCTCATATTTCGCAGGCATAACATACTGTACCCTTATGAAAACCCTACTAGAAGCAGCGTAAAGTTGACGATCTTTTTTTCTTTCTCTTGAAGTAGATTCCGTCTTATCAACCACCTACATTATCAACAAATCTCCAAAATGTACAGAAAATTGAATCCAAATCCATCACGTAATAGGTTACAAACCATTGAAATATGAGTCGTAATCTAAAGTTTGAATGAGTGGGAGGTGTTCTTCCTCTAAAATGCCGGTATGCTAAATTCTTAAGCATTGTCCAAATAATTTTTAATAGTTAGGAATCAAACACGTGAGATACTCAAGTTAATACTTGAATTAAGGTAACAAATGAGTAAATATTTAACTATAAATTAACCGATATAATAGATATTTAAGCATTAACAGTAGATGTTTTATGGTTAAATATGAAGGCCTTATTTGAATAGTGGTCGAACTCCACTTTAAAAAAAATGAGTTAGCCTCATTTTCATGTTTATACAAATAATTTCTATCTTATTTTTAAACTGGTACACCTCCAGCTTATTTCTGCTGCCAACAGAGGCATTACAAATTAGACTTCAGCAGGCATTTATCAGAACTCATTAGACTTTAAGGCTCTATAGCTCAAAATGAACAAGAATGGAGTTGGACCACTAAACAAATAAGGCTTTCATATGTAATATTTTAACAAATTCTGACATCGCAAATTGGAACCTTAAAATGAAGTAGCTATAATTAAGCCATAATTTAGGTATAGTGAGATTTTGATTAAAATTCCTACCCATAAAATATCCACGTTACTATGGATTTCGACAGTTCCTCTGACGACTGGTTGGAATCTTACTCTACGATTCAATACTCTACTATTCAATAAATTCTATGTTTGCTGTTAAAAGGGTATTTTAAGTACAAAATGGGCTAAAATGAGTTATCAAACCAGGCATGTTTGAAAAATCAAGGGCTACTGCAGGGTACAAAAAGCAAAGTTCAATTCCACTCCTAAATATTTTTATTTATCTGGGAAAATTTGGGATATGTGAAACAAAACACAAACATGTTAGTGTTAAAGGGTTTATGTCCCAATCAAGGACCTAATACTCTTTACGCAACAAAAATAAAATTAGAAAATTTTATTTTAAAAAATTAAAAATTAAACTTAAAAAAACTGACTTTACAAAAGCCGTGTTTTTTTTTTCAATCCCGTTTTTCTCAAAACTACGATTTTGGACTTGACACTCTTTACACTGTAAACACAGATATAGTATAAGGATTGATTTAACACAGAAACCACAAACTTTCATGATATATTGTATTAATATAAATACAGTTAAATTTACACTCCCATAAATTGTGAATAATTTTTCCCCTTTTGAATGGATGTCAATAAAATAAATCTAATCTGTGACTTGAGGCAACAAATATCAGTAATAATAGTTATATGTTCAGGATCTTTCTTTATTTGGGCTCTGTGAATCTTTTTTTCCCTTTTTTTATATAGATCATACGATAGTGGCATGAAAAATGTAACGGATAACAAAAATCGTTTCAAAATAGAGACCAGAAAGAACGAAAATTCAGTTAAATTACCCTTAAATTATTTCGAAGACATACTACTCTTTTTTTTCTTGAGAAATGACAGAAATCCAGATTAAAAATTTTATGACAACAAAGTTTAGAAGAGTCTTCTTCCTCTCCCCCATTCATGCTGATACCCCCCCCCCAAAGCTCGAAATAAAAGCCGCATGTTAACATTCAAAACCAGCATCTTTGATATCCCTAAAGAACGAACAAATTCAACCATAACGCGTCTTGCACGGGCAAAACACATGCATTATGCATACGTCTAGAATCCGAATGAGAAATGAGGCAGCGGGGTAAACAAAGCCTGACATAAATGGACAGAAATCCACAGTGGTATTCTTCGAGCAGATTTCCAAAGAATTAGCCGCTCCAGCTGACTCCAAATACGAGAAGCTTGTCTTAATTAAGTTCAGATTTTCTTATTTCGCTTTGACATCATGGCTGGCATTGATTTCTTTTGTGCTATTTGTCATTCCTTCGCGATCTTTTTCTTTGTGTGTATGTGTGTGTGTTTGAGTTCATGAAAACAGATGGTCTGTGAATAGAAAAAGTATTATGTAAATTGTTTGAAAAAAAAATATCGTTTCTGGAAAGGAAGTTTTCAGCGGGCGTTTTTTTTCAAATTTTAAAAGAAGAATTCTTCCTGAATTGACTTTTTAAATATATTCCTTTGCAAATATTTAACGAGTTAAATTTTTTCACAGTTCTTTTCGTATTCATCACTATATTTTTAAACGAGATGCAAGTACATATGACATATTGATGAAACTGATTTATAAACATTTATTTCGTTTCAAACGGTCGTTATTGAAATATACTATAACCGTAGATTATTATAAATTTAATCAAATATTAACGAGAATAAATATCTTATTCGAAAAATAGGAAAAGAACTAACTTTTGCATCGTAATGTAAGTCGCAATTTTAAACTTTTAGTTATAGTTGTATTTTTAGAAATATAATGAGAATTTAATCTGAAATACTCCATAGTCATATTTCAATTTCTTTTTCTTTTTAACTTTAAAGCAATTTATTTATATTTATTACCTTTTATTATTCCTTTTAAGTTTCTATAAATGTAATTTGATTGCTTTTCTAAAGTTTATTAAGAATGGTATATTATTTTTAAGACAAATTTATCTGTCTGCGAAACAAATTATTATTTTTTATTCGTTACCATTTTGATTATTTGGGTTTTAATCACAAGAAGTTGAACGAGATGTTTGTAAGAAAAAGGTCCCTAAAGTAGTAGAGCGATCTTTCATTCATGAGTAAAAATATGTATATATTTCGTAAGTAAGCCATTGACCAAACGTAATGCTTATTGGCCATCAGAGCTAGAGTCTATGGATATATATAAACTTTAGTAGTTACTTTATAAACAACTTGTAAGTGCTGTTGTTCTGATTTGGATAACCATTTTATAGATCCAACTTATAGGTCCTGTAGTCCTTCCTTGGACTTATAAGTTGTTTTTTTATTTACAAATTATAGGTCCAAGGCTACCTGGTACGCTGAAAGTGTATATATATTCAACTGGCTCCAGCCTAGCTAGGCATGCGCTATGCATTTTGTCAGCCTATGGGTTTGAGTGCCCTGATTAGCATGGGTGTTTGTAGCCGCACTGGATAGGCTTCAGATTGTAGCTCTTGGTTAGTTTCGTTCATTAGTAACAAAGAAATAACCATAGTCCTCCCAATGATAACTTTTCCCTAATTGAAAATGGAATAATTTTAAAAGTATATTTCCATCGTTAGAGAGCAATTTGTCGAAACTCCACGAAGAAATTTAATCATACCATTGGGTTGTTTCATAATTATTGGCCGATTCCTGAAGGCAAACTTTCAGAGCCGGTTACAAGGGACGCCTTGTAGTAGGAAGTATCAAATACCATTGAAAGATTAGTGGGTCCAGTTCTCGTGTTGAAAAAGGTATTTCAGTCGTATCAAAACTATTTGGAGAAAAGCGATGTGAGATTAGTGATTTTATACGAAATCAAATTTGGATGTTTTGTGTCCAAAACGGTTGCCAATGTCAGTAAAGACCAGGAGGTATACGAGTGACAGAACTGTCCGTACACAGTTTTCAAAGTTCCATGTCGGGGATGTTGACATAGACCATAAGCCACAGCAGGCGGTCCGGTTGTATGTGACACAGTACAGTTAAGGCAGAGAGAGGAAGAAGAACCAATGTCCACAGTACATAAACTCAGTGCCGAACTTGTATCACAAGCGACAATTTCCAGACACTTAGCAGATATGGGTAAAGTTAAAAAACTGGAAGCCTGGGTTCCACGCGAACCCAACCAACAGCAACAGGTATGGTGTCTGGAAACATGCATAGCACTCCAAATAACGTTATCCAAGCGATCCTTTCTGCATCGGATCCTTGCGGTCGATGAAAGATAGGCCCTTTATATTACAACAGAATGCGAATAACGCCATGGCTCAGTAAAGAGGAACCACCGAATCAAATGTCTAAACGCAACTTGCACTCACAGAAGGTTCTGCTATGTGTGGTGGGCTGTCAAGACTGTGATGCGTTATGATATTTTGCAGCGAGGCTAAATAATCACAACTGATGCTCACTGAAGTCACCTGGACGAATGTCACCAGAAATTATACAACAAACAACTCGCCAGTTGTTTAGACCCTGCCTCACCCTTTGTATTCGCTAGACTTGCCATCTCAGAAGTTACGTCATTTTGACCATTTCCATAGGGGCAAACAGTTCACTAACAAAGACGCAGTGATTTATACCGTTAGCGATTTCTTAGACTACTGCGATCCAGTTTTTTCCACAGTCGCATTTTAGCACTGAAACATGTTGGGCAGAGTGTAAACAGGCGGGAATTTTACTAAAGGCGGATATTTTTCTAGATAAAATATTTTTTCCCAATGCGGAGGCACTTGTCGTCAAACATTCGCATATACTACACCGCAATTTCACTTTCCATTTTATTATGGGGGCACCATATAGGCGGACAGCATTACCCCCTATGAAGGGACGACACGAACGGAGGAATTTTTCGTGGCGCGATGCCAGTATTCGATCCGAGCACCCTCAGCACCGAAAGCCAGCGCGCTGTACCAGTGGGCCGCCACAAGCCCTCTAGATAAAATATATTTTGTCTTTCCTTGCTGTTTCTTTTAAATCTGTGCCAGAATCAGCCAGTAATTATGAAACAACCCAATAATATAACGACATCAGAATCAAAATTGATGAGGGTGAGTTAATTTTAAAGGTAGTCAGATCCCATTAAAACGTTAGCTCTCGTGAAAATATCGATGTAAAGATTATTCACGTCTGCAGTAGTACTAAGCCTTTTGAGACCACCACCATATAAATGTAATGCCAACAATTTTCCAGCAGATCTCAATGACACGTATTTGTTTCGGTGTGAAAGAGTGCTCTCACACTCGACTTAACTGCGATCCTTGTGACAAGCTAATTCAAAATTCTTCTTTTTCTTTCTGAAAAATAATTTAAAAGAGTTTTCAGAAGTTAATGATGGGGTCAGAATAAGGTTTTAGATCTCGTTTCTGAAATTAGAATAAAAAAAACAGTTACTAGATCTAAAAGTGTCTTATTGTTTTCCCATTAGTTACTAAATATTTTTGAGATCGCAATAGACTAAATTTATAAACGAAGAATTCAGAAGTTTAAAAGCTTAACCAGCATCTTTTACATTTATTATTTTTTCCTGAAGTATAACATGAAAGAAAAGTTATGCCGAACAACAAAACAACTGACATGAATGCACTTTGGGACATATTTTCCTGGAGCTTGTAATTAGTTGGAATGCAGATCTCAGCGGAATGTGAAAAAAAAGTAATTATATGACCAGGAGAAGGAAATAATTTTCCACTTTCGGAATAAAATTCTCGCAGTAGAACATTAGTTTGAAAGCATTTGCGCATTTTCACAGGGGCTGTGCTCGCATTTATCAAAAATATTTAATGTGAAAAAAAAGAATCGCTGCGCAATGCGTAATTACTTAACGCTATTTAGTACTACAAAGTGGAGTTTTGAAGTGATTTTTAACTGCTCTTAATATCGCAGTTTGACTTAAAATGTTTCCGAAAGTGAAATAAAATGAGTTATTTTACCTTATGTTTATTAAAAATGGTATCATTAATCTACAGCTATAAACTAGATTAGCAGACAAAAAGGCAACTAATAAAATGTATGCGAGTAATTCAGTATCAGTAAAGCTACCGCTTATTTACATGTACTAAGGATTTACATAACGTGCATATAAGGTTGGTACTTTACTGATACTGATTATTTTTTGTCACAGAAGGAAATAAAATAATTTATGCATTTAAATTTCTCATACAGCTTACGAAGCAGGATTAAAACTCATTTTTTAAAATAAGAAAATTGGTAAAAATAAACAAAACAAGTTAATGAAGGATAACAAATATCAAAGGCTTCGAAAAGTAAGAAGGAATTCATTAGGAATGAAATACATGAATTGGCATATCGATGGATAGTTTTCGTTTGCATACAAACAGTTCGAAATTAGACAAATTCTATTCCTGTTAGCCTGTCGTTGTAATATCAGGTAACTACAAAATATAGTATAATGTAGGTTAACAATCTTTTAGAAAGCATTCACAGAAAATTATGCCGATAAGGTAGGATAGCTTTCAGTTTGAAAAAAATGTCATTGAAACACTGTGCAGTGAAATAAATCCCAAGTAACACAAGACCGTTGGGAAATTGTTAGGTAACCGTTTTTAGCATAGTTGGCCAACAGTTGGATTTGTTCGTTAGGGTTAAAATGAAACAACTGTTGGCACTGCAACTCACCCATCGGTTGGCTGTTAGTTGAACCAACTGTTAGGAGATCATTTCAACTGTCATTAGCAATTGGGACAACAACGTTTTATGATTGTTGGCCCTGCATAAATATTTTGCAGTTGGCCCATATTTGTTTCTGGAAGTTCTGACAACGATAACCATTCCCCAAAGATGCAACGAAATTTCCCTTTAGGCAAACAATGTGTGTTACTTGGGATAACATACGCTTACAAATAAAAGTGATCTCAAACACGTTTAAAGATACATATCTTCCTTGAAGTGTTGTTGTTACATATGACCAACTGAAACTTAGTCCATACAAGTCTGGCCACTCACCCAACATACAAAAAATATAAAAACGCTTGACAACAAAAAAAAAAAGAAACCACATGATACGATAATAAAACGACCAAAATGCCTTACAACCAGTTAAAAATATTAAAGTTCTAGGATAAAAAGTTAAAAAGCCAGAAGCACAATAATTGAAGACCGTGAGATCAGGGCATAAGTTCTCTGGCCCTCCAATAGAGAGCATACAAATCACCACTCTGCCGCAAGTTAAAGTCTAGTTTCGAGCAAACAAGTAGGTGAGCTTTATTTGTATTTTCATTTTCGCATAAGGTGCATACGCTGGAACTCACAATCCCTATTTTGGCCAGATGTTCAGCCAGACAGTCGTGCCCTGTTCTTAGTCTAAAATTAGCCACTGTCTCAATATGTGTTTTATGACTAAATGTTATCCAGTCATCCCCAATACATTCCCAGACTTTTCTCTTGGAAATAGATGATAATTCACTAATATATGACGACATATTCTTCTAAAGAATAATTCTCCTAAAGATGTCAAGAGGGATAGAACACTGTCCAGGATATTCTTCTGTCCCTTTTTTGGCCAATAAATCAGACCTTTAAGTACCATCTATGCCTACATGTGAAGGTATTCACTGAAAAGTAATAAATTTACCATTTTCGTTAAAGAACATGATGTTTTGTTATATATTGTATCCTCCTTAAAATAAAAGTGGCTCATTTTCAATATTAATCTAGTAAAAGGTTGCTCTGCGAACTGGGAAGAAGAAAAAAAAAGAAAAAAAAAGGATCGGGGCGCATGGAAGAAATTTTCATATGACAGAGGCAAGACACCAATCACTGATGACAACAAAGGTCGGACAAAAGAAAACTTCTATTTGGATTACACATTTTCCACATAGGTACCATCACAGGCCGTTCGCAGAGCTTTTTTTTGTGCTTGCATAACGTGTCCGTTTTTTGTGATATACGTACCGCTCCAAAGCTCTTTAGGGTTTTCGCATGCGCTGAGCATTTTGAAAAAGGGGCATTGGGAAAAAGGGGGCGTTGCCATTCGAAGTTTCTTATAACCGTAACCGTGAGTGCCACTTGGTTGCCGTTCACAGAATCCCGAGCTCATACCTCTGAATAACTATATCTGAAACATCATCTGGATCGCTTGAACGGAACAGCCGCTAGAGGTCCATATATCGGCAAAGTTTTTTATGACCACCCTGTAGACCGCGAACTACAGCTTAAAGCCGATTCCGAGCGGCCACATCTGTAAATCTATATATATTTTCGATGCACGGATATACACGCACATGGAAAATCGGGATTTGATTGTACTCATCTTTTGCTTAGATTCACACCAACTTTGAGTTTTATATCCTCCTCGATGTCTCTAAAACGCGAACATATTTAAACAGGACTAAAGCTCCTAAATGGTATCTTCCTTGCATAGCGTTTCTGGTGAAATTTCAAATGATTTCTGTTTATGGGGGATATTTGCTTCTCTCCTTTAGACACGACATCGGGCTATAAAATACCTGTTACGGTATTCTGCCAAAATTTGAAGTTTCAAGCCGTATACCCTCATTTTGAGACGGATTTCTATCGATGAAACTGTTTCGTCCTTCTAAACATCATCGACGTGACCATGTAATATCTTTTTTGGAGAAAGACGGCTGAGAGGGAGGAGGGAAGCAAAGATTCAATTTTGGTCGACACAGTTGTGATAATATATGAAAGGCCAGAATCTTGGAGGAGGTGGCTTAAAACATACACCCCTCTTACCACGCAATGGTTAGGTTGTCTTATTTCTCCCTGGATGTCTCACCAACTCATTGACAATAGTGAAATGGCAGTCAACAACCGCCGTCGGAAATATACCCTAAAAACTAATTACTGTGACGAGTATAGTAAAATTAGAGTATTTAATTACACCTTATAAAATATTTCTGAAAACATAAAAACAAATATTCTAGTATAGTTAATACATTTTGTGGCACAAACTGAGGCATATATAGAAAGAACCTTTGTGCTCGAGGAATAAAAAGGAAATCCAAAGTAAATAAAGCCCAAATAGCAGTAAGGTGCAATTTTGCATACGGCCGTTTCAAAGCTATAAAGGAGCTTCTTCATCAGTGCAAAGAACTTAGTGGCAGCTCAAAAAGCTGAAAACTAAGCCTAAGTTTTGGGCTTTTGAGCTGCCACTAAGTTCTTTGCACTGATGAAGAAGCTCCTTTGTAGCTTCGAAACGGCCGTATGCAAAATTGCACCTTACTGCTATTTGTGCTTTATTTACGTTGGATTTCCTTTTTATTGAGGTACATATACTTTTTGGGTTTTGAGCCAAGGAAAAATAAGATTAAAATATTAAAGTATGTTTGAACGATGAAATAACCTTTAGGCCAGTGATTCCCAGCCGGTGTTCCGCGGCACTTCAGCCAGGGATGCCGCGAGATTGTTTTGCGATAACAAAAAAAATTAGTAGGTCCAATTTAAAATAAATATTAAGTTGAATTAATGACTCCCACGCCGGACAGATTGTGAAACAGATCGATGCACCCGTTCCTGCGGAGGCAATAGCTACTCTCACGCCCACAAATGTTAGGCCTGATTTCAAACATTTGTGCTCTAAGTATCCATGGCAAGTCTCATATTAATTAGACAAAACTCTTTTTAGCGATTTCCATTGCAGTCCTCTAGTGTAATATTATACTGAATCCGATAGTTATTTTTGAAACTGTATAAATACATGCTATTCTTGCGTTTGTTATTTTATATTTTTCAATAAATGAATAAAATCAGCATTGAAGCAAGTATTTATTTGAACGTAAATTTAACATTTTCTTGATATACATTCTACTTTGCTTTAATATTTAGGAAATTTTAAAAAAAACTGAAAATTCTAGCAAGGGTGCCCAAAGTAACGCCTTAATTTATTTCCAAAATGTGAAATGGTTGGGAATCCCTGCTTTAGACTGTTGAGTGATTAAAAATTTAAAATGGGAATCTTCAGCTGCCAATACTTTAATGGTATCATGGAGAGTAAAAAAAAAAGCCGGTTTTTTTTCCCCACCTCTTGCTTTTTAAAGTCTTGACGATTTTACAATGAGCTCCCCCCCCCCCTCTACTTAATATTTTGCACCCAAGATCAAGTTATTATTTTCCAAAAATATTGTTAGCAAATATAAAGTAAAACAACTTGTTCAATACGACGACTTTGATGTCTCTTTAAGCTTTGTACTTATCTTTATCAGCCGCATGTCAGCGGATTATATCGAAGATTTTTTTTTCGTTTAAAACAAAAATTACTTTAGAGCTGGCCTGCACAACAATACGGCCCACCAGCACTCACTCTGTGGCTCGCGAAGTCTCTCTCTCTCTCTCTCTCTCTCTCTCTCTCTCTATATATATATATATATATATATATATATATATATATAAATATATATATATATATATATATAAATATATATATATATATATATAAATATATATATATATATTTATATATATATATATATATATATATATATATATATATATAAATATATATATATATATATATATATATATATATATATATATATATATATATATATATATATAAATATATATATATATATATATATATATATAAATATATATATATATATATATATATATATATAATATATATATATATATTTATATATATATATATATATATATATATATATATATATATATATATATATATATATATATATGTAATATACCCATTACATCACGTCCTTAAAATATAACCTGAAAAGGAAAACTCGCTCATATTTACATGGCTGGAGCTAGACTCAGCCTGAAAGAAATAAAATTAAAGTTGGAAGCAGTCGGACCGAATTGTTTATTAGAGCGACAAAAGTACATCCGTTCATTTCGAAGAACGGCTCGGAAGTAATGTTACAACATTAAACGCGAGGGCGAGGTAGACATGTGACTATTACTTGTAGGGTCAGCAGATTTTGGGGCTCGCAATGCTAACCCACTCCTGAATTCGGAGATATACACGTCTAGAAATCCAAAGGCATGCGATTCATGGGAAGTTCTGTGGCTAAGGGTTTTAAAGCGATAAATTAATATAACTGGTGATTGGATTTAGGAAAGGGAGTTTAAATGCTAGAATGGAGGGCATAATATTTAATATATTACACACACACACCATGCATATATATATATATATATATATATATATATATATATATATATATATATATATAATATTATTTTTAGATTTATAATATTATGAGAGGAATATTTAAGTAATGAATATTAATATTTATTAAAATTTCAGAATATTTAATAATTTATATTTTGATAGATAAAATATTTTTCACTTTTCCATCTATCTAATTTTCTTGTGGCCCGCAGCAGCGTTCCCCCAATCAATATGACCCTCCTAACATTTCGAGTTATGCAGGCCTGCTTTAGAGCATTATTCGTTCTGCACAGTTCCCTGATTATCTTTACGGTTGAAAACGCTGGTACATCAATTTGAATTCATTATTTATTGAATTTAATGCGTTTACTTGAATATAATTTAAATACAGTTGTATAGTTAGTGAAAACGACGATTAAAATGCACTAAATTTACTGTTAAAAAGAAAAATGGAATTTTTTTGGAAATATATGTGTGAGAGTTAATTGGCGCTAGAACGTCGATACGGCGAACCACGGTACTCCTGGGGAGGCTACTGTAACCACTTGAACAATAATGGGTGATACATAGTCCGTTGTAGATTTCCAGCTGCTGTCGGAAAAAAATCCAAAGATACAGGTAATTGAAAATTATTATATGTCTCGTAAAGAGAAAGATACCCCAAGCTCTAGAAAAACCATGAACCAATATTATGTCTTGTTTATTCAAGCACTGTAGACAGTTCTTGAAAGTAATATGATCTATGACTTGTTCATAAGTAAATTACAGAAAAAAGCCAAACCGTCCTTTTAAAATAAGATAAGGTATGTAAATAAATATTACCTTCGAATTCTATTCCCCCCCCCCCCCCTTTACTTTTTTCGCTTAAAATATACAACGTTAGAACCTTCGAATACTTAGAATTATCTTTCACACCAGTCCATTAACTTTACTTAAAAGAGAGCAAAGGTATTAAAAATTTATTCTTTCATCCTCCCACATGTTGCTATTTTCGCCATATTAAGTTCCTTTTTTACAAGATAGATGGCGCTACATTCCGGAGCTTGTTTTTCTTTCATTAATTTAAAATGTATAAGAAAATAGCCTACCACGGATATTGCAAACATTTCCCTGATGAGAAAAATCTCCCTTTTTTTTTCTTTCTTCATTCACTTGTTACTCTGTAACACATATCTATAAATATGCCATGTTAGTGCGTGGGAGTAGTAGCTTCATCGATCGAAACGGTGACGTCTTTTCTAGTGGTGCTTTGCTACTTCTCTAATCTCACTGTATCGAAAAGTTTCTTTTTCGTCTGCTCCTAAGAAAATTATTTTCGGAGGGTTCAATTCTCAGAAATTCAATAAACAAGATGTCGTCTGGTGGAAGTTGAGAGGCTCATATTTGAAATCCAAGATTTTTGCTCGGACATGTTTTAAAATATTTCGGATTTGGTTGAGGAAAAGTTACTTGATATTTTTTTTACTTGTTTTATTTCTTGAGAAATATCATCCATGTGCTCTCTTTATCTTTGTTGAAAGCACAATAGACTGAATGTGGTTATTGGTTATCATAATTTATAGATTATTTTTCGCTCGAGCTCTAAGTAGAAAACTTAATGCTTATAGAGGGTTTAAAAGATTTTAATTTGTGAAATTTTAAGCAGAGGGATCAATAAACGGAAATTGTACAGTATGTAAACTAATACTGTAACTCTTCCACAACACCCAGTCAATAGCATCTTTTGTTTCCCCGTTCGTAAAATCTGACTCTTTTATTTTAAGGCTGTCGAAGCACGAATGAATCCATTGGTGTCCACCCTGGAGTATGATGGATCCATGAGCCGCCAAAAAAGCTCTGGCAATATAGAGACAATAGCGCCCTTTGCACGTACGTTCTTTCGCGAGTGCTTGGAGCGTACGGGATTGCGCGCACGCTCCAAGCACTCGCAAAAGAGCGGACGGAATTGCGCGCGGGAAAAGTTTCAGTACGCTCCAAAGCAGCTTTCCCTTCCTCTCCGACACCTTCACACGTGCACTCAATCTCGCGGGATCGTGGTTTCACGCGGGAAAGAATGTACGTGTTAAGGGCGCTAATGGTTTCGGATTATAAATTATCTGGTTGGTTTTCATCAATATTGTGAAATGCACATATTGAGGGCAAGTTAAAATACACTCATGGACAAAAAAATTAGCGCACCAAGAAATAATTGCGGGATCGTAACGAAACTTGCAATGAAGGTACATGTCGGGGAGATATGCAAATGATTAGAAATGCAGCGTGATTGCGCATTACGTATAGCCGGTAGAGGGCGTTGAACATCGTACTCTGTGGAGTATATAACAGGTAACCAAAGCTTGTTTGAGTGTGCTGAATCATTTACAAATGAAGAGCTGAGATAGACATGCCATTACGCCGTGTTCGAAGACAATATAAGCAGTTGTCGCAGTTTGAGAGGGGGAGAATCGTCGGGATGATGGAAGCTGGGTGGTCAGCTAGGCGAGTAGCTCGTCAATTAGGCCGCTCTGATTGTGTTGTGAGGAGGTGTTGGGACCAGTGGACCCGAGAGATGTCATGTACACGAAGACCAGGCTCAGCACGCCCTCGACAGACCAGTCGTCGAGAAGACCGCCACATCGTAAGAAATGAACGCGTACAGCCAACTGCTTCATCGGCCGCCATCCAGGCACAGGTAGCACCTTCACTAGGGGCCTCTGTGTCTTCTCGAACCATACGAAGGCGCCTGGCTGAAGGACAGTTGGTATCGCGGCGCCCATTACGTGTGCTGCCCTTGACGCCCACCCATCGACGCCTCCGTTTGGAGTTTTGCCGCGCACGAGGAAACTGGACTGCAGCGGAATGAAACCAGGTCGTCTTTAGCGACGAATCCAGATTCAATCTCGGCAGTGATGACAATCGTGTTCGTGTGTGGAGAGCCTGTGGTGAACGCTTCAATCCTGCCTTTGCTGTACAGCGACACATCGCTTCCACAGCTGGTGTGGTGGTATGGGGTGCCATTGCCTACAATACACGGTCACCCCTAGTATTGTTCCGTGGCACCATGACAGCCCAGCGGTATGTTCATGAAATCCTGCAACAAGATGTGTTGCCACTCATGCAACGGCTCCCAGGAGCCATTTTTCAACAAGACAATGCTCCGTCTCATACGGCAAGTGTGTCACAAGACTGTCTCCGCACTGTTACTACCCTTCCTTGGCCTACCCGATCCCCAGATTTGTCTCCAATCGAGCATATCTGGGATCATTTGGGACGACGAGTTGGGCATCCCACGAGTTTGAACGAACTAGAGGCAAGGTTACAGCAAATATGGAACGAAATGTCTCAAGACATCATACAGAACTTGTATGACTCAATGCCCGATCATATCGCATCGTGCATTCGTGCTAGAGGGGGTCCAACGGAGTATTAACTCCTCCGTTCTTTTGCCTTTTTCTCTGAAATAAATTATCCTTTTTCTTTGATTTTCTTATCATTTACTTATATCAAAGTAGTCATTACGTATGTAAAATTTCGTTTCATTTTGACGACTCCTTCTTGGTGCGCTAATTTTTTTGTCCATGAGTGTATGTTATAGTGTTAGTTCTAGAACAGGGGAATTTCTGAAATATTGGTAAGTTTTTGAATCATCCAGATTGAATTTCATCCCTCTAGAATTGCTGAGTTCTTATTCTTACAATCATTAAGTTTATATACTTAATGACGCGTTTGGATTAATTTTTCTTTTAGTCTGAATTTATTATTTTAACGTAGGATTACGTTCCTCCATAACGGTCCTCCAGAAAGCAAAATTTCAGACGCTAAAACCGTCCATCCGTACCTCGCGAGTTATAATTTTGGCAGCGCGCCAAACCCAGTCTGTATCGCTTGGACAAGCAGTAAACAGTTAAATAGAAAAGTACCAAAATGTGTGAAAATTTTGACATATATGTATATATATACATACGTACATTTATATAGATACATATATACATACAAAACAGGTAAGCAACGATAAGGAATCCTTTGTTAATAACCGACGGTAGTTTCGTTAGAAGAGACTACCTGAAATTTTTTGTTATTACTAATGCCCCTGTACTTCAGGCCTTGTTCATAGATGACTGCAAGGTCGAAGAATGCGGCTCCAGTTTTTAATCGCACCACAAAGGTCGGGTCGGAGACCGACCTATTCAAGTGCCACCATAATTTTGCCAAGAGCCTCCAAGGGCAACATGTGATAGGATAGTACCCTCCTCCCACCCACAAACCACAGGGAATTTCCGGCCTACGGATTTAACGCGTCCATACCCGGCGTAATTTCGAAGTCATTCATAGGCGCTTGTAAAACTGAGCTCCCTCCGTCCGAAGTCCAATGCGCAACCGTTAGGCTGCTTTGGGTTCCAGTCTAACTCTCGCCGCCGTATTTGATTCCTGGAGGTAAACAGGACTGGATGAGTTGTAATTCAGTTGCGTGGCCTCTTTGACCAATCTATCAGCAATTTCTATGTCTATGTTTCAGAGATAGGAGCTGGTATCCATTGCGTCAAGCGCATTTTATATTTAACACATTGTTGCCTGGTACCAAGTAAACTCATGTTTTTAGGCGCAAATGTTGAAGACAATTTAGGATAAAGGAAAGTCATATTAGCGAAATTTTTGATCAAAAGGATATTGCTTTACTTGAACACTACCTTTACTATGGCCTGAATGAGTTTCTTCATATTTTATCATTTAAACTGTGACTCTCAGACACTCATATATAGAAATCAGATTTCAGAAGATAAAAGTGCCGAACTTTATTCCAAAATTTAAGCTTTTGTCGGTGACTTGCGTTTATGTTTAAGTAAAATTACCGGTCAACAATGTGTTAACATATCTATTTTGTCAAGCATATGGGAAATCTGAAGTTTTGAGCTACCCACCTATAAGGAATCAAGAGCTGTCCTTCAGTGGCAAAAAATTTCTATCAGGTTTATCATTATCTGATTGTGAAATTTTAAAATTGAATGTGTCTTGAAAAAAATCCATTAAAACACAGACTAACATATTTATTGAAGACTTGAAGATGTGGAACAAAGCAGACAAACAGGGGAGAGACAATCGCGTATTTACAACGAAACTTCTCTCTGGCGGCAAGTAATGGTTCCGAAAGAAAATTGGCCTTTTTGAGGGGTGGCCGTGGAAAAAGGGTTTCTTCCATGATATTGGCTGTTTGGAGTCTTTAATCGTATCTGACAGAAATAGGGCCGTTCAGAGGGTTGGCCGGCTAGAGAAGTGCCACTGTTTTTCAATTTTCCTGTCGTCAAAATACACCCGCGCATTATCATACACGGATAATGGGGGGGGGGGGCGGACTCACTGTAAATCTTTTTCACTCCAGTCAACGCTTGTTGGTATTAAAAGTGTACTATGCATGATGGCAGGCTGTATGTCACTGCAGTGAAAAATGTCACACTCGGCCTCAATAATGGGAATTAATTTGTCTTTCTTCTGTCCGTCTTCTAAACATAGCATTAAAAACATCCATTTTGCAAAGGCATTTTCAGTTTCTTTTACCAGAACTGAAAACTTTGTAAAACCTTTTATTGTAGAATTCCTTCCTTGAACCTCCGCAATAACGTTTGTATTTTCACACCATACGTTTCAGGAAAAATCATCTGTATAGGGAACATGGTTCACCGTCATAAATCAATTACTTTTCGTTTCACAAAGGATCATTTGCACCAGCTAGAATAAGCTCGAGCTTATTCTAGCTGGGGTTTTTTAGCTTTGAAGTGTACTTTCAACAAAGATAAGGAAAAATATTAATAAAAGATATAAATCGCTTGGTTTCGTTTCACCTTTTATCGATGTTATAAAAATTATTTTAGCATTTTCGTTGTTTATTTAACGAATTTGATACTTTACTGTGCCTTAACGCTTGATCGACGAGAGATTTTAATAGATTGCAATGAAAGATGAAATCTTATGAATTAGCGAGTTTCTGCTGTCCAATAATAATTTATCTATTTCGTATAAAGCGTAGAAACAGAAATCTTCCCCCAATCTTTCTTGTCAGAATTCATTTGGATCCAAAGATTTAAAAATTTGTACAAAACGCGAAGATTTTTTTTAATGCTTTTTTTCATGCGCGGTAATCAAATCCTAAACCAGTGGTGCGCAAACTTTTTCGACAGCCACTTTCTTTCAATAAAAAATCACCCGACTCAAAAGAATTTTTTTTTAAATTATGAAAAAGTTAACAAAAAATAGAAAACAAGAAATAAGCAAAACTATTTTTTTTTGGCGGGGGGAAATTGCAGAGGCACTTGTCATTAGATTTTTACCTTTTGTTATTCACCGTTTTTACTGGCTACTTTATTACGGGAGCACCATATAGGTGAGCCTGCATTGCTCCCTATGAGGGGGACGACACGGAAACGACCAAGCCTTATTCGGGATTTGAACACAAGCCAACTGCGTGGCAGCTCAGAACGCTAACCACTACACCATGGGGGCGGGCTAAACAAGCAAATCTTGACAAACTATTCTAAAAATCACTGAACTGTACATTCTGCGTATATATTTATTTTGCATAGTCATAATAATAAAAAAATGTCTTGCTTACCATTTGCTCTTGTTTTTCATAAAACTGTTTCACAACTTATTTAACACTGTTATCTTGTTTTAACATATAAAACTATAAATAAAGATATTAAAAACATGTAATTATAGAAAAATTAAAGCATATTTTTTAATTAAATAATTCAATGGGACATCAAACTATCCGCGGCCCCTCCATTTTTTCCCGACCCTCTTAATGGATTGCGATCTACGCCTGCGCACCACTGTCTTAAAATTCTCCAACAATTTGTCGTGAAGTCCCGAACATGAACTAGATGCCCATTTATTTTAGAAAGAAATTTTTAAAAAGAAAAAAATTCATTAAAAAGAAGAAATTCTTTTTTTGACGTTATTTCTTGGAACGGAATTCGATTTCGAAAGATCCTTTCGACTTAGAGAAGTAATTATTGAATAGTTTTCGATTAGATTTTCAGTATATTCTAGAGCTGCACTCTCATCTCCAATTTATTGTATAACTATCATAATACTTCCAGTTTAATCAACAGACGCAATTACATGTTCAACAATAGTCATCGGATTTCCCCTGTATTTGATGTCAATCGTGGCATCGCCAATGAATTAACAGCTGTCTGCTCTTCAGCTAATTCACCAGTTGTCATTACGTCATCGGAATATGCAATGTACTCATTGATGCTACTATATATTCTTACGTTAACAGAATTATTTAGTAACCAATACCTCACTAGTTTGAATATCCTTAGTATCGCTTCTGACATACAGCTGAATAATATTTTGTCATTTTATAAATGGTTTCTTATGAATTTTTAACTAACTTTGAAATCTTCATACGAATATTACTTATGGTTTATTCATAGAACTTAATAAAGCCCCATAATCAGGATACATGGTTTTGATTATAAGTTTCACCAACAGGTTTAAAAAACTTGATATCACAGCTTATCTCCGTCCATGAATTAAACCATCCAAAAATTTTAAAGGTGTCTCTAAAGAAAAAAAAAGTGTTAATTCAGTATGTATTCAAACTAATAAAAATCTTGTTTTCGACAGTGTTAAAAGAAATGGATTCGCAAAATAAAGCATTCAAATGCAAATCTGGCTAAAGAACTTAGCAATGATGTCCAATATTATAAGACTTTTGTAATTAGCATAAATAAAATATTTCGCTCCCTCCATATTTATATTAAAGATCAGGAAGATTTAACTTTCATAAACTTTTAATACGTGAAATTCAAGAGCCAAAAGAAGACATATATATCTCCGAGGGATTAACTCAGAAAGTGAAATTGAAACTCCTTCTCCTTAAATGCCTCCATTAGCGACGTTATTCTGAAGTTAAATGTCATGCATTAGCTATAAAGAATTCGAAGCTTAGTGACTGCGAAGGAAGGATTATTTTACTAAATGAGATGCCAGTAGCATTTGGTGGTTTAACATTTGGGCTAACTTAACAGTCTGATCATTAAATAAAGTTCTCCAATTTACTATTTTAATTTCCATTTCATTCACTTTTTCACACAAAGGTAATTATCAGTTACTGTGATATGAATAGGTTTTTATTTTATTCTTTCCATAAATAAAATGCTTATAAAATGCATATAAGTTATTAAATTGATTGCTAGAGCCATTTTTTAACTATTAACAGTACAGTTCAATTTTTGTTTACAGCCTAAAGGATTTTTATTAATGGCAGTGATTTATAATAACATAGTAAAGAAAAATATGTAATTAACCCTTCACAGCAGAAATACAGTATTTTTCGGACCATAAGACACACCTCAAATTTATGGAAGCTTTTTTTGAAAAGAATATTTTGTATTTTGATAAAAAATATGCATAGTAATTATAATAATTAATATTTATAAAATGCATATAATATATATAATAAAATATTCCTTTTTTATTAATGTTACCTTCGAACCATAAGACGCACTCCAATTTTAAGTAAATTTTTTATGTAAAAAATGAGTCTTTAGTCCGAAAAATACGGTAAATGATTAAAATGAAAAGAAGCACAGTTTTACAGAGAACAGAGCAATAGTAGTGTTTGTAAGATAAAGAAATTTTATGACAGTAGTAAAAGACTTACGTTTACATGGGGGCGAATCACCTTTTCTGGCAAGTCTTCTGTCAAGATTCAGTCTCGAGATCCATGACGATCTTGTTCAGATTGATTCTTGATCAGGCCCATCGGCTCCTTGTTCGCAGTTAGAGTGGAGAACAACTTTTGTAAGGGTACACAGTAGAGTTTAATGTAGGTCCTACTCTAAGGTGAATGGTATTGAGTACTATTTCATTTCATTTATGCTTACGTCTTATCCAAATCTCAAGTACTATGAAAAATAAGCCGTACATCGTAGAAGTTTCGAAATCGAAAGTTCTAGCCCTCTTACAGGCCATCCCTACTGCTATCTTTCAACATGACAATGCTCGTCTCCCAATGTCCAATGTCCGCATTGCCCAACGATTCTTCTGTGGATAACAAGTGCCACTTCTCCTTTGGTCTGTGCTTCGCCCGATTTATACCCTGTAGAACACATGTGGGAAATTATTGCTAGAAAATTGGCCCCTATGTCATCACTCTCAGTCACAAATCAAGAGTCGTGGATATTGAGTCTCAGTGGAAAGACTTTCCACAGACAACCATCTAGAAAATTTATCTCTTATTGCTACTTCAAGTGCAAAGCTATCGTAACCACTACAGGTGATTGCACAAAATACTGATTGTAGCATGTTCCTTTCCACTTGCAGATCTTAAATTTTAATCACTGATACATTGTGTCGTGGGCCATTGCTCAGATATATATCTTTACAGTAAGAAAAGTCTTTGGTGCTGCAGTTTCAATGATCAGCAGCGATATATATTCAATATACTAGAAATATTTTTCGGTTTTATAAAAAGGCGTGATGTAATTAGATAATGCAGGTAGGTGTGTTGAATGAACTCAGAAATATATTGAGGGAATATATTTCGTATGTGTTTAAATCTGAATATAAAAATGAATGTTGCGAGTCATTAAGTAATTACGTAATTGCGCATAGATATATTGCGCATTATTCGAAGGGATATGAAAAAGAAGAAATGTAAGAGGAAAAAAGTAATAATTTAAGATACCTCGGTTTATTGACAAAATATAATCAGTGATGTATTTGCTTTGTTTATGTAAGACAAAAATATGTATTTATATTCAGATTATTATAAATTTTTTGCTGCTTGTTAAAAGCGTTGGAGTAGATTGCATTTTATTAACGCTCTGGGTATCGCAATTCTCCTCCATAGGTTAAACACTTTTTCTGTTTTTTTTTAGGTGGAGATGCCGCGGAGATAGATAACCCTTACCACAATGGACAAGGAGGTACTTCATTCCTTCATACAGGGGCACTCCGAGTCCTTGTTCAACCCGGTACGAATCCTGGCGATGGTTCCGTCGTGATACTGCCTGCACAGGAAGGTTGTGGTTGTGAACATCGCTGCGTCTATTTAGACCTTAGTTACATGAATTACTACTGCATATGTCCCCCTTCTTTAACTATCAACATCGACGGCTTCTCTTGCAATGGTGAGTAGAAAATCCAGTAAGATTTACTCGTAACTAGCTGAAACCCCGTACTTCGCTACGGAGTACATTCAAATTAAATACAACGGTCAATGTATGCAATTAATGAAAAAACAATTTATATATATATATACTTATAAAAAAATCGTAACGGATATTTTTATAGACAAAATAATCTAGAAGAAAATATTGAAGTCTAATAGAACATACTAAAGAATACAGTACAGTTAATATAGTACAGTTTGAGAAACATTTCTTTTACTGTATTTTAATATATTTTGGATAATATCCAATCGTCTGCCGCATTAGAAAGAAAAGAATATATATCTTTTTGTCAATTTATTTCGTTGTTATGCACGTGACAATAAATTAATTTAAAGCATCACAAAAAGAAAAGAAACCACGTGATCAGCCTTTAATAAATTAAATTCTAAAAATTAATCTTTAAAAATTAACCAAAATTCAGAAAATGGAAGTAAAGATTCTAAAAAGATTTCAATTTAAAGGAATTTTTATGATCATTCTCGTGATGTAAATTTTATAACCCTTGGATTATTATTTTAAGTGCAACTTTAAAGAATGTTTCAAAAACAGCTTAGAAATTTAATTTTAAAAAATCCAAGAAGAATTTTTCAAAAATCTCTCTTAGTGTACCACTACACTATAAGAAGAATCGCTTTGCAAAATTTCAGCGCTTTAGGTTCAGCGGTTTGGTCTGTGCGTTGTCTGTCAGTCAGTCAGTCAGCTACGGAACTGTTTTATATATATAGATTAGTAAGTAAAATATAAAATTTCTAGAATTTTAACTCGATTGGATTTACAAATTAAATTGAAAAATATCACTTTTCTTATCCGCGGTTTCGACAGGCTTCTAAACAAATCATTGAACTTTTAAGTGTGAAAGCTTTTAGTAAGAGAAAGGGTTCATTTCCATGCCTTTATGAATCAAATATTGCGAAGCATTTAAAATTTATTAATTTTATTAATTTTTATTTCCTATGTTAACAACAGACGCAAAGAATATTATTGGATTATTTATGCAACAAAATTGAAAATCACACGAAATCCTGTTAAAATGCAAAGTAATGATACAAATTTATGCAAGTTCTGTTTCACATAGAAAGGAATTTGAATGAAACCAAGTTGGGATATTCTATGAAAGATATTTTTCCAACCACTGGGAGTTCATACACTGCCTAAACATTTCATATGAAAGGAGACGAAAGAATAGCTTAGTCTCGATAATATTTGAAACAATTCTTTAAAATAATATTTCCCTCACGCATATGCAAACATACCTACCATTTATCTATTTCTGTTTGCATATGTATCGTCTTTCATACATACATATATTTCGAGAGATAATCAGACAAATAGGCATTGTTATTCATTTAAAACTCATTTTATTATCAGTAAAATTAAATAATCTTTTAAATAGTTTGCAGTTATTGTTGCACACCCCATCTACTTCCGAAAGGGGATTCCGGTACCTCTACTAACAGTAATATAATCACTATCAAAAGATAAAAAGACAAGAGACAGCTGAGCATGCTATCGAGATTCCGAAGACATTACTAACTCGGCCTAACACGGCAGTTTTGCAGCTATATATTTTTAATAAGAGGAAAAGCACGAGGTCTACGACTCATTCTCACATTATGTGCCGGACGATGGCCTAAAGGGTAGGGCTTCGAGTCTGAGGGTTCGAGTCTCCCTCTTGAGATGGATGTCTGTAGCCATTCGGAATCGGCTTAGCAGTAGGTCCCGGTCTAAATAGTAAAATCGGTCTAAACAGTGTTTTTCTCTGAGCATTCATTTTATCCCACTAGGACCTGGCTGAGGCTCATCGCTAGCTGTTTTTTCTACAAGGGTTTGCTTAAAATAGAGATCGAGCGTTACCTGCCTCTTCCGATTTCTTAGTAAATTATTGAAGAACGGCATGATGGAATCGTTCATTCTATTGATGACAGAACAGGCCATGGTTTTATTCGGGTAGATTTTGTCTATTGTAACTTCAATTATTCTCCACATACAAAGTGTTTGTTTCAGTTCATTTATCGTTATAGCTTTCTGGTCTTCCTCTTCCTCCCCCGCACTACCAGCAGTTATTATTTCGCCAATTTCAGCACGTTGTTTATCGTCCTGCAACTTTTGCAAGTCTTCCGTTGTGAGATCTTCACGGTGCGAGTCCACCAACTCCTCGACGTCGTCAGCATTGGCTTCGAAACGTAGATCGTTGCAGAGATCTAAAATCTCTCTCATCACACTCGCGTCCTCCCGTTTTTGTTCCGTCTTGAACCTCTCAAAATCTCTCGCTCGGAAACGCTGATGGCAGCAGGTTCCTCCACGCAGAGTTTAGAGTTCTTCTCGTGACCTCGGCACAAGCCTTGTCTATCAGTTGAACAGCCTGATAGGCATTATAGCAGTATTTCCAGAAGTATTTTAATGTCAAATCGGTCGAATTGGTGATATCGAAACACTTTCGAAACATGTGTTTTGTATAGAGTTTTATTTTAAAACTGGCTATCACCAATTGATCCATGGGCTGTATAAAGGCGATGGTGTTAGGTGGCAGATATTTCACCTTAATCCTTCCAAATTCTGCTTTCTGCTTTCAATTCTGCTCCTAAATCTGGTGGATGTGCCGGTGTATTATCGAGGACGAGTACACATCGCAATGGCAACCCCTTCTCCTTGAGATATTTTTTTCACCATGGACGCAAGCACTTTCCTGACCCACTCGAGAAACAATACCCTAGTTACCCATGCCTTAGCGTTAGAACACCACATCACTGGTAAACTGTCTTTGCCCCCATTGAAACGTTTAAGTGCCCTAGGATTTTCAGAGTGATACACTAGTAAGGGTTTCACCTTGAAATCACCACTCGCGTTTGCACACAGGAGAAGTGTCAGTCTGTCTTTCATGGGTTTATGACCCGCAAAAGTTGCTTCTTCTGCCATGATGTAGGTTCTTTTGGGCATTTTCTTCCAAAATAAACCTGTTTCACACACAGTTAAATATCTGTGATGAAACAAAACCCCCAGGTTCAATAAATTCACCGAATTCTTGCCCATACTCATCGGCTGCTTTTTTATCGGCTCTTGCTGTTTCGCTGTGTCGAACGACGCTGTGTAGGCCATGTCTTAGTGTGAAACGCCCAAACCACCCTGAAGATGCTAGAAAGTCCATCTTTTCTTCATCGTCTTTCGTTATGTTTGTGTAAATCTCTTTCGCCTTTTCGCAAATAATGTTTTGATCTACACTGTCACCAGCACGCTGCTTTTCATTTATCCACAGCAAGAGAAGTTTCTCCATTTCGTTTAGAGCATGTGGTCGTTGCTTAGCACTCACCGCATGTGACATCATTGGTGAAACAGTAGATTCTATTATTTTGTGCCTATGATTCCAGTATGTACTTACCGTTGTTCTTGGTAAATTATACTGTCTAGCTACATTTGCCACTTTCATGCCTTGCTCAACCTTTGAGATTATTTCCCTCTTAGTTTCGAATTTTCAATGTTCATTGTCCATTTTTGCTTTGAGTCAGCAGCAGCAACTTCTTTTGGACCCATTTTCGAATACTATTTTGAGCAATTTATTAAAAAAAATCACTGTATACAGTACTATAAATGCAGTGCACTGTATGTACACTCCACTTCAGTATATATATATACACACTAAACGCAATTTATAATGGGTATTAATGCGAACTTTTGTTTCGCAAACTGCGGTTTTCAATCGATGTTTACTACACGAAGGTCGACGCGAGACTGGGTCCTTTGTTTCAATGAAGGACAAGGGGTCCAATTAGCGCGCTCAGCTAGAGGGCACATGGGCGAAAAGCGACGGACTTAGACGAGACCGACGAACTGCGGTAACGAAGTTTCGACGAACACTGAGAGCGACGTACTCCGAGGTGCTACTGTATTTTCCTGAAACTACGTACTTTGGGACATTGCATTTTATCGCCAGGCTATCCGAAAGTTGTGTTATGTCATCTTGCACGCTACTGGGTGGAAACATACGAGCTGATTATTGTAAAGTATTTTGTCCACGGTGTTAGGTATCAGTCCAGTGATAACTAGAAAATAAGAAGAAAATTATAACCGGAAGAATTTAAGTAACGAGGAACTTCAATAGCGAACGTGGGTTATGCGTCGTTCTATCACATCCTCACAAATCGTAAGAACATAAAAATATACACTTACGGCTATGCTATCATGATTCATACAGTTGCTGTTACAGTTGTATTTTTGTCTTACATCGGTGTCACTTTCAGAAAATCCCCACTAGAGAATCTCTGTGTTTATCACGAGTCCTGTCTCACCAACGATCATCCCGAATAGCCTGAACTTTTCATCACCTTGCAGAAAGATTCATTTTATGAATTTCGTCCCCCAAATGAATTGATGAGCGTTTAAAACACACTATACCAGATTTTTCGACCGAAAACCTTAAATTTCAAAATATTATTTGCATTGAAAAAACGAAAAATGCCTCCAGGAGTAAAATTTCTTTCTCTATTACGGAGTACAATTAAGAAAATAAATCCTTCAATCCAATTCGGCAATCCTTGGACACATTTTCTCCGTAGATTGACATTGAGGTGATCGAATCCAGTAGGTTTTGTACACAGCAGCCTAAACAAGTAAAAGGGCACTGAGTAGTCATTAGCAGCGACTTTCAATGCTTCAGGTACATTTTGCCTGTTACAACTGAACAATAAATTTAAAAACAAAATGATTTTTTTCGGGTGAAAATGCGTCAATATTGTTAGAAATAAAATTTGCCATCAAACTTTAGTTCGACAATATCACATAATTTCCTGCCAATAGCTCTAAAATTAAAATATTAATCAGAAATAACTTAAGTTCAAATTATTTTATGTATAAAAATAACCCTGAGTGTATTTTAGTTTCATAAATAAACTAGAAATTCCTGCTAAATTGAACAACTAAACGTCCCTAAATATTTTACAGAAACTCAATCATTATTTTTAAAAAATAAATTACTTTTTCGTTTTATTCAAAAACACCAAAAGAACAGAGTCGACAAGTACAGCGCTTTTAATTAGTCTGCACTTTCGTGCGATAATTGGAAATCACTAAAACATAATTGAAATTTCTTTTTTTTCCAGGAAACACAAAAGATATCTTTTAATTGTTTCATTTTAATCAAAAATTACTCCACCATTTTTATTTATTAGAAAAACATTTTTCTCTCAGAAGTTTTTATCGTTATGTAAGGAAATTAAATCTATTGATTAATATGGATTTTAAAGGCATTGTCAAGCCTTTTTTTTCTCGTTGACTGACTATTTTTTTGATAAACAATGTAGTTAATGAGTATTATATATATATATTGCTTCAGGGCCAGTGGTAATCTAATGGTAGCGCGTCGGCTTTCGGTGCTGGAGTTGCTAGGTTCAAATTCCGACAAGTCATAAAAGGACATTCCAGTCTACGGATTTAACGTGCCGATATCCGGCCTGGACACGAAGGTATTTAACGGCGCTTGTCGTCGATCCGAGTACCCTCAATACCGAAAGCCGACGCGCTACCGATAGGCTTCCTCGGGCCCCAAAATTACTTTTTTTAGTCAAATGCATTGATTTCCTACTGAAGAAATAAATTCAATCCTACAAATGTTTGAGGAGGTTTTTTTCATAATTTATTTTCAGCTTAAAATGTGTTTTCGACGGATTATTCTGTCAATTTGTTTGGTGTTAATCAGCGTCAGAACGAACCGTATCAGATTATTTTCAAGCTGAAAGTAAGGTAATGGAAAACTACATTCAAACGTTCAGGTGGTTAAATATTTCGATTAGCACTAGAGCCTTATCATGGCTTTTGTTAACGAAATCTGACATTTTGTTTGAAGAACTGTATAAAAATATAGGGTCTATTAACTCTTCAGCGGGAGCGCCTGTGTACAAAGTGAAACATTTTCGTAATTTTGAATGGTTTGTTTTTACATGTAAGGTTTGAATGTTCTAAGCAGTTTCTATTTATAGCTACACCCTTTCTAATGCAGGTCTGATTTTCTGACCCTTGTATTCCTATCCATTCATTGTTAGTCGGGATTTAACCGTGGTAAACCAGCGATTATACTGGAATACAATACGATAAAAGCAGGAGTTGATGTAGTCGATCAAATATGCAGCTATTACACGGTATCTCGCATATCACGAAGATGGACGATCTCATTGTTTTTTAGGTTTTTGGAAATAATAGGAATCAATCGCAAATTCTCTTTAGATCCAATAAATTGGACAGTTTTGAAATAAGGCGATCGTATCTGCATTATTTCGCCTTTAATTATAAATATATCTCAATATTATAAACATTTTATATATTGTCATAAAACGCAGAATTATTATTTTCAATTTGAAAAAAAAGTTTATTTCAAAAGGAATAACCATGGTTGAAAGAGACGTTGCACTTTGTGCCACACGCACCTGCTGGTGTTTCAAAAATTGCCGCGTCCGCTGAAGGGTTAAGATACCTTAAATTTTTAAATATCGACACATTTTCATTATTTTAATTGTGGAAGAAATTTGCTTCAACAATGTTTTGAAGTAATGCACAATCGTTTGGCCCTCCTTCTCTTTCAAGCCTGGGGGCAAGTGTCTCTTTCTGGCCTCTACCCACCTCTCGACGTCATGCCTCTGAATATATATTTCCAAGTTTAAAACATAATCTAACAGTTATATTTATAAAGTATAGGGATTTATCTTTCCACTCTCAAATTTAGCAGAACATTTTATTTCCAAATTTATCTTAATGAACCAATATGAAAGAAAAATATTTCGAACTTAGTAATTTATTTATGTCGAGACATTAAAAATTCATAAGAAATGTTTCTACTAAGTCTCATCTTTTTAAGATAAATTTCTGTAATGGAAGTTGATAAAAGGAGAGAAGAGAGTACTTTCGTTTTATTGATTTATGAATAATTGAATATTTTTGAAAAAGCTTTTTGGGAGACATTTTTTAACGATCTTCATTAGATTACTTATTAAATATTTCTGCGTTTTCTGCTTGATAGAATATAAATTTAGACAAAAATGTGGTTCGCTTTAAAATATTTAAGAAAAAGGAAACTAGATTTATGTAATTTTGTTTAAATTTGTACCAGAAATTACGTTTAGCTCTTAATAATAATGCGGTTTTCAAAGAATTATTTTCGTATTTAATGACCTGCAGTAACTTAAAGAGAGATTTTAAAAATTTCTTTATGATAAATAATTATTGTTTTATATTTTAGTGCGTACTTCGGTTAGATATTGTTTAAGCCTTCAAAGTCTTAACAGAGACTTTTTTCTCCATCTTATGCAATATTTTAGAGAGGTATTAAAAATATTTTTCTGGCATTAAATGGAAACAAAATGAACTAACCTTGCATCAGTTCCCAGTAAATCTTAATAAATGCGTTTAGAAAACACCGCACAAAACTAATATAAAATGCCTAATGCTAAAAAACAAACTAAAAACATTGCGTATAATTGCAAATAAAGGAAAGAAAATTTATCTTTAATATGAAAAGGTTAAAATTGACAGAGGATTTAATCATATTTGAAAATTATGAAGATATATGCTTAAATCAATCAAATCATAAAGCATAAATTTACGGAAATTAATTTTGAACTTATAATAACTCGTACCTCCTGAATTTTTGAGAAGTCTTGAATGCAATACAGACGGTAAAAAATATTTTAAAACTCGATGTTGGAGATTCGATTACTTTGTAGCTGGAGATTTGATTCTACTGTAAATGGAGATTCGATTTCTTTGTAGAGATGCTGCGGTGTATGGTATCCAATGATCTGAAACTTACATAGTATGTCTCTCATTCTATTTGTTTAAAGCGAACAATAATGCTGGTCCGAAAAATTTGCTTAGGCTTCGGAGGTACTGTTGGGGAACTGTAATTTTCTGCTTAAAATCTTTCCCCAAAATAAAAATTAATTTAATTTTTGAAACATCCTTATTAGTAGGTAACAACAGATTTAGACAAAGACACTTTTTCTATCAAATGACATCATTTGCCCACTATCGACTGTTATCTCGGATCAGGGCTTCTGAGTTTTCAAATAAAGGAATATGAAGATTTTGTTTGCCTATTCAGTAGAAGCAGCACTGGGTCTTTATAAATTTATTTCTACATATTTTTTAACAGAAGTAAGTAACCATATACGATACAGGAAAATATACAGTTAAGCACAGTCATTTATATAACTATACTTACTTCATATCTACTTCATAACTAATGCTTATTTATTCTCTTCGAATAAAGATAATAAATAAGTATTAATGAAGAATAGAATTAAGAAAAATTATAGCAAGGTAAACTACTTCAGGGAAAAATGTAAAGTTTTTTAACCAAACTTACGTAAATATGTGTGTATTTTATGTAAATATATCGTTCTAGTGATTCATTCCACTTCAACTGAATTATCTCTGAATTTTTTTAAAAGATTTAAGTAAGTGTTTATCTGCCTAATAATGCAGCTGCGCTATTACTGCATTACTTCATATACAGTAATATATTATCAGAATAATTTTGTTAGAAAAACTTTAGTTCATCTGAGGATGTCTTTGTACACTACAAGCGACCAAAGATATTTATCGATCCAAGCGGTTGTTTAGGTTACCGGTATCCGAACTTTTATTTGCCTTAAATATTGTTCTGTTTATTGATAATGATATGTTATTGCTTTCACTGTCTGGAAATCAAAGGACAGATTGTCTTGGGGGTCCAATAAATGGCTAAGGAATCATCCATGTTTTCCTGGCTGTCCAAGAAAAATATACTCTGTTCAACGATTTTGATTACAATCTTCCAACAAAATATATCAGCCAGGTTGCTTCTGGGGATAATACTGGCAGAATAAAAGAAGTGTAGTTTTCTAAATTGATATTAGAATTTCTTAAGAGGTTTTTGTGACTTTTGTAAACCGCTCCTGTGGAGCGTTGGCGCTATTTTTGTTTTTGTATGGCAACCATGCTTGGTGACAAAGTTCGTTCAGTTCGAATTTCGTTGTCGTTGTAGCTAGCTGCGTTGTGCACACATTTAAAAATATAATTGATCGTTAAAAATAAATGCCTTTCGAAGAAATTACAGTCCATTTATTTAAAATATGTTAAAGAACCAGCAAACATATTTTAAAGATATTTTAAGATGGTAATCTCAAAGGTTACGTCGACCGGGACGTTCAGTCCATACGACAATGTCAAACTGGAGACCGGTGCTGCGTAGCAAGTCCTGCAAACTCAACCGAAGATTGATTTCCCCTGTTCGGTTTATGAATAGTATAGGCCTGGGCGCCAGACGGACAGTACAGATTAGCCGACCAATTTGGACAACCCGGTGCCCCCAAGTTAAGATGGTAAGGAATTGAAGATAAGGTTCCCGACCTGCCTATATTAGCTGGTATGACCCTGAGCGTCACCTAGGACTGGTTGCTACGTCGCAAAACCTGAATACGCAGTCGAGGGTTAATTCCCCAAGTTCGGTGACATTTTTCAATAGTGTAGGGCCCAGGGATGCCGGATGGACAGTACAGATCCGCCATCCACACAAGGCACCATAAGACCCTAAGTTAAGTTGGTAAATCGTACCAACTTTAATTTAAAAATTACTATTGCTGTAATATTCAGCAATATATTTTGATTCAGTATCAGCTGATATATTTTGTTGGAAGATTGTAATCAAAATCGTTGAACAGAGTATATTTTTCTTGGACAGCCAGAAAAACATGGATGATTCCTTAGCCATTTATTGGACCCCCAAGACAATCTGTCCTTTGATTTCCAGACAGTGGAAGCAATAACATATCAATATCAATAAACAGAAAAATATTTAAGGCAAATAAAAGTTCGGATACCGGTAACCTAAACAACCGCTTGGATCGATAAATATCTTTGGTCGCTTGTAGTGTACAAAGACATCCTCAGATGAACTAAAGTTTTTCTAACAAAATTATTCTGATAATATATTACTCTATATGAAGTAATGCAGTAATAGCGCAGCTGCATTATTAAGCAGATAAACACTTAATTAAATCTTTTAAAAAATGTTCAGTGAAAATTCAGTTGAAGTGGAATAAATCACTAGAACGATATATTCACATAAAATACCCACATATATACATAAGTTTGGTTATAAAATTTTACATTTTCCCCTGAAGTAGTTTACCTTGCTATAATTTTTCTTAATTCTATTCTTCATTAATGCTTATTTATTCTCTTTATTCGAAGAGAATAAATAAGCATTAGTTATGAAGCAGATATGAAGTAAGTATAGTTATATAAATGACTGTGCTTATCTGTATATTTTCCTGTATCGTATAAGGTTATTTACTTCTGTTAAAAAAACGTGTAGAAATAAATTTATAAAGACCCAGTGCTGCTTCTATTGAATAGGTAAAAATGATCTTTAGAATAGGTAAACAAATTCTGAATAGGTAGACAAGAAGTTTCTTCTGAATAGGAAAACAAGATTTTGCTTCGAAGAATGGTAAATATATGGTTAAACTTATCGCTGATGTGTGCTAACCTTATTGGATTTACTCACCTCAATGTTAACCCATGGAGAAAATGTGTCTACTATTTACAGCTATATAAATGCTGATAATCAAATAAAAATGGTATCTTCAAATAGACTGAACTTTCCTTCACCTTGCAATAGGATTCGTTTTATAAAATTCGTCAACCAAAGGAATTTATGAGAGTTTAAAACACGCTATACCAGATTTTCCCCCCTAATAATTCACATTTTAAAATATTGTTTGTATTTTTTTACTGAAAAATGTCCCAAGGTTTAAAATTTCATTCTCTATTACGGAGCCCAATTTAAAAAATAAATCTTTAAATCCAAGTTGGCAATCCTTGGGCACATTTTCTCCATAGGTTAACATTGAGGTGAGTGAATCCAATGGGGTTAGTGCACAGCAGCCATAAATGGCATTGGAATGGACAATGTCTAAATATAATCGAAAGAAATTTTTCCACGACATAATTTTATATCACAAAATGCGTATAATTTGTTATTTTGTAAACAAATAAGACTTTTTCAATTCCAGAAATGGTATGAGGCTCAATGTAGGTGTAAAATAGCCTTGAACTTGACTTTCTACCAAGATAATACCTGAGTGTATTTAGAAAGACCCAAAAACGTTGGAATAAATCTTTGAAAACAAGTGGCTCAATGTGTTTTTAAGAGCAAAGAATTAAAACATTTTATTGAACTTAATATGCTATTGAATGAGATAGATGACAACGAAGCGTTTTTTTAATGGTAACAGGTAGTAAATCACGTCTGACGCCGATGGAAGTGATGCAATTATCAAAACCTATGATACTCGTATTGTAGAGGCCGTTAAATAACTGAAATATGTAAAGATTACTCTGATTCTTTAAATTTTTTTTATAAATCGTAAAAAATGCTCAAAGGTTATTCAATAATAATGGAAAACCAAAACAAATTAAGAGAAAAAAATGAACGGCGTAACTGATAGTAGTTTGATTTTCTGTTAAGCCAGCCGAGAAGTATAGACTTCTGTAGAAGTATTAATAAGTATTTCTCCGAACTGTCGAGTTCAATCTACTCAACACTGATTTCACCATGATTTAGTGTTTTTTGCGTAAGATGACTGAAAAACAGCACTTACCTAAGAGGGTTGAAAACATCGCTTGGTGTCTGCTGAGAGGCAAATTTTAAGATTCAGCTATTGAAAAAAAATACTATATTTTGGACGAAAAATTTCAATTTGAATTGTACACGCCAGATTCTTCACTAATGATACTGAGTACTATGAAGAGGAAAAGTTCATTTTGTCCCAGTGTTAGAATGGAAGTGGGCCCGTGATTTAAGATATCACTGCAGAAAAGATATCACCCACTCGACTTATTTAAATGCTACTAAGATATTGGCCATGCATCATAAATTTAGGCCATACATTAGAAATTTTGGCCATGCATTAGAAGTAAGTAGGAACAGATGTGGGATCTCTTGTTATGGAATTCAACGATAACATCGTATTGGATTTTTACCCCTTTTTGATTTGCAGAGTCAACGATTTAAAGACATATTGAAGAGTTGAAAGAAACCAGCATTTTGCGCTTGGAAGAAGTATGAAATTATTTTCTATGCTACCGATTAAATACATTTTAAATTAGCTCAATTGTAATAAAATAGACGAGGGTTAATATTAAATTATTTTGATTAAGAAACAAAATACGTAAATTTGTTGGGAAATTTCGGATCATAGAAAGGGTAAAGATCTTTTGGTATATTCACCAGTCATCAACATAGGATCACGACGTTCACAACTTAAGTTTTATAAACCTCGACCTGAACTGCAAAGTGTCTTCAGCATGATTTAATGTTTTTATTCGGAATCTTTAAGCTTGGTTTTCCATATTGTAGTCGAAATTCCCATAGAAAATCTTTTAGGATATTTAAATTAGACTTTGTGCATTAATGATACAGTGAGCTTAGGAAATTATTTCTAACAATATGGCCATGTTGTTGGGTTTTTATCCTACTCCAGAATTCATTTTTTTCACCATGAGTCTATGTTTGGCAGCCCAACAGAGTCTTGAGGCAACATGCCAATAATCACAGTTTGTACATTATTCGCTCCAGAGTCATTAAGATCAAGGCAAACCTTGAGAGGGGCTCCAGTTATATCAGATAGGTTACAAATAGGAGAAGTCTTAATGTCAGCTAGCCCAATGCTGTATAGATTCCTTTGCAGGATGTCGCACTCTGCGAGAAGACGTAAACAAACAACTCCCACAGCTCTGAGCAACACAAGACAACTGAGTTGTCAATAAGGATCCCTAATCCTTTTCAAAGACAATTTCTTGATAAATCATTTTCCTAGAGAACTTAATTTAACTGTTTATAAATAATTCGACTGATCTGTATTCAATAGTGGGAACAGTTGAGATAAGTCTGAACCTGCTTTTGCTAAATTATCAGCCATCTCATTCCCGTAGGAAAGTTTGTTTACATTTCCACAAGAAAGGTTATTTATGCTTTTCATTGCTTTAGATCACTTGAGCGGGGAAGTTTGTTTATATTTTCTCTGAAAGGAGATTGCTTTTGCTTTTCATCTGCGCTAAATTGTTTCTGAATTGGAAAACGAATGGTATTTTTTATAGTTTTACTAAGTTTTACTAATATTGACTATGCTTTTCGTTACGTTAGATTACTTGAGCGGGAAAGTTTGTTTATGTATTTGCTGATAGAAGATTGTTTATGCTTTTCATCTGTGTTAGATTGTTTGTGAATTTTAAAACGAATGGTTTTTTATAGTCTTACTAAGGAAGATTGTCTCTGCTTTTCATTGCGTAAGATTACTTGAGCGGGGAAGTTTGTTTATGTTTTATCTGAAGGAAGATTGTTTATGCTTTTCATCTGAGTTAGATCGTTTGTGAATTTTAAAACGGATTTTTTTGTCTAGATTTACTGAGGGAAGATTGTTTATGCTTTTCATGTGTGTTAGATTGTTCGCCTTTTCTATGAAGAGAGTATGTTTATGCTTTGACCATCGAAAAGATTGTTTATGCTTTGTCCTTGCAAAGGGCAAAAAATTTAATTTTAATTTTTTACCTCATGATTTTGTATTGCATTTTTTTCATGTTCAAACATTCGGTTGCATTAAAATTTTGATCCATCTGTGATAAATGGATTACTTCTAAATGCATATATTTCAATGGGTGTTGTAACGAAAAATATACGATGAACGACGTTTGATAACTAATTAAGTTCATTTTAGTATATTCAACTGTATTAAATTTGTTAAGTGTAACGTTATTAAAACTATGGATGAAAGCTTTTTAAGGATCATGTCAATTCCTCTTTTAATATGTTACTCAGAATTAATTTTCCTGTTCTAGGAAACGTTGGAGTCAGCGTCTCACCAAAAGTGTTGGTGGCTATTATTGTGAGCGTGGTGCTTTTGATTGCGTTGGCGGTCATTTGCATATTTTACGGATGTAAGTATTATGTTCGTTGAGTTGAACCCTTCTCTTTATTATAAATTTCTGTTATAAGGATTCCTTACCTAATTTTACTATTTTGTTGAAATTTATTGTACAATTATGTCATTAATTTTATGTATTGTAACATTCATTCCAAAGGCACATACACTTCTATGCAACATTGAACTTATTTCGGATTATTCTCATGAAAGAAGGGTTACGGGTGGTTTAATTTCAAGGAATTCTTTTATTTTCTTTTTTCTAAGATTCTTTGTTCTAACGTGTCCTTTAAGAGTTTCTGTATGCAGGAATGAATGAAATTGTTACGCAATTATTCTAGAGATCTAATTTTTTAAAATTTTCAATGGCAAATATTAAGAGAGATATAATTAATTGGAGATACAATTAATTTAGATATACTTAATTAGAGATATAATAAATTGCTGGAGCTATAAAATAGTATATTATATATATATCTATTGTTATACTATTATAACATTTACTTTATTTACATTTGCTATTATTTTCTACTCTATTATTATTATTATTTCTACTTTATTATTATTATAGTTCATTATTATTATTATCATTATTTATTAATATTATTATTATTATTATATTTATTATTACTATTATTTATTATAATTCACTTCTATTATTTATTTATTATTTTACTGTTACTAAAATTTTGCATGATTATTTTTACTATATATTATTATATATCTCTCGATATTGCTCTAAAGATGTAATTAATTGCTGGACTCTTGCACTCGGTTATTTTTTGGTCAATGAACACAGGATTAGCTATCTTAATTCTAAGATTTATAGGTCTGGTTGACTTTTATCTGTCCCACAAAATAGCGAAGACTTTAAAATATTGGTCAACTAATCGTAAATCAACCTTTCAGCTTATTTGTTATGGAATTCTTGTGTATTAATTTATGAAACTACCTCCATTTAGGGTCGAAGTACCGCAAGATACATCGAGTATCACGAGATGTCAGTGACGAGCCCTTGAACAGCCCAGACGAACAGCTCAGCCGCCTCAGAAGCAGCGGGGGCATGATTTCGGAGAACAACCCAAACTACGAATTCGGAGGCAATACCTGCACGGAGCAAGACTTGAAAAAAGTTTCCAGGGAACACCTTACGCTCGTCAAGTAAGTCATCTGATATATTCTATCCTGGCTACAGGTTAGCAGTGCTTTTAAAACACACGAATTCACTCCCAAAGATTTTCAAAATTATAATGTGGATTCTTGAATGATTACAAAAGATATGTTTAATGGTCTGATGGCGGTGCACCAGATGAAATCCGAGACCTTCTTTCCAAGTGTTATGTTGTGGGAGAATTTCTCTTCGAGTATTTCTCTAACCACAGTTTAGAAAATATCTTTTTTTTAAAATTTAGTTTATTGCGTAAGTACGTAGACATTTAAAAAAATATTACCATAGGAATTACCATAAGAAGGTAGACGTTAAAAATAGGCGCGCAATTTTAAAAACTTTTACTTTTTCCATAGTTAATTTTTTAACTGCATAAACGAAGATACCACTTTTACAATTTTATCGACAAATCTGGTGCCATAAAAAATCTGATACATGGGATAGATCTTGTCCCGCGATTATTTTTTTTACAATACATCTACGAAGAGGGAAATTATCTATTTAATTTACCACTACTTACATTGAGTTTAATTAGGATTTGATGATATAGGACTTTCAAGTAGTTATAATATTTTAAATTATTAATAACGCAGGATTTAGATATATCCCTCAGTGATAGGAATTTAATTTAAGGAAGAAAGTATGCAATTACTTTCTAATAAACTATTTTTTTATTCCTTCCAGAGCTTTGGGACAAGGGGCATTTGGAGAGGTATACGAAGGTTACTTGACGAATCCAGAAGATAACACGGAGCAACCAGTCGCAGTAAAGGTATGAGTGTGCTATATGCAGCTAAACTTTAAAATACTTGAACTTGAAACAATTGTTTCTCGTAGACACATAACCCTGTATTCCTATATTTATAAATTGGATTCCCCGTTCATCGATATTTATCGGGCCTCGAAAATTGAAGGTAATTTCAATATTTTGCCAAAAATTAATGTTTATTTGGGGATAATTTAGTTTAATAATTCAATGTAGTTGAGCTATTAATATTTTAATTGGTATTACATTTTCATTATTAATTCTTACTTTCCTCGAGTTCACGAACGATTGCTTCTGACAAAATTTAGTTTTAACTCTATAACTCGGGGTTTCATTTTAACAAAACTTATTTTAATCTATTCCTATTCACTGCAGATGTACTATAAATGTGCATATATGGCATTATTTTGTTCCATTTTTACTGTATTGAATTACAGCGACAAGCAACTAAACTCAGAATTTCTAGTTGTACGGATAATTTTAAGAGAAAATCAAAATACTTGTAGACTTCACATGGTAACCTTTTGTTGAGTTAATATGCTTCTAAATGTTAAACTTAGATATATCTAAAATTATACGAATCGATTTCAGGGTTTTAGATCAAGGTTAAATTCTAGTTCATAAATTTTAAATTTTAAGTATAAAAACAGTGATATAACCCGTTTTCTAATAACTAAAGTATTCAAAAGTATGATTACACCATCTAAGTATTTTTGCGAACACATTGAAATGAATCAGTTGAAGTAAAAAAATTACATAACTAAGATCTTCAATTTTTTAAAAAAAATGCATATTTATAGATTTTTTTTCAGAAAAATTTCTCACGATTTTAGCTGTCAGGTGAGAGCATTGAAAATCGAAATGAATGCATCGTCACGATCTAATATTACTAATGAACACTGTATGAAATTCTATGGATAACAGCCACAACTGGGTATTAGGGTTTTCGATTTTGAGCAATTTTTTTAAAACCCGGGTTTCGGGTTTGACCGGTTATTTTTTATTTAAAACCCGGGTTTTCCCGGGTTTACTTAGTTGGTTCCAGGGGGTCAATAGCAAAGAACTAAAATAATAAATAGTTTAATAGAGGTATTTAATTTATTTCGGAATTTCAAATATAAAAAATAACAGTAAATAAATTTAATGTTAATTAACATATACATATATGTATAACATAAATAGAAGTGGTACAAATACCTCATTTTTTATAAAACTGCCTTAAAACAATCATTGCACTCAACGTATCATCATTGACTTGGCTTCTGAGTTTATTAGCAAAGAGACCCATTACAGAAAATGCTCGTTCTGCTCCCACCGAAGTTGGTCGAATCCCTGTTAAAGACCTGTAAAGTTTATCTAGCATTTCGGGTCGGCTTTTTGTTACCCGAAACAACTCAATTTCTTTTCTTATGATATATGCACCAGATTTTGATTTTTTATGATTTTCCTTATTATCATTCTCTTGCAGAAACATACTAAGCTCATCAGATAGAGACATCTGTTTAGTACAAGCACCATTACTCGTAGCATCACCTTCAATTCCATCTTTTAACTCTCACCTCAACTGCTGCTTCTGGTTCAGAATCTGAGCCATTATCATTTACGTTCAATAGGAATTTAACTGGTATTCTATTGTATCAGATAAATAACTAATTCCCCGGGTTTACAATAAAAATTCCCCGGGTTTCGGGTTCGTAAAATCTTTGAAAAACCCGGGTTTTCGGGTTCGGGGAAACCCGAGTCAAAAACCCTACTGGGTCCAAGGTCCGATTTTGACTAATTTGCTTAAAGCCTTGTTCACATTGCTTTCGGATTGGCGCAGAGCGTCAGCGTTAAAAATTTTAACCAATCACGGAGCTTAACGCAATGATGTCATCCTTAAGCTGCATTCAGACTACGCTGACGTGACGTGTTGACACGCGCTGACCGCAACTTCAGCTGACATGGGAAAACATCAGCGTCAGGCGGTGTGTGCACACTATGCTGACGTGTCGTGTCGTGACGAATTCACGTCCGTTGTTGTTTGGTTCCCACAAGGTGCATATCGTTGCGGGTGAACCCTATAAATAATATGGGTGCACCCTATAAATAGTGGCCGATCGATTTATTGTCGCTGATGAGACTTTCACATTAAAAACATACTTGATGAATCTTTATATCAAAAATTCAATAAAGAGCGATGAAGAAAAAATTTATAATTTTGCTATAATTTTGAGTTATTAAAGAATGTAAATAAGTAACCTGTAGTGAAATTTTTTTCTGCCTAGTATTCAAATAATTCAAATACTAAGTAGGTAATTTTTGGTCGAAGACCGTCGTCTGCCTATAATATTTAATTGAAAGTAACTATCAATCAAAAATATATATAAATTTATAAATACACATAAACTAAGCTCATGTAAATTATTTTTGATATTTAAAAGATGGAAGTTTAAAAACAAGAGGGGACGAACACCTGTTTATATTGTACTGTTACACACTCCATTTGTTTACATTTTGACAAGATCAGTAGCCAACTGTTGCCCCTAATTCATAAAGAAAAACAAATTTTTTACTGTGAAAAATTTAAATAAAATTCTATATTTATAAATGTAAATAATATAAGCACATATAAATTATTTTTGCTAGCTAAAAGACGAAAATCGAAAACAAACCGAGGGGACGACCACCTGTTTATGTTGTTAAATCACCCCTTCCTCTTTGTTTGCATTTTACAAGATCAGTAACCAACTTTATCGCCAGTTATTAAAGAAACCAAATTTTATGCTATGACAATGTTAAGAAAACGCTTATTTTATAAACGTGTTTTTAAAGTGTTTGAAATATTGGTTAAATCAATGAAACGGCCTAAGTTTGCAATAAATTAGTAAATAAATGTAAATATTGCCAGCTATTTCCAGGATTCTTCCAATCTCTTCCCATGCTTCATTGCGTGCATATTTATTTCTGTAATCTTTGTTGAAATGGTCAAATAAAATAGGGTATTTCTTCACATGCTCGATGAGCTCTTCTTCCGTATTCATAGCTGACGGCCTGACGCTTGCTGACGAGATCTGGGAACTTATATTTGGAGCTGACGCGTCAGTTCCCACGCCAGAGCGTGTTTTCCCACGTCACGACACGACAGTGTAGTATGCACACTCCTTTTTAAAATAGTGGTTTAATTTTTTTTCGCTGACGTATCAACACGACACGTCAGCGTAGTGTGAGTGCACCTTTAGAGTTGAAGCTGATTCAAGTTCAACGCTGACGCTGACGCTACAGTTCCTCTCCGGAAGCAATGTGAACAAGTAAGTCTTTATTCTGGTAATACTTATGTCTCAATTACCATAATTTTACAAATATACCTCTACTATGCACTGTGTTTTTCTGTATTGAATTACAGACAAACCACACGTATTATGGGACTTTTTACCGAATGAGAGCAATTATGATAAATAAATAAGTAAAACGGGGATAAACTAGTAAGTGTATAACATTTCATACGGTGGTAAAGGCTATTTCATACACCTCATTCCCCAAAATCTATCAGTCAGAAACTCTTAGCAACGGAGCTTCTCGTACCATTTAGAGCTACGAAATTCTCGTCGGGTAATTTATTAGTAATTATTTTAGCTGCATTACGCTCTAAATAGCATTCCCATCTTTCACACAGTCAGAGTAAACAAGGGAGGTCCTTCCCAGTTTCCTAATTCACTTATCTTAGTAAACATCGCGAGAAATTTTCTTCAAAGGAGTTATCTTTGCTTTCACAAAGAGCCTCTAATTCAATTTGTCAGAATGTTTACGGAGGAATTTTGCGCCTTCAGAGATTTAGCCGATCGATACGAGGCAGTGGTACACAGTGTAGGAGGCCGAGTCGAGAGGTGAATCTCTCAAAATTACTTGCCTATTCAGCTTGTTGGAACTCAGCACATCTCAGCTGTGTCCCATCTCGTAATAGGAATTCCGGCGTGTTTATTGAGGTACAAGTCAAGTGTTTGGGAAATTTATCAATCAGGCGATTTCTGAATATCTTACTGTATGAAAATATGAAAAAGTATTGACATATATATCGTTTGTAGATTACAAAATGTAACAACTGGTTAAAATTGATACATGAATTTTCTTGTATACGCTAATAAGGAAAATTAAATTATTTTTCCCGCTATACAAACCCTGCTTAATTTTTTTGTTACGCAAGTTATTATTTAACTATACAGTCAAACATAAAAAAATTATTACGGCTACATTTTTTTTATTATTACTTAGATAAAAAAAAGAAAATTAATAAATAAGTCAGAAAACTTGTGTTTAATCTCAAAACACAAACTTAGAAATCTGAATCTGAATCCCCAGCTTTGTGTTAAGTTTAGTAGGATGTCAAAAATTATCATGTTTACAGAATGGTTTTTTAACATCCGTGGCTAATACAAAATGTAAAAATGTTTGCTTCATATCAGCATATAAACTCTATCCTTGATAAATAATACTCACTAAATATGTTTTCGAAGTGTATATCAAATTAATGAAGGCTTCTTTCATCTCTTAGCTTCTATGATATGAGATTTTTTTTTCAATGCGGGACGCACCTGTCTATGACGGTAGGTACTTCCCTGACATTGGCCCATGAAGACCCGCGAAGTTTTACTGGCTATTTTATTATGGGAGTACCATATTATAGGTGAACCAACATTGCTCCCTATGAGGACGACATGGAAACAACAAATCCTTCTACAAAGCTCGTAATTCTAACCACTATAATATATGGGCGACATTCTATGAGATATAAATATCAATATTTACGTATGGGGGTGCTTTGCCTAAGCTTAGGCAAAGCACCCCCATACTAAGCATAGGCAAAGCACTGCTTAGGCCTGCTTAAGCTTAGGCCATTTTAAATGTTTAATCATTGGTGTTCATAAAGACACTTGTGCAAAAAACACGCGTTCAATATCCTGCAATTCATACATAATTATTAAAGCTATCTATGAGCCCTTGGTATTATCTCAACCATCAGATGTGTTAAAAGTATACAATTATAAAGCAACAAAAAGAAGTATTTGTGATTGAATTTTACCTCTCTTATACCGAAATCGCCACAAACCAAACGGGCAATAACTCGCGAAGTCAGATAATTTTTTTCTGTCTGCAGGACCGTTATTGAGGAACATAATCCTACGTTAAAAGGGAGGAGGTAAGTAATGAAGGTAAAGTGATCGGAAATAACACTTCCTCACAAACTCAGGGGTATCTTAGTTGGAAGAGAATAGCGACTTGGACATTTGAAGACGTGAGATCGATCTTTTCTCAGGCAGGTCATAGTTACATTGCCGTCTACTAGAATGAATGATTATAACAGAATATTAAGTTATACGCATGACAAAGATACACAATGGATTAAAAGTAAACTTCATTCGAAATAAGCATATAAAATAGAATATATCCCCGCCAACCTCGGTATCGTTGGCTTGAAAAAAAGAGAAAGGGTAGAGGAAATACGCTATGAACATTTTTTAGAAACTTTCTCACAACACACGTTCTAGTTCAGTCGATAAAATAGCGGCTAGAGGTTCAACACGTGAAGTTTTTCCAGACTCTGGCCATTACAAACCTATTTACAGATATGAAAAATTGCAGCAAAATTAATATTTTCTATAATATATGCCAACAGATTAGTACGATTTTTTATGCGGATGCACTTCTTCAGCAATCACTAGTTAACTATTACAGTATTTCAAAGACCACTAATAGCGCAACGGAGTCATATGAGAAAATGGATTTTAACGTTTGCTCTATTTTCTTCTTTCTCGAATTTTCTACGCAATTAAATAGGACTCTAATCTGGAAAAAAATTTAATTCATTGTTTTCCCTTTTTAAGAGCAGCGAACGCTCCCCGTTTTCATCTGCCGCCTGGCGTGGGAGGCCGATGATTTTTCCCGAGTTCACGGGCTGCAGATGTTTGCAGAAAGAGGGAGCCTTGTTATCCGGGAATCACCCAAAACTCCACCGGAGAACTACGTTTCGGATCCACGGCACAACCTACGCGATCAAATTCAAGGGCACTCGAAGACGTATTTCCCGTAATTTTTCCTTTTTCGAAATCCTACACGTGTTACGTAACATATTAGTCATGAAAAATGTTCTATGGAACGGCTGATACCTGGATTAGAGAGAAATCAAAAATAAATGAATCTGTAAAGCTCATACATATTAAAGTATCATGTTTAAGGATGTATAACTGCTTGATTAAGACATTGGGTTATTATTACTGAGAACGATACAACCCTTAACCCGTTTGGTCACCAACTATTCGCTGTTTGTAAAGAACAACTTATTCAGACTTATTCCGATACTGTATGCAAAAACAAACGATTATTTTGACAACATTCAGCTGAATTTCTCCATCCATTAATATTTCTTTTAACCCAAGAATAATCCTCTAAATAAATATTCCTCAGTGTTTTTATGATATCACCCAAAATGTCATACTTTTTATGACATTTTGGGTGATATTTCCATGGTAGTCGAGACTTTTCCTGATTTCTCCTCGGTGTAAAGACATTCCCATTTTCCTCAAAATAAAAGTTTGGCTATAAATAAATGTTTTTTTCTCCCAGCTGATTGATGCTGATTGTCAAGCCTGAAAAAAACTTATCTTTATTCTAAACAATTGTGTATCGTATGTTTACTGTGTGTATCTTAGTTATGTACTGAGAGGTATGAATAAAAATTCTCTGATTTCGATTAGATTCCGATTTCGATTTTATTACTTTTGAGGTGTTTTCTCGATAAATATGGCGAATTTTGAATTTTATATGTTTTAAGGATAATCTGCTGATAGCATATTTTTGTCAGGTATTTGTCAAAATATAGTACTAGGGGGAAAATTGGTATATGGAAACTAAGTGGAACTTCAGCCATAAAAATGCCTTCAATTCAATAACTCCTGACTCAATATTAGCAAATATTGCTTCGTTACTTTTCTTACATCTGGAGTACCTTATTCTTACATTTGTATTTGCGCCATTATTCAATGTTCCTTCTAGAAGTATTACAGATAAAAAATACAGTTGATGATATAATATAGTTCAGTTCAGGAATAAAGATAAATGTCATAATTCATAAACGAATCTGTTTTTTTTATCAATGTAAGACCGTATGGGGAGTCATACAGCTTTTAACCCAATCTACATAGTTTTATTGAACTTACAAATGACTTTCTTCACGATTTATATTTCAGAACTTTGGAAAGACACTACCCAACCGTTTGTCTCCTAACAGTTGATTTTCAGGGAAAAGAAACGTGTATTTTCTTGAATTTCATGTATCTGATACTGCAATTTTCCCATTCTTTGACCTCCCTTATTCTTCGGTGCATACTTTCTGCTGATGCCTCGTAAACAGGAAGTGAAATATTTACCAACTCGCCCTTCAATGCAACCACCAGTTAATCTTTGGTTCTTGACGATCTAGATACAGACGTGCTTTCTGATCCAATTTACTCTGAAGATGCTCAAGACTTATATGGGAGTTTTGGGCTGGACAGTTATGCTTCATCTTTAATGATGGTGTTCAAACTTTTTTCCACAACCCCAGCACTGTAGCTTAATGCGGACCTGGCTTAAAGGATCTGGAGGACATATAAGTCCACAACTCCTAAGTACTGCGCTTAATTTTCACAGTAATTATTAGAGGATTCCGTCCCTGAAAATCAAATACATGTATCCTGTCACTTCATTTACTAAACTTTATTGCATTGATGACACGGTCCTAATTAAATTTTTCGAAGTTCGTTTGTTTCACTCAAATATAGGCATTCAACAGGTGGAATGTGAATTTTTCTTCTACATTCAGAGATTTGATTCACTCTTCTTGCGCTAAGAGAGATATCGGATACGATAACCTTCACGCCCCCCTACCAAAACGGTTATAAGGCACAAACACCCAAACACCCGACCTAATGCCCACCGTCCCACCAGACAACTAACGGACACGCAGTAGCCACCCAACAAGAACCAGACAGCAAAATAAATACAATTTAAATTAGGAGCAAACAGTAGGCAACGCCACCTAGCCAACGCCGAACAACACTGAAACACAAGCCTAACCCAATTGTCAGGAAAAACCGCTAACCACATTTTTTTCTCCTACCCCAAAGCCATACCCAATACTACAGCAAAACATTTCTAATTTTTGTTCAATAAACCATTTACCACATCAAATTCAAGAGAGAACAAGCTTAAGTAACAGAACCCGCTTACAAGGAGAACAACCACCAAATCAATCCGTTGGCAACACCCATACAAATTGCTCCGACCAGTAACGAGCCACGGTGCAGCCGCACCCAAGGCAAAAAAGTAACATACTAAGGTAGTCAAAATAACTAGTGCCCATACTCGAGAATACCAAGCTATTACACAATACAACACTGACAGCAACGCCGAGGCCCGAACTCGGGAACCGGCACACACCCGTCCAAGTCGAAAGCACCACACCATCCCGATGATACATAAGCCGCGAAATAATTTAACAAGTTGAAAGCCTCACAAACCGCAATAAAAACTAATGTTACAAGACAGCATCTAAGAGGAGACCCACCACCTTACGAACATATTTCTTACAATAATAGTCATTATAAAATTTGTGTTTAGACCAGTTTGCAATATCTCTGGGAAGACAATCACGCAGATTATTGAATTGTGAGCATTCAAACAGGCAATGTTCAACACTATGAGTAGCATTACAGGTACATATATCCCTTTTGTTATGGAATCTTTTCTGGTATATCCCAAAGGAACCATGACCCATCATGGCCTGGTTTATCCAGAAATCAGCACAGATTCTGGACAGATAGACCGTTTTATAGATTTCAAATCTCTTCTGCCTTTCACACTCTCTTCCCAGGTTTTTTGCCTGCTTTTAACTTCATCCTTTTCCAATATGTTTTTTATCGTTTTTCTAGTCCATTTATAGGTGCTGCCCACTTCATTAAGTTTTCTTGCCTCTTTGGTTGTTCTATCGGCCTCTTCGTTTTCAACGATCCCCACATGAGCCTTCACCCAGTGCATTTTCACTTGTATGTTGTTGTTCCTAATTTCCCTGTTTTTTCTTCAACTATGCTGCCTTTATAATCAATGGAGCTCAATGCCTCCAGGGCGCTTCTGGAATCTGTATAAATATCAAAGCTCTTGATATTTTTATTTCTCATAGTTTCAATTGCTATTTGTAGTGCACGTAATTCAGCCGTATACGAATTTGCTCTCTCCATTCTCTCCTTAATATAAATTGTTCCGCCTTTTTTGGATAGATCACAACTCCCACACCAGTCCTATCTTCAAATTTTTGAGCCGTCTGTAAAAATTCTGATGTTTGTTTTTGGGGTTGGATCATAAGTCCAACCTATCCTAAAAAGATCTTCGATTTTAATAATTTTTCTAACTTTAACTTCGCTGTTTTTTTATATTGTATTTTATGCCATTTATCTCGATTTCCTCACCTTTGTCAAATAATTTATATTGCAATTTAGCAGTTCCAGCCTTTATGTATTATGGTAAACAGCCGGCTAACACATTTAGTGCATCCGTAGCGACAGTTCTGTAACATTTTGTTATCCCCAGTAAATAGGGCTTTTGTATCTGTTTTAGCTTCTTATTAGTTCTATCCAAATTTTGGTACCATATTTCCGAGACATATAATAGCATTTTTTCCTTGACAGTCTTGTAGATCTGTTTTAAAATTTCAGGTTTGATACCCCAAGTTTTCTTGGTAATTCTATTTAATATATATATATAAACATCTGAGAGCCTTATCCTGCATTTTTTCCATATGTTTGATGAATCCTAGTTTGTTGTCTATATAGACCCCTAAGTATTTAATTTCCCGTTGATATTTGGTTGCCTGAGTGCTCATTCTAATGGTAGGTTTCCGACTTATTATATCGGATACATATTAATGTTAGGAGCCCCGGCCTGCCTGAGAGCTGGCATCGCCCCATAAAAACGAAAATTAACGGACCCCAGTCCGAACCGTGGGACAACAAAAGACAAAATACTAAAACTCTTAGTAACAACTAAGGCGTGCAGCCGACCCGACCGCAACAAAACAAAACGATGAAGCACAGCTAAGGAGAACCACGGTGAAAAAAGATTACTTGCAGGGAGTTAGAAAAGTTACGATGAGATAAACTAGAACACGTTAACATGACGATGGGCAAAAAAAACACAACAAAACCACAACTGAAGAGCAGCACACCAATGTTTAAAAGACGAAACCTAAGAAATGTTCAAAAGATGAGAGACCCCTGTCTTACTCAACCAAACAACAAAAACCAATTAGAGTCAAACGACTCCAAACTTCAAAAAACACTCCAAGGAGAACGAAAAAGAGAAAAACCAAGGAGAGCCATTGTCAGCTCAAAAGTACGGGTACAGTACAAAATGCGAACAAAAAACAAAACTGATGCAAATGACGAGGGCAAAAAGAATGAGATGAAAAAAGCAATTAATAATGAAATATTTCCTCTTCCAGAATATTATATCGGATACAGCATTCGTAATTTTGATCAGCCTCTTTGCGCAGCGCTATTTACAGCATTAGCTTTTGGTAATATTTGTGGAAATTTCGCAAGTCGCTTTCAGTTTGTTTGGGAGATTTCTCAAACCAACGTTTTGGAAACATCGGCCAAAGAACGTTTTTGGATTAATCGGCTGAACGCTGTCCCTCTCAACCATTTACCTGTAATGTTATGTAGAATTAACTATCTTTCACCTGTTTACTGCCAGGTGCTGACCCAATCAGTAGGGCGCTGGCAATCGGGTCAGAGCCTTTGGGTCTCTATTCACTGTTGCCATGTGTGCTTGTAGCCTTTCGGAACAGGATTTTAACTGTAGGTCCGGTCTGTTTAGCCCTTGTGTAGCAAAAGTTGACCTATCACTTTAAACTAACCAAACCAAACCTGATCACTGTCTTTTCTATTCGTCAAGTTCCCTTGGTATTAAAGTAGATATATAATTCAAGAAACAATTTATTCACCACTCAGCAAGAGTGGAATGGAGGGCCACGGGAAAATGTAGCAGTTCAGCTGTAATCAGCATTTTGCATGTCCGAATTTGCAATTGTCTATTCAAAGCATGCATGGGTACAGCCGGTATTGTGGCGTGTTGTATACCTAAAGTCTACATTGTGCAATAAATTCGAATACTAAATACACAGACAAGTGAACATCAAATTTTATAAACTGTCAATATACATTTAATTATGATATGGATAATGTATGACGCAAAATTTTCGAAACATTTGATACATTTTTTTAATGTAATTCTTGAACTCAAAAGCTGTAAGCTTTGGATAATTTTCACAATCGAGCGCATTTATAGAGAAGAGGAAATTCAATGAGTAAAAATAATCTTTGTCAATTAAATTTTTACAAAGGAAAAATATACGATCAAATTATAAAATTGTTCATAAAATTGGTTTCATTTTTGTTAATCTTTTGTTAATCTTTTGTTCTCCCCGGTTCTTTTTTTTATTGCCTTTAGTTGTTATAAAACATTTAAAATTCAAACCACGCTAAATTTTTATAGATAAACGTCGTAGTAAAGTCACTTTTATCATCATTATTCCAAGGAGTAGGAAATTTAAATTTTTTTTCCCAAACTCATAAATAAATTCTTCAAACAAAAATATGATTACTTCGGATACTTGTGTTTTGCCGACCAGTAAAGCAAAGTACTTTTTTTCAGAGACCTGATTAGTAATGCAATTTCTGTCTACTTAAATGGGATTATTTTAAATTAAAAATTTCTGTCTATTAATATTAAAAATGTACTGCACCTAATAACTCCGCTCCTTGAAATAAATTATTCTCTCTAAAATCAGCTTTGGAACTGTAGCTCTCAGATGCATATGACGTCTTTTCGTGACAAAAATCTATAAGATGTTCCTTCGTGGGTAAATTTTACGAATACATTATACACATGTTTCTCCTATGTTCAGAATTTAGTTGTGGAGAATTTTAATAAGTTATAAGGTTCTTTAAAACTCTTTACTCTGGGTGACTCTACAAGTAGAAGGTCTTTCAAGTACATAACTCTGTTACGATAGTTACGACAAAAGCATCGTTTACGCCCGCGGAATTTCAGGCCATTCCGTTTCAGCCACGAAATTGGGAAAATGACAAATTTTAATACCATTCTTTGCAAGAATGTAAAGTAACTCCCTGCACGAAAGTTTTCTATCAACGTATGTTTAAATAGTGTGCTTCAAGGTCCGAAGCTGGTCCAGAACTGAGCGTGAGGAGCCTATGTTTTCTCAATTAAAAGGTTCCTACATTTGCTCCATTGGCGTGTGAGAAGTAGCATCCAAAAGAAGTGTCTAGGGTAGTGTAACTGGATAATGTACTAACAAGTAAATAGGTAGATTTGTTGAACACCCCCCAGGGTGACGCTTGTTTAATGTCTATACAGTGGTACCTCGACTTACGAGTTTAATTCGTTCCATGACGAAGCTCGTAACTCGAAATACTCGTATCTCGAATCAATTTTCCCCATTGAAATGAATGGAAATGCCACTAATTCGTTCCGGGCTCCCCCAAAACACTGCAATTTTTGTTACATGTTTTTAAATAAGAAAAATGTGTGTATAAACGACGAACATTGTATAAAAACGCAATACAATAGAATGTAATGCAATAAATTTGTTTTTTTAAGTATAATGTACAACATTTACCTTGGAGAACAGATTCGAAGATGCTGATGGAAGAGGAGGAGAAAGGCTGAACTGAAAAATTTAATCTTATTCGTTGATTCTTGACCTTTTCGCCCTGCTTTCCTCACTTTCGCTTTTATTACCAGCTGCTCTCTTAAAGTGAACGAGTGATACACGGAAGCTGGGCGATTGTTGCATCGTTCACTGTGACTGTAATGTCCAGATTCTTCTTTCTGAAGAAGGGGGAGAGCTTGCGATCCTAGGACCAAGGTCATCCCATCCCTTACACCCCTAGGTGATTCCAGTGTGGGGGAGGGAATTGAAGCTATCTCTATGTGAGAGAGTTGGGAGCTGTTCGGTTTCAGAGGGCGACTCAAATTTGGGTAGAGCAAGCTGCCCCGGGTGGTAATTGTTCAGTGTTAATCTCTCGGTTTAAGACTGGACTCAGAATAATGTGTATACAATCTCTCGGTTTAAGACTGGTCGCAGAATAATATGTGTACAATTGTATAATAATTGTACACAAAGGTTGTAAATATTATATGCTTGTGTTCTCATTTGATGAGCACGTAACATGGCATTCGCTGCTCAAACTACTGGTGGGATATCTGAAGCTTGCTCGTAACCTGAATTTTAGCTCGTAACTCGAAGAAAAAAATCTACCGAAAGAATGCTCGTATCTCGAAAAACTCGTAAGTCGAGACATTCGTAAGTCGAGGTACCACTGTATTTATTCCCGAATCTTGTGAATTTCTTCTCGCATCAACATTAAACAAGTTCTCTGTTTTACAATCATGATATTGTTTTCCTAACTAATGATATAGTTTGCAACCGCAAAACTGGCCTGTCAATTGTTAGGTGGATATGCCATTCCCTTATAACAGTCTCATCTTATAACTTAGCCTTATCGTTATTATTAATACGACTGCTTTTTTAAATTCAAACCGAATATATATGAGCATATTTGATCGTTTTTGTCGGGTACAGAGAATATATAACTATAAAAAACGAATGTGGGAAATTTAAGTTAAATCTCACCTCGCCCTTCTCCCCCACGAAAAAAAAATTAAATTAAACTAAAATAGGTTTTGCTTAAAAACCTAAGAAAATGTAAAATAAGCAAAAAACTTAATTACCTGTGATTAAGCGTATTCACTTAAATTATTTTTTTTCATATTTTACTCTTTATTTTCTGTGCTTAATTTTATAAAATGGCAAAATATTTTTTACATTTAAAATTTTAAAAATATATATTTTTTTGTTAAATTGAAGTCTTTCGTCTTATATACGTTGTCATGAGATAGACAAATAAAGCATAATTGAGAATAATATATACATGTAATTTAAGTTAGATCAACAAATAATGATTGAAAGTTTCATTTACTTAAAAGCATACTGAAATAAACATACAAAGCTACTCTCACTGATTAAATACATTCATTTTAATCAATTATTTATTTATGAATGTCATTAATGGTATTACTTAAATCGATTTTTTTAAATCTCAAGAATAATATCTACATTTGCCTAAATCGAAATATGGGAAAACTATATTTAATACCTCACCTATCATAATATTTTTAGAAATTAATTTTTTTTGAAAGTTTACTTTTAAAAATTTTACTTGAGTACACAGTCTTGTTCCGTGTTCATAGTGACACTTTAGTGTGTTATTCAAACTATCTTCAGTTTAATAGGAATCTTCCGCACTAAAAGAGACTATTTCCTTTTTTAAACCTGGTTGTGAGAAGCTAATTTCATTTCTTCTATCTTTCCTCTCAACTTTCGAACGATTTTTTCTCTCCTTCCATTTTCTCTACAGTTATAACTGCGGACGTCGAAAGTCACATTGCACACATCAAATGGACCTCTACCACATTCGAGCATGAACACGACTTGTTACACTGAATTAGGTACAAAGTTTGCCTAAAAGAAAAACCGGATAATTTGGAAAATTATTCTAATTTCCAGAAAATATCATAACAAAGGGCATTTAGGATAGTAGCGTAAAGTCTAGTAACGAGTTGGGCCTCCTCTGGCCTTGATAACGGTTGACACACGACGAGGCATAGATTCAACACGTTTCTGGAAACGTTCCACGGGAATGGCTTGCCAAATATTGGCTAAAGCTGTCCATAATTCAGTAAGGTTCTTTGGTGCTGTGTGATGGCCTTTCACGCCTTGTTCCAAAACATCCCAAAGATGTTCAGTAGGATTTAAGTCTGGGCTTCTAGGTGGACAATTCATGACAGATAAGTCAGAGGAATGCTCATCCAACCAACCAGTAGCCAACCGGGACTTGTGAGAGGTACAGTTGTCTTGCTGGAAAACTCTATTACCGTGCGGATAACAGAACAGCATAAACGGATGGAGGTGATCACCCAGTAACTCTACGTACCGAATTGCATTGAGGGAGGTTGGTACAAGCACCAAAGATCCCAAACTATGCCACGAAAAAACACCCCAGACCATGATTGAGCCACCATGCCCTTGTACAGTTCCAGCCAGGCATGCAGGATCCATGGCTTCATGAGCCTGACGCAATATTCTCAGCCTCCCGTCGGCGTTAAGTTGTCGGAATCGAGACTCATCACTCCATGCTACTCGTTTCCAGTCCTCTACACTGCAGTCTCTGTGCTCTCTTGCCCAGGCAAGACGTGCAGCCCGATGGCGAGTATAGAGCAATGGTACTCTCGTAGGTCGACGGCTCCCAAAACCCATACGGTGAAGCGAGCGTTGCACAGTCCATTTACTGACTGTACGACTGGCACCGTCATTAAACTGGGTGGTAATTTGAGCTAATGTTTGGCTTCGTTGGCTACGTACAATACGCCTGAGCCGTCTCTCACCACTCACTGTCAAGGATAATTGTCCTTTGCAGTTTGCCCGATCGCTAGTTTCTTTTCCTCCATCCATGTATTCTTGGTATACTCTTGACACTGTCGACCTTGAAAATCCTAGCTGTCTGACGATTTCGGAAATTGAATGGCCCATGCGTCGCGCGCCTACGATTTGTCCGCGATCGAAGGCGTCTAAATCAGGCAGTTTACCCATACTGGCAATTCCAACAACTAATTCAGAAAAACCACTGTACGCGCTATATATGCAGTTACCACAGCGCCCTCACTTGCGCATACGTGATGCGCAGCGCTACACAATTTGCATAGGCTTTGCTATCCCTAATTCAATGGCACTTCAGTGTATATATATATATATATATATATATATATATATATATAGGGTATTATATTCTTATCACCCCTTTGAATTTACGTTTTGAAATTGTTTCATCACATTAATTATTTAACCTAAGGCCCTCTCTCGGTAATTCCCTTCAATCTTAAGTCACATTCTACTGCATGGTTGGTTGAGATCGCTAAGGTGAGTCTTTGTTACACAAAGGTTAATTAGACCGGAACCTACTGTTTAAAACCGATTCCGAACAGCTACAAAAATCCATGCCATCAGTAGGACTTGGCCCACTGCCTCTGGACCAAATGTCATCGTTCCAGCCATCCGGCCATCCCCTTGCCACAGCGTACTGGAATCTGGCTACTTTATTTTCGCCTTCAACTGACATAGCAGAAAATTGTGATAACTTCTGATTAGAACGGGTCACGAATATAAAAAAATTGTTTAGCCAAAATTTATAATTTTTAAAATTTTATCTCTGTCGGTGTGCTATGTTGTCCTGAAAACTATGTTTTTCACCACTGCTTTATAATTATTTTGACTTCTCAGTAATTAAATAGAACATGACCAGCGATGACTTTCGGGAGTTAGGTCACTTATTTAGCCACCCACATCCTGTAGTTGTTGGCTAAATAAGTGGCTTAAGAATCTCGGGCTTTGACATTGTGAACTGGTTTGAATCCCAGATAAGTCATAGACGCTCCCAAAATGAAGTTCTTCCTGTGCTGTCCCCTCATAAGGAACAGTGTTGGTTCAACTGTATGGTGATGCCATAAGAAAGTAGCCAAAGAATTCGCGATATGTATGGGTCAATGTTCTCATGACAAAGTACATGCCACGTTGGAAACAAAAAACTTGGTATGTTCTTTAAACGTAATCGAAAATTCATTACCATTAAGAGTAGTTAAAATTTTACTTATTTCTTTTGATAAGGCTTATAGTTTACCTTTAGCAAAAAAACTTATCCGAAGAAAATTTTTCATCTTATAATACCTATTAATCCCTATAGAACATTACAGAAGTTCCTATTCCATTACAGAAGTTCCGGTTTCCCAAATTCCCCTTCCTTTACAGAAGTTCCTATAGGGATTAATACCTATAATTAATCCCTATAGAATATTATAGACGTTGCCTGGTAATATTTTCAGCAGTAGCTTTCCGGCAATTATGAAATTGACATATAACCGAGACAGACGTATAACAGAGAAACAACGTTCTAAATGTTAACTTTTTTTAAAGCTTAATATCTAGTTTTAATCCTCTACAAGCATTATAAATTTTATGATATATTAGTTACTCAAAACAAATATTATTGATCCGAATTGAAAAATATAGAAAAATATTACTTTGGGTAGAAATGTGGGCTTAATCGCCAGCGTTTTCCGGGAATCTCTTCCATTGCGTAGGAGGCCGACAGGTTTTGCAAAGAGCCACGCGAGATAGGGAATTGCGGCAGTCATTTTAAGCATTGTTTATTTGTTCGCGGGCGCCTTGAAATTCTTTTGTTACCGGAGAAAGCTTCATTGCTATGCAGCGCGTCTTTTCAAAGGAATTCGGTAATTTAAAGAAAAGATGTTTCGAAAATTACGTAGCATGCAGTCGAAAATATTCTAAAAAGAAATGGCCTTAAAAGAAATGTTTCGTTTTCCTAATTCTTTTAAGGTATTTAAATGAAGAATTTGATTTTGAAGTTGGGAAAACTCAAAATATTTTAAATCAAATAGCTGCAAATTTATTCGTAAATTTGAAATTCAGATTATTTTGCTTCAATTGAGTATTTGTCGTGTGGTATGAGAATTCGAATTTCATAGAAATCTAGAAGATAATTAAAAAGACAGGAGAGGGTGGCTTAGTTGTTTGTGTGCAGAATTCATATGTCAGAGATTGTGTTGAAAAACTATTCAAAATTAACGCTACAAAGATGATAGATTCTTATAGATAAAACAGATTACATTCCTCATATATATATATATATATGTCACGGCTCTATCGCCGCACACCCATCTAAAACACTCTACTTACTCTAAATGCAGTCATCAAACAGTAGACCGGTGGAAGAACTAATACTGAATTAACTTTTAAACACCTCTTTATTAATTAACATTAATCAAATACCCAGTTAATCCAGCTAAATTAGTATAATTAACTCCGCTCATTAATATAATTAACTATAGCTTATGCTTTAATCATCACAATTTTCCCCCTCTTCCCCCTGAAGGCGCGCACACAAGGAGTAGCTAATTCCATGTAGCAACACCCCAGAAGAGCAAAATCATCAAATCAGCCAACTGGAAAACGTGCTGAGTAGGGACGTCTCCCCACAGAACAAAGATCCCAGTGAAATCCAACAGCATTATTCCTAAAATTTTACTTGCTAAAACTTTAACCCTAACCTAAAATTAATCTACATGCGATTAGCTGGACCAAAATGAGGTGTTATTACAAGTTACATGGGTTTCTATTTGAGACAGAACTTCACATAAAAGAACACTAAACATTACTTTTTATTTGTGCACAAAACCAAACAGAAGTACTAAATCACTAGAATATAACAGTTCTGAATATCACAATAACACTAAAACCTAAAAATGAAAATGCTAAAAATCACTCAATAGAATTGAGAATACACAATTAATGAGATTATTAAAATGTATGAGATAAACAGTAAATTGTATCTTAAGAAGTATGGAATCAAAATCAATCATCCTTCAAATTTCTTTACAATTCTCAAAACAAATCACTTTCTCATTTTTTATTCTTATGCACTTTTCATAATCAGTCAATAATCAACTAAAAACTCTAACCAATATGTGAATTGAAGGAAACATGTAAAATTGCTCATGCTTGTTCAAAACTTAAATCCTTCACTTAAATCGCAAAATATGTTATAGACTCACATTTTAATCAATATTGCTTATACAATCCTACCATTACAAAAATTAAAACATATCAAAATCCCTCACTATATATCTATAAAAACAATACTATTATGATTTCCATACCTTATTTTTAAAAATCGCATAATATAAATATAATTTTTATCGCTACATAAAAACACTCAAAATATATTTTATTAAAACGTCAATCACAATAAAACACTTCAAAAATCAAATTATTAAAACACAAAAATCACATAATAAAAAATAATCATCACCAGCTCTGAAGAATCTGCAGAATTTTTCTTTTTCTTTTACCAATGCTTAAAATCTGAGAGTCTACTTTGTTTCCCCCCCTCAAGACAACAAAAAGCTGAATTACATAATTTAGTTTCGTAGAATAACAATAATAAAACTTTTCTTGTGTCAAGTATTAATTAATCGAAAACATGAAATAAGTCTATCAAAACTCTCAATATTCCAATCAAAATCCTACACACAAACAGCAAAATTTTAATTCAGTAGTCCAAATCTCCACTGAAATTATAATGTTTAATGCAAGCCAATTGGGAAGTGCCGTCAGAAAAAGTTAAGTGCCCAAATCCATAGTTGTGCCAAAGTGTTTCCTGCTCTTCAGTGAAACCTGGGTGGGTATCATCACTATAATGTATGGGTATATTACTCCCGAAATTTAACTGAATTTAGTTTAGACTCTCACGCCACCTCCAAATAACATTCTACTTTATACATCAAAACAAGCTAGCTATTAAGAACTTCAAAAATCATAGACCCATCTCAGATACAATAATTAAATCATTATTTTTGGCTTACCTTTAGAAACTTTAATTTACTTTAATCATCATTATTTTAAAATCAACATGCAAATTAATTAGAAAATAAAATTATCAGCATTTTTTTTAAACTTCTTTTGGTGATCCGGATAATGTTTGATAAACAGCAGGTTCCACTTTCGATGGCCCATATTCTTCAATGTTTTAAAACATGCACTTCACAGAATTCCGCAATGGTTTAATGCCGAATGTTTCCTGTCGAATTCACAAATAAATCACCACTATCTTGAAGACACAATAATTCACGCTGGTTGCACTGGATAATGAAATCATTTTTTTTCCCTGTCGGTCATCCCGATGACTATATGCCGCATTAATTACGTTTTGTCTCGCTGAAAACTCTGGAAAATATAATACACAGATATGAAGATCGGCATCTCACGGCACTGTATTGGAAAATCTCCTTGCTGAACTAGGAGCAGACACATCCCGAACAAAAAGATGCACACGATGCTGAAAACGAATGGTAGAAAGTAGTTGACACACTGCAGCATACATAATCAACCACCTCACAAGTGGCGGATAATTTCTTTTGAAGATGGCAGAGAGTATCCATCGTGAAAGCACTCATAAATGTGAAGACGGCGTCGGCACCTTGTCGCTGTCATTGATAGACGAACGACAAGCATTGCAGCTCTAACCAAAATATTCTAAAACTGATATTTACTTTCCGATTGACATGGCGCTGTCGCGGAGATGAGAGATGACGAAAAACGGGAAACATTAAATTTAAATTTTATTCCTATACCTAATTTTAAAAGCAAGGGTTTCGAGAACGTGATTCAGATATCCTGCTTGGCTCTTTGTCACGGCTCGATCGCCGCACACCCATCTAAAACACTCTACTTACTCTAAATGCAGTCATCAAACAGTAGACCGGTGGAAGAACTAATACTGAATTAACTTTCAAACACCTCCTTATTAATTAACATTAATCAAATACCCAATTAATCCAGCTAAATCGCCATTTTCAATCATCTCCTAGAGCTCCCGACAGACGCACGTCTTGACTCTATCAAAGATTTCCACGAACTGCGTAATTTCTTTCTCTTCCGTTATATAAGTCACATAGGTGTAGACCCTCTTCTAGAGCCGCCCCTCTGCTCGAACATCCGATGGTTATGTAAGATACGCGCGTGCGCGAGAGAATGACCTTGAAATCTTTCGCTGCGAAACACACTTCCTGAATTTGACCACACTTGAACTGTAATAGAAAAATTACTGATTAACCCTCATTAATATAATTAACTATAGCTTATGCTTTAATCATCACACATACACACACACACACACACACACACATATATATATATATATATATATATATATATATACATACTAGCATTATTGCCCGGGTAGATATATAGATATAAAATTTTTCATGCATTCCATCAAAAAAATACTGGGCTGCACCCCCGCTCTTCATGTTCATCTGGCCAGACAGAATGCACTTAGCGCGTTTCTACTGACATGAAATACAAACAATAATAAAGAAAGATACTTTGAGCCTGCGGACCTTCATCTGATTTTATTGAGAATTAATAACACCGTGTTGCGTGATTCGCACTTTTGGATTGAATAAGTTTACTGTTTAATTATATTTGTTAGATACTGTTTAATTAGATTTAATTAGATTTGTTTGATCCACTGTTTAATTAGAAATAAGTTTTATAATTTGCATTTGCCTTTATTATTTATTTTTTCCTTAAAAACGCACTTTTTTCCACATCACCCAAGAGGTAAAGTGCAAGATGCTTTATCGCCTTTATTTAAACAAAGTAAGGCGGTATTCTCCATGAAGCCTATTTTCCTTAAGCTTGTATATTTTGTAAGAAATGTTTTGAATCAGATGCATTATCTGTGAGTAATGTTCTTAAAGACTCGGGTGGTTCTGGAATTGCAGGAAATTGTACTTTCCCATTACTGCAACACATTCCTGGTGATTCTCTAGACCACTTTTTAGCACCACAGCTGTCACATATGTTCGACATTGATCCAATACTTACGTCATTAGCAGATGCATAATTACATTCCGGATTATCACAAAGATTATCTGGATTTCACAAAGCAGAGCCAGGAAAGTTGTATTTATCGGGGGGGGGGGGGGGGCAGGGCCAAAGATCATTCCCAACCCTCTTCCTCCCGCGCATTGGAATTTGACCCCCCGTCACCCCCAAACCAATCGTCTTAATGCATCTGGTTGTGGTGGGTCTGTATCCACAGGGGGTAAGCGCACCTTTTAGGGGAACAAAAAATCCTTAAAAAATTAATTAAAAAAACTAATTGAGCCCCAAATTTCCTTTTTGCTGTGTTAAGTTTTTCGGGTCTTAAACATTAACTGTGCCGAATTTGGTCCCGGTGGGTGAAACAGTCAATGATTCTATAGCGGACAAACAAACAGACGAGCTCTTTTATATATATAGATATATATATACAAGGTGGTCATAACGAAACTTTGCCGATATCTGGACCTCTAGCGGTCGTTCCGTTCAACCGATCGAGATGAGATTTGAGCTATAGTTATTCAGAGGTATGCGCTCGGGATTCTGAGAACGGCAACACAGTGACGCTCACGGTTACGGTTATAGGTATAGAAACTCGAAATTTTCAAATAGCAACGCCCATTTTTTTCCCATCGCAAAATGCTCAGTGCATGCGAAACCCCTATAACGTGTTGGAATTATACGTGTATCACAAAAAACGGGCGCGTCATGCACACACAAAAAAACAGCTCAGCGAACGGCCAACAAAGACACGTTCGGGGAGCACGAAGGAAATTGCATATGACAGAGGTTAGAAACCAATCACAGAACGCCGTTCGCCAGATATTAAGCGTGGAAAACCGATTAAAAGCTCTCTGATCGAGTTTTTGTTAGCCATTCAAACGCTTTTTAGGGTTCAAACGCTTTTTAGGGTTTTCGCATGCGCTGAGCATTTTACGACGGGAAAAAGTGGTCGTTGCTATTTGAAAATGTCGAGTTTCTATACCTATAACCGTAACCGTGAGCGTCACTGTGTTGCCGTTCTCAGAATCCCGAGCTCATACATCTGAATAACTATATCTGAATAACTATATCTGAATTCTAATCTCGATAGGTTGAACGGAACGGACGCTAGAGGTCCATATATCGTTTTTGTAGGCCGTTCACAGAGCTGTTTTTTGTGCGTGCATAACGCGTCCGTTTTTTGTGATACACGTACCGTTCCAACGCTCTTTAGGGTTTTCGCATGCGTTGAGCATTTTGCGACCGGAAAAGTGGGCGTTGCCATTCGAAAATTCGAGTTCCTGTGCCTATAACCGTAACCGTGAGTGGCACTTGTTTGCCGTTTACAGAATCACGAGCTCATACCACTGAATAACTATATCTTAAATCTCATTCCGATCGGTTAAATGGAACAGCCTTTAGAAATTCATATATCAGCAAAGTTTCTTTATGACCACCCTGTATATATATATATATATATATATATATATATATATATATATATATATATATATATATATATATATATATATATATGTCGGACGTTGGTACTTCATGCCCAATCTATTTAACACATTATTCCAAACATCCTGAGAATCATTTCTCACTTGGCAGTCGGTGTCCGGTGGCGAGGACATTCATTATTAATAAATCCATCAAACAGCAACATGTTAACACAACAGGCATAAAAACACTCCAATTGAGCATCCTAAACATCTTTATTAAAATTCCAATAATTACTCAGCTTCATCAAACTACTTTTTAATAACCCCACCCAATTTAAATCTGTGCGCCTACTGCACACGTCCTTTCCATTCCCTAGTTATCCATGGCTCTGAAAATTTTCTTTGTTTCAACCTTGAACCAACGCTTAGTGACGCTCATTACTTATGCGTGATGTCATGTCGGATGATTTTTTTGCTAAACTAAGCATTTTCTAAGCGCCAACTCTTCAAGGCTAATCCGTCTACTTAAAATTCTCCCATGTGGTTCTGCGGAATTGAATCAAGTCGAACCCATTAATCCTATTTTCACTGCAATGCCTTATGCCGCGCTTATTTGAATTCCCATACTTTTAAATTGTTAATCCTATATTTTAAAAACTAAATCCAGTTTAAGGTCGCGCGATCGCCCCCCATATTTTATATTCTGACATATATATATATATATATATATATATATATATATATATATATATATATATATATATATATATATATATATATATATATTCTTTGATAGTGGGATTTAAAACGAGAGTTTCTCGCATTGCAGAGAAACGAGTTAACTAGAAAATTTACGTTTATTTGAATATTTAAATACTACAATGCTATGTTAATTATATAATTTATCTCTTTACCCCTAAGAATAACGGGAATGTAACGTGAATGAAATATTTCTAAAATTTTTATTTTACGTATAGTTTATAGATTTAATTTATTAAATGTCTGCATATTATAGCAATAATTTGTCTGATCAAAATAGCAGGCAATTCTGCTTATCACAACCGTCACATTTAGGATTGACTCGCAGTTGTCACTTTAAAGCTTGAATAGTCTAAATGACTCAGCACTATATTCCTTGAACTAATAATAAGACGCCCCCTTAAATGTTTAATCGCAGCAGAAGTTTAATTTTTTTTTCGCTTTTATTTACGTACAAATCTTGAGTGACATTGAAGAACTGAAAAATTTTCAAATTGTTTTTTACTAAATAAATTTAACACTAAATACACATCCCTTCCCCGTTAATGCTGTTCCGGACATTTGAGTTTTTTTTTAAAATTGTACTAACAGAAAAAAAGCTGAATTCATACAGTGAGAGCTAGATCCTCGCTTTGTCATAACAGCTCAGTTCGTAGAATACCGGCCTGAAAGCTCACCTGAAGCACAAGTCCCATTTCATTCGATACAACAATGAACAAATGCAACCCCCAAATACCTACCTACATCCCTGTGTTGAGGTTGAGAGACCCGGGTTCATAACCGAAGTACAGTATATATGGATCAAATTGTAGGTACAGTGGTTCACGAGTATTGGAATGAACTTTTACCGCTAGTAAAACTGGTGACAAAAATTTAAGAAGAAAAATATTCGGCATCATTAAAAATAATAATAATAATAATTAAATAAATAAAAGAATAATAATGAAAAAAGTATGATGCTAACATACTGTGTCTTAAGGCTGCTGTGTACTAACCCTATTGGATTCACTCACCTCAATGTTATCCTATGGAGAAAAATTTTCTACTATTTACTGCTACATAAATGCTGATAATCAAATAAAAACGGTATGTTCAGATAGCCTGAACTTTTCTGCACCTTTCAACAGGATTCCTTTTATAAATTTAATCCACTAAAAGAATTTATGATTGTTTAAAACACATTATACCAGATTTTTTCCACGAATAATTTAAATTTAAAAATATAATTCGCATTTTTTTAAACGAGAGTGTAACATTTGTGGTGTTACACTCTCGTTTAAAAAATGCCCCAAGGTGTAACATTTCTTTCTCTATTACGGAATACAAATTTGAAAAAAATCTTTATGTCCAAGTCGGCAATCCTTGGACAATTTTTCTCCATTGGTAAACATTGAGTAAACAGCAGCCTTGAAGCTCAAAAAGGAAGGAAAATTTGTGAGGAGTAGAATGTAAAGAATGATTATTTTTCCAAGGAATAGTTTGGTTGCTAAATTACCGGCTACAGGTTACACCTAGAAAGCCTCGAAGCTATTTCTAGAATAACTGATATTTTTCATAAAAGATAATTGTAAAAATGTTGTAATCTAATAATTATAGGATTTGCACTGGTAAAGCTTCTAATCTTTGTTTGACTAAAGAAATCAAAGGCAAAACATTAAAATGCAGAAGTCATTTTTTAAAAATTTCATTTGGAACCATCAACAGGAATTTCCTTTGAGATTTAAAATAATATTTTAATGCAATGTCATTTGAAAAAGCATTAGCAAGGAAAATTTATTCTGCTTGCTCCTTTGTTTAATTTTAAAAATATATTTATCAATGGTATGTATTTTCTCCGAAATGCATGTTGCAGTTTCCTCAACAACACCATCTGAAAATGTAATCCTTAAATTGCAGATGAAATTGCCTATTTGTTTTTCTTTAATACATTAACGGAGCTGAAGGAAATTATATACGTCATAAGAATAATACAATGTTTTAATGGTATAAAAGTATTTTTAAGGGTGTTTGTTACTTTCATACATTTGAGAAAATAGGAGAATTTCCTTTACTGGTAATATACTTTTGTGATATTTTAGGCCTTTGCATAGACATTGAAAGGTATATTTAGGAATGACAAGCTTTTATACCGGGAAAAATATAAATTTAAAAGGCTTGAATAATTTTTAAGGAAATTATATCTAAAACGTGCATATAGAGCATTTATGATATTTATTCAATATGCAGTATACATTGGGCGTAATCACAATATTCTTATGTCGGGGTGTAGATGACCTGAAGGTTTTATAAACAATATCATTGTAATCTACGTAATGGAGAACTTTTATCATGTATTACAAAGGGCTGTTATTCTCTTGTTTATATTTTGGTTGTGAATTAAATTTACTTTATAGCTTAATTTGATGATTTAATAAAAAATATTTATATATATATTGAAGATCTTTGGCAAAAATCTGATAACATTTATTTTATATGGCATTTATTTCTTCTATTCAATTACCACCTCACACAATACTAATATATTCACGTGCAGTCTTTCACGCGTTCAATTTTAAACTGAGAATAAAAAAATAGTTTATGGTTCAAAGTTAACAGCTAATGAAAACGGTTAACAAAGTTAGCAGTTAATAAAAGCAGTTTGTAAAATTGTAAATGAATAACATTTAATTTACGACTAAGAAAAAATATTTTCCCACCTAGAGGATTTGCTTAGAATTGACTAAGGGCCTGTTCACATAGGAGTCCGGTAGCGGAAACGTTAAAGTATTGAAATATATTTAACCGATGACAAACCTACAAACAATTAGCAACGAAATTTTTAACGTCTATGATTGGTTTATTTCCGTCTCAGCGCCATCTTTTCTTTTATGCTTCCGCTACCGGACTCTTATGTGAACAGGCCCTTACATTCCTAATAGAACTGCATTTCGATGCCAACTTCAGATTCCTATGCTAATAATTTTATGAAGCTAAATCCAGTAAACGGTGTATATATTTGCCAAATTCAAGTGAAAGTTTTCTAATTTCTATTAATTTAATAACGTATTTCTAATTTACGATACAACTTGGAATTTACAGTCATTGTCGTATCGTTTAGATGGAGTCGCCTTTCCCTCTATTTGTTTTGTGTAATGTCGGCGAAAATTCCCTTAAGTACTTCATTTGGTGTTAAATTATTAACAATGAGAAGAAAATTGACGAAAGTAATAGTTCGATAGAAAGAATAATGCAAGCTGTTAGCCACGGTCGTGAAATTTATGCTAGTTGTTCGTTTAGTATATTTCAAATCGGTAATGGGAACAATAAAACTACAGTTAGCAGGTATGACTCATATAAAAAGTACTTTGTCATTTTATAGGGAAAATGTGCCAATTTCAACTTACGTTTTATACAAAATTATTTTTAAAAAATCACCCTTTGCTTAAACGAGGAATATAAGAATCAGGTATACTGGAATATTCTTAATTTCAGAAGAAATTTTTACAGAAGGTCGTTCGCACTTTATGGAAATGATTTTGTAATTTATTTTTGTCGTTTGCATTTTGAGATAAAAATTTAGCATCTTCAGAATAATCGTCTGCTACTGTTTTGTTTTGATTGGAATGTAAAACAAAAGTTTTATTTTGAAAATGGCTCCTAAAATTGATAGATGACTTGAAGGCTATGTAACTGTGCTTTCCAAGGAGAAATATTCGTATCAAAAAATTATAAACAGGTGTAAAAATCGCGGTTATGGCATTTAAAAAAAGGTATTTATAATACAGGGTGATTTAAAATGAATATTGCGATTACAAACGGCTGTAACTATTTAATCGAAAAGAATTTATCGATAAGAATTACTGTTCTATGCGACTCCCATGGCCACGCGGACACCATCTAAGTGGTAGTCCATTTCACGCCATACACTCTGAAGAATATGTGGAGTCACCAACGCAAAAGCATTAGAAATGCGCATTTTGAGTTCTGGAATTATTTTCGGCAAAGTTAGCACATACACAAGTCTTTCACATAACCCCATAGAAATAAATCGCAGGGTGTCAAGTCCGGAGATCTAGGTGGCCAAGAGCGGAACACATCGTTGGCATCTCCAGTTCGACCGATCCAACGGTTTGGAAGATGTTGGTTTAAAAATGTGCGAACCTCCATACCCCAATGTGGGGGGTTCCATCCTGCTGAAAGATGTAATCCGTGAAATCTGTATTACTGTGCCACTGAAATCTGTATCACTGAAATCTGTATCTGTATGCTGTGGCATACGGATTACATCTTTCAGCAAGATGGAATCCCCCAAACGGCCATACCCCACATTGGGCTATTGGGGTATGTTCGCACATTTTTAAACCAACATCTTCCAAAGCGTTGGCTCAGTAGAACTGGAGATGCCGACGATGTGTTCTACTCTTGGCCACCTAGATCTCCGGACTTGACATCCTGCGATTTCTTTCTATGGGGTTATGTGAAAGACTTTGTGTATGTGCTTCCTTTGCCGAAAATAATTCCAGAACTCAAAATGCGCATTTCTAATGCTTTTGCGTTGGTCACTCTACAAATTCTTCAGAATGTATGACGTGAAATGGACTACCGCTTACATGTTGTCCATGTGACCAAGGGGAGTCGCATAGAACATTTATAAAGTATGTAAACAAAATTTTGAACTTCTTTTTACATTCTGTGTAATTCTTATCGATAAATTCTTTTCGATTAAATAGTTATAGCCGTTTGTAACCGCTATATTCATTTTGAATCACCCTGTATATTAAATTTGAAAGGAATAAAAAAGTCTAACTGAAAGTAAAAATGAAAACATCACCTGGGAAACCTCATCCTAAGACTGTTCGAACACAGGTATATATCAAAAAAGTGAAGTATCTGATCCCAAAAGAAAAGATCCATTCAAAGATCCATTGCATCGAAAGCATGAATGTCTTCTGGCACTGTAAGTAAAATCATTCATACAGATTTCAAGTTAAAAAAGATGTTTAAACCTAAATTTCATCTGCTTTTGCTAAAGCATATTGTTGAAAGTAAAACAGATTGTTGAAAATTATATAAAAAACACCTAGATGCTGCTGAAAATGGAAATTTGTGAAAACACTCGATGAAGCATGGGTGTATTTAAGAGACTGTAATAAAAAAAGACCAATTTTCTATTGCTCAACTGATGGGAATGACCGTAAGAAATGGCTACGTCAGTGTACAGAAAAGTTCTCCAAGGAGTTCATGATAGTTGCTAGATTTTGTTACAACGGCAAATTAAAAATTAAAAAAGTCTCAAGTAAAGCCAAAATTAATTTACTCTACTATCAGCTGAATATTTTAGAACCAATTTTTAAACAAGAAATTCCAGCCTTATATGGAAAGGACATTGATAAAGTTGAGATTCATATGGACAAAGCCTCTAGTCACACGTCTAAATCAACTGCCGCTTATTTAGGAAAGAAAGAGTCAGAAACAGGAATAAAGTGTATCCCATTTAATGAAATACCTGTAAATTCACCTGACGCTTCTCCAATGACTTTTGCGCTTTCGGTTTATTAAAACGAGCCTTAAGAAAACGGCATCCAAGAACACTGAATGGACTTTGGAAAACGGTCCAAGAGGAATGGGGTAAAATTGACATGACAATACTCAGAAAAAGTTTACTTTCATGGAAAATTCCAGCTAGAGCTATTGTCAACAACCATGGCTATGAGACAGAAGCAAATCGCCAAAAACAATACGGTATTTATACATAAAACTTAACTATCAAAATCGTTTCGATTAAGTGCAAACGACTTTCCGTATTATCTTCTCTATATTATTAAGCTTCTAAAATAAATGTTCTTTGTCTTTTTTATAAAATTTTTGCAGTTTATGACATTTATATAGTTCTTAAGGCTGCTGTGTACTAACCCTATTGGATTCGCGCACCTCATTGCTAACCAATAGAGTTTGGTTTGGTTTGGAGGGTTACCATTAACATTTGCTACACGAGGAGTAATTAACCCGGGACCTACTTTTTAAAGCCAATTCCGAATGGCTACAAACGTCTGTGCCAGGAGTAGGATTTGAACCGACAGACTGAGGAACCTAATGCCAGCTTCCTATCCATTCGGCCATAATCTAGCGCTAACCTATTGAGAAAATTTGTTCGAGGGTTGCCGACTTGTATTTAAAGATTTTTTTTTAAAAAATTGTACTCCGTAATGGTGAAAGGAATTTTACACCTTGGGTATTTTTTGCTCTTTTTTTTATAAAATGGCAAATCAGATTTTTCAATTTAAATTATTCGGTGAAACAAATCTGGTATAGTGTGTTTTAAATGCTCATAAATTCATTTGATGAACCAGATTTATAAAATGAATCCTGTTGCAAGGTGCAGAAAAGTTCAGGCTATCTGAAATTGCCATTTATATTTGATTATCAACATCTATGTAGCTGTAAATAGTAGACAAATTTTCTCCGTGGGTTAACATTGAGGTGAGCGAATCACGTAGGGTTACTACACAGCGGCCTCAAAAGATAGGCGTCCGATATTTCAGTGTTTTTATAGAGATTGTTTCACCTCTGAATCTGCTCTAATTTCTGTTAAGTATTTTGAGGGGATTTTGTTTTGCATGATGATGAATCTAAGCATCATTTAAAACCTAGAATTGATTTCACAGCATAATATGTTTATGTAAAGTAAGCTTAAAAATAAAATATTTTATGTATTTCAGACTTTGCCTGAGTTATCTTCAAGCCAGTCTGTATTGGATTTCCTCATGGAAGCGCTCATTATGAGGTAATGAATTACTTTTGGGTTTATTGCTTTAAATCGGATATCTCTAAATTGGTTTAGTTACCGTGTAATTGTTGTTTTGTGTTTACTATATATACATTTGTAGCATACCTTTGAAATGATATTTTTCTTTGATAGCCAAATTATAACAATTCCCAAACGATAAAAATAACTTCATTAAAAAAATTAAAGTTTCTAATAAGCGTTCCTTTTAAAAAAACATTTTAACTTCTACTGGTGAAGAGAAAAAGTGATAATTTAATTTATTTAGAACCATGCAAAAAATGCATCGTTGAAACTAAATGCGTTAATTTTAAGCATATGTCTTTATTTTAAGGCATTGAAAAATGATATACAAATAAAGAAGAACAAAAAAATATGATATTTAAGAGTGCATAATTAACATTTTATGAGCACAGTTTTTTATATAATCGGGTCAAGTATCGTATGAAATTAAAATAAAAATTTCTTTGGGTCTATTTATGCACTCTTAAAATAAAAATAATATTTTATTCAATTACATTTTGTAATGTTTTAAAGGATATTTATTTAATATGATATTATGAATCAAATATCATATACATCTGTTTAATATGATATTTCTTTCATCAGCAATTAGAATTTTTCATTTAAGTCTGCAATCGATGCAAAAAATCGATAGAAAAAATAAACTGTAGTTGATAGTTGAACATTTTGTTTTTGAAAACATAGAAAAAAAAATTCATTTATTGAATTAAATAGGTTAAACATAAAACTTTTTAATTTGCCAAATTATAGCTTTCTAGGAATTGAAAAGTAAATCTGTGCGGCCGTAGTTTACGTTCGATATTAATTTAGTTATCACTTAAAAATTACATTTTAAATGAAATATGACTCGCAGAGAAATTAAAATACATTTTTTCGTTAATAATGACACTTTCACCGTGTACTTTGATTAATTATCTAATTTGATTAATTTCTAATAATGATATTTAATCGAATTAATGTCGACACAGAAGGCTTCTTACATTAGTATTTAGCATATAAAAGCAACAGATAAATTATTATTTTAATCAAAATAATTTTTTGGAATTTAGTTCTTGTCTGTAAGTAAATTAAAATTTTTGGTTATTTTTATTACCTCCAATTACAGAAAATACCTCACTGGTCAGAAAATACCTCACCGGTCATTTTATAAAGTTTTAAAACAGAATATATATAAAACTTATAGAAAAATATATTATCTATTGATCTATGTCATATCTCTATTTTGATTCTTTTTTATTTTACGTTCTACGTAATTGAATTGAAAGTTTGCATTAAGTTATTTCAAAATTTGCCCCAGATTCCTTTATTGCCATTCCTCTTAAATTAATGAACTTTAATTTAATAAAACATGAACGTCAGGTTCATTTATATGTTTATTTTAATAACACCAAATCAGAATAAATATTCTTGACGACTAAAACTCATAAGAACTGATATCATGTTTATTTTATACTGTAAGAAGAGGGAATAAGTATAAACATATCTGAAATTAAACACTAAATGAAGATAAAAGTGGTCTAAGTCATGCCGTTGATTATGAAAAAGGTGCAGGATCAAGAATCTTAAAGAATGAATTAATTAGCCTTTTTTCTTTGCATTCTTTTATATTACCGAAATCTGAAGCAGTCTTTGCAAACTTAAATATTTAAACGTAAATATTTTCTGAAATCTTTTATTATATAGTGTAAAATATTTTTCAGTTTCCTCAAACTCAAACCTTTAATATCTCGAAGTGAAAAATATATGACTTACACCATTTTTGTTATCATCGGTACAGTGACTTATACCACTGTTATAATCGAGGGAATATATATCAGCAAAAAACAGAATACTTACTTGACTAATATTAATATTTTTTAAGACAAATCCAAGGGTAATAATTGTTTTGGTGAGTGTAGAAAACTGCACATTAATCCAATTAAGAGTGATAAATAATATCTTTAAAACAAAGGTATATAAAGCGCAGTAAAATATATGCCAGCATTGCATTTTATAAAAAAAAAATAATCCCATTAGCATTTCAGCAAGCAGCAAAACTAAAATTGCTATTTAATTGCTTAAGGCTGCTGTGTACTAACCCTATTGGATTCACTCACCTCAATGTTGACCTATGGAGAAAATTTGTCTACTATTTACAGCTACGTAAATACTGATAATCCAATAAAAATGGAATTTTCAGATAGCCTGAACTTTTCTGCCCCTTTCAACAGGATTCGTTTTATAAATTTCGTCCACCAAATTAATTTGTGAGCTTTTAAAACACACTATACCATATTTTCCCCCCGAATAATTTTAATTTAAAAATATTTGCATATTTTTTTTAAAAATGAAAAATATCCCAGTGTTTAAAATTTCTTTCTCTATTACGGAGTTCAATATTTAAAAAGAAATTATTAAATCCAATTCGGCAATCCTTTACACATTTTTTCCATAGGTTAACATTGAAATGAGAGAATCTAACAGGAGTAGTACACAGCAGCTTTAAAAATGAACGCAACGCCCCAGAAATTTAGTAACACCTTGATGGTAACTCACAAATAATCGAATCTCCAAGAGTTACAATCGACGTTGAACTGGACTTTAAAGTGGCCTCATTTTGTAAAAAAGTTGACAGGTGGTATCGTTTCGGTAATCAAACTCATATTATGCTTAATATTGAAAATATTTTTCTTTGGTGCTAATCTCAACTCATAGTAAAATATGACTCTGTGTAGCTTAGAATGCTTAAGATAAAAATGTATGTACAGCTAGTCCGTTTCCCTTTTATTTGCAGCAAGTTCAACCACCCAAATATCGTCAGCTTCATCGGTGTCTGCTTCGATAAGATGCCCCGATTCATTGTCCTGGAGCTCTTGCTCGGTGGGGACCTTAAGTCCTTTCTCAGGGAATGCAGACCAAAACCAGTGAGTTGTGACACCAGTCGCATTATCTCGTAGATCAAGTTCTTTGCACTGTTCAAATGTAACTCTTCTTGACTATCCACAGTAATACTACAAACGCGAAATGCTAATTTTGACTATTTTAGTATTTCATCTGTAAACGTTAAGCATTAACTGTAATTACCGCTAAATACAATCTATAAGTTCAAAGTATAGTTAATACAAATTTATCAGTTGGTAGCAGTTATTGCTGATTTACAATAATGCCGAAGAATTCTGCGAGTTCCGAATAACTCATTTCGACACCGTTGGAGAAAATTTCATGTTGAAAATCACAGGAATTCTCCCGTGTTCTTGTCAATGTCAAAAGAATTGACATCTGCGATAGTATTAAAAGTCGAGAAGAATTATATTTGAATGAGTCATATCTTAAACTTGTCTTCTATTGCATTTGCGTACTGATTCGGTTATATTTAGTTAAATGTGTCATCTTTCAGTACAATTTAAGCTATTCATAATTGTTGTTCATAACTGTTAGTTTTTAGTCATTTTACTCTCTTCTAATAGAAATATTTCACACCATAATTTTTGTTTACATTTGGATCGTGGGTGGTAGAGGTGTGGGTAATACTACGGTGTTTAACGCTATAGGAACTATTCTACCAATAATATTTTAACAAAATTAATAAAACAAGAATGATGCAATAAGCTTATTGTATTTTGTTCTCATGTATATCATCTTAAAACTTAATGGATATGATGCGTCATCCTTTCATATACACCTCCACTAACTTGTTATTCTCACATGAATTTCATATACATTTTTAAAAAATTCTAGAGATTAGGAGTCTTTAAACTTTACCATGAGAATGCAATTGATTAGTTTGTAGACGGTGTTTTTAGAATATGCCATATTGCAAAATAACATACATGATTATTAATTTAGTACGGAAATAAATAATCATGTTTTAAGACACCATAGTTAATTCAAAGTTCCGATGCAATTTTTTTAAAGAAAGCGAATTTTTTTTTAAAAATTTTATGAATAAACGTAATTATGTACTGTAAATTATATGCTTCATGTGAAACTCAGGTTTTTATCAACAAATATTTAAAAAGAATTAAAAATTTTTGATAATATTAAAACTAAAGATAACAAAATCAGTTACTATATTTTAGAAAGCCAATAATGTGATTGGTTTTTCTAAACCTGTTTCAAACTGATTTATTTTTACCAAAACATATGGATGAACTACAGGCATTCTCTACGCCTTTATCTATAAAAGAATTTATCAATAACGATTTTTTAAAGATAAACTTTATATTTATTTCTCCTCTGAAATATCTTAGCTTTTTTCCAGTTATTGTTGTTAAATCTATTTCCTTTTCTATTTATTTCTTTAATATTTTTATTTTTCTATTACTGCCCTTTTCAAAACTAAGTGCACAATAGAAGCTGGTAGAACCATTTGATGATTTTGTAAGTTAAAGGCTGCTAAAATTGCCTTTTTTAACAATTGTTTCAGCTTTCAGTTTTCGCCGCCTTCTCTCTTCTAGGAAAATGTAATGAAAAAATATTTTTAGGTAGTACCGCTATGATAAAAAAATGTATATCTGTATGAAACAGTTTTCGTTTTGATGGATATTCCTCATTACAGCATTCAGATTCAGACACATTATTTAGAATACAAAAGTTCGAAGCAATTTTTCATTTGATTCTAGAGGAAATATAATCACTATTATATACTTACTTTACGCAATATAATAATTTTAACTTAAAATAGCCTATCAATAAAAGTTATTTCAGAATGAAACTCATGGTAACGAGAAATAAACTTACGATGTACATTACCGACTCGAGACAAATGGACTCCAGAAAAATTACATGCATTTTGTGTGATTATGTCCGAAATTCAAGTGACTGATATTATATGTCATTGTGTAGTCAATTATATTTCTCTCATAGCAATTAAATCAGACTCGTATATTATACTTCTTGAAAAGGAAATCTGTGTGCTATCCAAATCTTTAAGCTCGGAAGAATCATAAATCGAGAATATAGACTACATCTAGACTTCTATATAAAAGAATGACTCTAAAATAAAGAATGTTATTTAATTACGACGCATTCCTAAACTGTTATTTACTTTATTTTAATCCATTCATATGCTTTTACATTCAGTTAAAATGTATTTTTATGTGATGATGCCAATATATTGTAAACGCTGTTGATGGTGACTATAAATCCAATTTTTTATTTTATTTTAATGACAAATTCAAATGTTATGTGACTTTTAGTGCTGACTTTCAAATATTATACGACCTTTAGACGTATAATATTTGAAACTTCGACTTCATGAAGTCGCCAAAAGAGGCCTATTGCACACAGGTAAATGTGTGCAAAATACCTCGCTTATGAGGTGATCAGGCCCTTCTTTAAAATCTGACCTGCGTGACTTTAAAAAAATCAACCAAAAATATTTAAAAAGAATTGCATCGAGTATAACTTTAAAAAAATTAATCATCCATCTCGATAATCTTTAACGGCTTAATGCCTCTAAAAATATTGGAAAGGATGAAGCGTTGCGTCACCTGTTTTTTTACTTTTATTTTAGTGATTGATTATGTAAAGAAAGTTTTGATCGATCTGCAATAACAGTGTCTGGCCTTTCAACACTTCATGGTCAATAGATTAGCGCACTCGTGGGCTACCTTAGAAAGAGAAATCAGACTTTTTAAAGATAGAAGATAAGAAAACAACAGGCATGAATCTAAAAGAGAGGCCATTTGTAATTCGAAAGGAACAGAGTTGGTCTCTATGTGTCACATATGCCTAGTTATTTTGTCGCTCGTAAATTAATAAGTTAAGAAAATTTTGCTTAATCGATCTTTTCATCTTCTAAGTACTCGCCAAACGGTCACCTTGACATTTCAACCTTCAAATATTGCGTTTTAATGCGTAGTAATATTTGTTCTAGCACTCAAATGTAAAATCCATATAAACTGTAACAAAACAAATTGTATTTTGTGTTTCAGAGCTCTTATTAAACTTTAGTATCTTTCTTTCCTTTGCAAAACTTTTCTCATACCTGTTTAATAGTGACAATATTGTGCTGCTTTAATTATGATGTCCGTTTGACGAATGCCAAAAATAAAATTCTCATATACTCTTTTCACGACTTATTCACGCAGAACAAGCCGTCAACACTGACGGTCACTGATTTATTGAGGCTTGCAATCGACGTCGCTAAAGGATGCCAGTACCTGGAAGAAAATCATTTTATCCACAGGTAAGTAAATTAGTCATGTTAAATGCATATCTGAATAAGTAAAGAAATTTACTTATGGCCATAAATGAAATATTTCCAATCATTATTTAAGGCGGTGGGTTTCAAAATTGTCCTTATCCAGTATGAGGGATTTTTCGTAAATTACAAAAAAAACTTCCGCAGATAATCACATATTTTAACATTAAAGATCTGAAGGAAATAGAGAGTTTGTCTACATAATTCAGCGACGCTGACATGAAGGAGTGTCACATTAATCAGAATACAGTACTAGATTTATTTATTTATTTATTTTTTTTTTGGGGGGGGGGCGGAGGTTTTGGATAAAAACAGCTTTCAAACTTCCCGCCTCAACTGCAGATGGTTATGACGGGATTCATGATCCTACGATCTATAATAAATCTCGAACTAATTAAATACGTTGTTATGCCTCGTGCAGCATGACAACGTAACATTGTATAAAATACTTGGTAGTTTTTCTCAGATTACTAATTTTTTGCTTCATTAATATTTTTTATTTACGACATAACGGACCGTTATCATTCCTTCCAACGGCAGAATACCCAACAGTCTGTCTTTACCTGGTGTCTTGAACTTGAAGCAGCGTGTTGAGTATTCCATCTGTGAGGAAATCTCTTACTGTGTTTGTCGTCTCTCACACCTTTACAGTGTTTGCCGTGTCTAACTCCGGGGCCTATCACAGTTATTTCCAACATAATTATCAAAACGTTAGTACGGAATTAAGACTAGATTCCTCTGGAGATCAAAAGTTAAACATGGCAAATTAAAACTGCTTCCTGTATGCATTTTTTTTTCAAATTTTAACTGGCAAGCAATAAAATAAAACAAAGGTAAAAAGTACAACAAGAAATCAAGCAAAAACAAGAAATAAGTAAAACGAAAAAGGAAACATGACGTATTAATTACTCTACGCTCTTGCCTACGAATATCGACTGCTGATCTTCGGTACTACCAGAGTCTGGAGGTTCGAGTCCCGATCTTGACATGGATGTTTATAGTCGTTAGGAATCAGCTTTAAGCAGTAGGTCCCGGTCTAATTAGCCCTCGTGTATCAAACATTTGACCGTAGCGCTCCAAACTAAACCAAACCTAATATCGGCTACAAATATCCCGAGCAGACACTGCCTAACATGTATGATCGTGGAAAAGGTCCATAACTTGTGGTTTATCACAAATAGCGCAGAAAAGACTCTGTAGAATTTTCAGGCGGGTCAGATGTTTATCTAAACAGTCACGACCAGTTAAAAGTCGGATCATGGCTACCGAATCCTTCCTTGGAAATTCTAGAATGAATGCGCTATTAACAACCCATATTTTTTTTTAGAATTTTTAACTACTAATTATTGATACAACAGGTCCTTCAATTTCTTCCTTATAACAAAGGTAAGGAAACAAAGGTAAACAAGGGTATTAATAAATACCCTTATAGAATTATATGCGATTGTCTTACACGCGCTCTGCGTAACTCTCTTTGCCAATCCGTCCGCGAGTTAATTTCCTGGGATTCCGCAGGAATTTACTGGAATCCACAATAAAACGACTTTGATGTTTTGTGATGACAGTGTCTGAATAAGGACTGATACTAGAGAGTTTCAAAAATCAATAGTCACATTTTTTTTTCAAAATCAGTATATATGCTTTAAGGTCGTGGACTCGGAAAATCATTTTACTTCGGTTTGGAACACACAGCTATCCAACGTTTATTTTCCTGCTTGTTTTGTTGCTTCAACAATTTTTGTTCACTAGAAAACGTATTTACATGTCACGTGCAGAAGTTTAGATTCTGTAGCGAATGAAAATGCATCTGACTTTTGGAAAATTTTAGGTATTCTATTAGCAAATTAGCTATGTACATTTTTCTATTCTTGTGTGTTTGTTACGAATGTATGTTACCCATATTTTGTGTTTCTCGCGTAAGTTTTTGGTCACTTTTTGTTACGTAATTTATTTTACGAAAAACGCTCTAGATATTAATTTTCATACGTAATGTGGTATATGATGACATCTTATTTCAGGATTAACTTTTAACTAACAAATTGAAACAAATCATCGTTTATTTATGTTGTCAATTGTATTTGTGGAAATTATTCCGCAAATTACTTTACATACGATATTCAGACTTGAAAAAAATACCCATTTAGTTTGTCATTCTTAATATATTTCACTACCTGAAGACGTGTTTTAAAGAAATAACTGCAACGTCAAAGCACGTCTAATTCATTAGCTTTGACTGTATTACTCAGAATGTTGAAGTCATTAGAGAGAGTTATTATCAGATATTCGATTAGTGAATCCATTAATTACTACACTGTTGATGAAATGTTCACCCTCAGATGTAGTCGCTATCAAATGCGATTGGCGGAATTCGATTTGTCATTTGAATCACACGAATTATTCATCGCGTAAAATAAAAATTTATGAAATCGAAAATTCTTAAAATCGGAAGGAGGTAGCGTTGAAGGACAGATAATTTCTCATTGACAATCACAAACGTAGAACTAAAGAGTTGAAATAAATCTGACATAGGTAATTTTGTTAATGCAAGCAGTTTTAGTTTCTATTATAACTGTTGCGTTTCCTTCGGTAAAGCGCGCGTTACTCTCTCTGCTAATATTTTTTTTAGATGTGGACATTTTTAATGTATTATTGAATAACTGTTAAATACTAAATGCATTATTGGATATTTATCCGTAAACTTATCACATAGTCAGCACCAAATTTTGCATAGCTACTGTGGAAGGGCTATGGAATATATAGGCCAAATAAAATTGTACACACTCCCCTTTTCCCCTGATTTCTTATCTAAAACATAGGCAGTTATCTCCTGTTAAATCCATATATTATCTTTCAGTTTTTTTTCTAAGAATTTCCTCGAGGTCTGAGTTGGTGGTTTTTACGGGGACAAGTGTCCTTGAACGTTGATTTTTAAAATTTTCAATTTTTAACTCTAAACACAGAATGACAATAACTAATATTTTTTTGACTACATTGAAGAACCTTAGAATTCAATATAAGAATTTTTGTCAGAATAATGCTTGATTAAAAAAAATCAAAAATACTAGCATTTTTCAAAAGGCTCCATGTGCGTTCCATATAATTTAAAAACCTTATTGTTTTTAATATAAGTTTACTGTATATCTTTAAACATGATTATACACTGAATTTTTTTATGAATCTAAATCCATAGATAATTTTTTAATCTGCCTGTTATTTTTTATGATTTTTAATGCTTTTATTTTAGTTCATGGTCTAAAAATTATATATATATATATATATATATATATATATATATATATATATATATATATATATATATATATATTTGTGGTATCAAAGAATGATGCATAGCTTTTTTACTTCAATTAATAATCCTGATACTTTTGGAAGAAATCAGAAGAAAATTATTGTGCAAGGAGCATTTTGGAAAATTCTAGCATTTTTGAACAAATTTTTGAAAAACAGGTCCTATATTCTTCCACAAAATACTTATTTGAGAATTCTAAGTGTCTTTAATGGAGTATAAAAGGATATTAATTATTCTCATTTTGTATATACAGTAAAATATAGAAAATTTAAAAAAAAGGAGGTTGAAGGTCACTTGTCCCCTTAAGGTCAACAGACCGTCTGTTTTCTGAATGTCAGTTGTGTTGCTTTCAATGAAATAATTTTAATCGCAAGGATAATCGAGATGCAAATCGTGAAAAGCTTCTGATCGCAGTTACCTTAAGATTGTATATTTTAAATGTAAGTTCTACAACATGATTCTTCATAATTTTGTGTTTGGATTATATATGCTTGATGCTTAATTCGTCTGCTTTTAAGCTTCTAAGCATCGTAAATGTGGATGCAGGGCAGAACTACTATAGGTTAAATAGCTTGCTCCAAGTACGTAGATGAGGCTGATACGCTTAAGATATGTTGGATATTGAACGAAAGCAGTGATACTTTAGGATCATGTTAAGGCAATTCATCCCATATATACGTATACGATTGATTTTGCACCGTATCCTGAAAAAGAGTGTGTAGATTCTATGCACTCTTCTATACTAACCACAAGTCTCCAATAGTATTTTTAATGAAAATATAATAAGCATAACTTATGATTAATAAATTATGATTTTCAGACAATTGTTAACTTAGAACCTAGGGAAAGTTTCATTTGAAAAGCGTAAACGTTATCTTTAAGAGTTTAGTTAGGTTTTAATCTGATTTGTTTTAAACTGACAAATTAGATTTTAATTTCCTGCCATGAATAATAATATCATTTGTATTTTCTTTTTTATAGAGATATTGCTGCGAGAAACTGTCTTCTGACGACAAAAGACGCGAACAGAGTGGTTAAAATAGCTGATTTTGGAATGGCCCGAGACATCTATAGGTAAAATTTAAAGAATGGACTCACGGAATTACACTTAATCCTTTCTAATTTTCAAAAGAAATACTCTTGAAATATTATCTGAGTTTCTGAATATACATTATTCTTGACATATACCTATTTAAATAGGAAGATAATATTAATTAATTCATTTATAATTTTTCATTAAAAAATCTCAAACCGGAATTAACAAAAATAACTGTCGATTTTGATGTATTTTAAACCATATTTGTAGAACTTTCTGTATTACTTTTCAAATACTTATTCTCGTTTTTCCAGAGCTGACTACTACAGGAAAGGTGGTAAAGCAATGCTACCAGTGAAATGGATGCCTCCTGAGGCGTTCTTGGACGGAATATTCACAACGAAGACTGATGTTTGGTAAGATTCTCAAAATTTTCTTTACAAAATATTTCTTAAACAATTAATCTGAATCTACAATCATTTCTTAAATTCTGCTGTATACGTAAGAAAACAATATAGATTTAATTTGCGTAAATAAAAATATTTTTTCACAAAATAAATTATGAAGAACAATTGTTAGTGGGTCTTGAGTACTCCCTGAAAAAAAATTTACCCAAATCCCATGATGTCACAATGTTTGCGACTACATCAGCAAAGTTTTGATGCAATTAAAAAATTATTGTCCTAAATTCATTATAATTTTAAATAAAGATATTAAAAGAATCTATCTTTTATTTCTTTAACATTATTCTCCCAGAAAATCATTGTGCAAAAGTAAAATAGAAAGCATAATTCGTTTCCGATATTTCCAGTTGGAAATCGCTTGGAGAACAAAAATTAAATCCGATCACAAACGTCTCTTATAAATTTTCAACTCTAGCTCGGCAGTTGAAAAATTGTATTTCTAACCAAAATATCGAATTTTGCTTCCTCTTTCAGGTCTTTTGGCGTCCTTTTGTGGGAAGTGATATCCTTGGGCTACATGCCATACCCTGGACGAGGAAACCAAGAGGTAATGCAGCTGGTGACATCTGGGGGACGTTTAGAACCACCGACTAATTGCCCTGGACCAGTGTGAGTTGACAATGATTTCACTTCCAGTTGATTTCGCTCAGAACGCAAAATATTTGACGAGAGTATCGAAAATACAGTAGTGTAATCTCTCTAATAAAATTAAACTAATAACTAACTTTTGTCTTGCGCATGAAGGCTAAGAGATTCGGAAGTTATATTTTCTTCATGCTGGTAGAGCAATCGAAATTGCTCTAAATATCTGGGGCAACTGTTTGGGCAAAATTGTAATTTTATATAAAACACTAATAGTTATTTAATTATTGGTTTTTTTCATCCTATTATACACTAAAGTGCCACTGAATTAGAAATACCTACCTAGTAACGAGTTGGGCCTCCTCTGGCCTTTATAATGGCTGCCACATGACGAGGCATAGATTCAACAACTTTCTGGAAACGTTCCACGGGAATGGCTTGCCAAATATTGGCTAAAGCTGTCCATAATTCAGTAAGGTTCTTTGGTGCTGTGTGATGGCCTTTCACGCCTTGTTCCAAAACATCCCAAAGATGCTCAATAGATTTAAGTCTGGGCTTCTAGGTGGCCAATTCATGACAGAGAAGTCAGAGGATTGCTCATCCAACCAGCTAGTAGCCAACCGGGACTTGTGAGAGCTACAGTTGTCTTGCTGGAAAACTCCATTACCGTGCGGATAACAGAACACCATAAACAGATGGAGGTGATCACTGATCACCCAGCAACTCTACGTGCCGAATTGCATTGAGGGAGGTTGGTACACGCACCAAAGATCCCAAACTGTGCCACGAAAAAACACCCCAGACCATGATTGAGCCACCATGCCCTTGTACAGTTCCAGCCAGGCATGCAGGATCCATGGCTTCATGAGTCTGACTCTATATTCTCAGCCTCCCGTCGGCGTTAAGTAGTCGGAATCGAGACTCATCACTCCATGAGACTCGTTTCCAGTCCTCTACACTCCAGTCTCTGTGCTCTCTTGCCCAGGCAAGACGTGCAACCCGATGGCGAGTATAGAGCAATGGTACTCTCGTAGGTCGACGGCTCCTGAAACCCATACGGTGAAGCGAGCGCTGCACAGTCCGTTTACTGACTGTACGTCTGGCACTGTCATTAAACTGGGTGGTAATTTGAGCTAATGTTTGGCTTCGCTGGCTACGTACAATACGCCTGAGCCGTCTCTCACCACGTGCCACCGACAAAGGACACCTGCAAAGGACAATTAGCCTGTCAAGGCTAATTGTCCTTTGCAGTTTGCGCGATCGCTAGTTTTTTCCACCATCCATGTATTCTTGGTATACTCTTGACACTGTCGACCTTGAAAATCCTAGCTGTCTGACGATTTCGGAAATTGAATAGCCCATGCGTCGCGCACCTACGATTTGTCCGCGATCGAAGACGTCTAAATCAGGCAGTTTACCCATACTGGCATTTCCAACAACTAATTCAGAACAACAGTACGCGCTATATATGCAGTTACCACAGCGCCCTCACTTGCACATACATAATGCGCAGCGCTACACAATTTGCATAGGCTTTGCTATCCCTAATTCAGTGGCACTTCAGTGTATATCAAGTAACGCTGTTTTTTTAATTTCTTAATGCTTTTTCTATTCACCAAATTCCCTTTCTGATACCAGATGCGCTGTAGCGAGTAATCTCTATAAGCAAATTTTATGATGCCTTTAAACAAGCAGAATATTTTGAATAAAACTGCTGTTTAAACTTTTTTAGGGAACATCTGATTTTTTTTCCATTTAGCGCACCTCCAACACATAAACCGTGAAAATTTTTTTAAAAAGCTAGCCCGTAACACTTTAGTGTAATCCATACCATCTGTATGTAAAGTATTACCCAGTTGTTGACTGTTCATTCGCAATCAGCTCCGGAGAGTCTGTAAGAAAAACAAAGGGATAGAGTTTAGAAAGACATTTGAGCAAAATATCAGTGCATATAAAGCCAATCTTATATACAGGTAGTCCTCCTACAGCACAGCATCTTACAACACGGTTTCGCTCTAGCATGATAGAAAAATTATGGGAATCCTTGTGTAACCTGCAACCTGTAACATGGTTTCGCTCTAACACTATAAAAAAAATTGCGAAAACCTTTGTATAACACTGTACTTCTACAGCACTAGATAACACGATTTTTGTTTAACACAACTAAAAAATAAATACCTTAAAATAATAACGGGAAGGAATAATGAACTCTAGTAGCTTTACATAAAAATCTATAAACAAATTATAATTTAATCATTTATAACTCTATTCCGATGTCGTAGCAGAAAACGTCATGCACAGTTTACACGTGTCACGTAATACCCCCACGTGGACGAACGCTGCGTCGCGTCGTTCGAATTTGTGCTGAGGAGCACAACGTTAATATCTCCAGATTTTAAATTATCCCATGATTTAGATATTCAATCCAAAGTTTATCCTTTACCCTACGCAATTAAACCTTATGCGAAATCAGAAATTGAAAAACTTCTAAAGGCTGAAATAATAAAACATTCAACATCTAACTACAGTTTTCCAGTGATTTTTGTAAAGAAAAATTCATCAAAGAAAACAAATAACCCGGATAACATTAAATACAGAATGGTTTGTGACTATAGGCTTTTGAATGACATAACGGTAGGTTTTCCATACCATTTACCGGATATTAGAGAACTTTTAAATAATATAGGCGGGTACAAACTATACTGCAATTTAGATTTACATGCGGCATTTCAACAAATTGTATTAAAACCAGAGGACAAACATAAATTGGCATTTCACAGATGTAGGCAATTAAATTACCTTAAAACAATGGATGCATGCATGGGTTGGAACAAGCAAGGAAGACAAAGCATTGGCCTTAAACATACATTTATTTGATAACGAACAAATTTCAATTAAATTGCAATAGCTACTAGTACAATAATCTCTTTCATATTAACATTTTTACATATGAGAACTCAGAAGCAGAGGCAAACTATATTGTCAAAGATGATTTTTAGAGTCTATGGGGAGGCACTTACTATAGCTGATGTATGTAGCCATGATGGTGGCATCGACGACAGGGACCCAGAATCATGTCATGTATACGAACATCTTAGCGGGATATTGGCACTTCTCCTAGACTCTGAGGCAAACGAGACTCTCTATCATCTAAACTCTGAGGAATCAAGTCTGAGATCGATCTGGACCAGCTCTCCTATTCCTTTCGTCCTTGAAGGGGCTGTTGTCCGTTTACAGGGTGGCCATTCTGGCCCACCCCTCATTTTCATTGGGCAGTGGGCTGTTTTCCTTTCAGTAGTTCCTGCCCCAATTGGTTCCTTATTAAACAGTCTCTGTCCATAGTCTACGAAGTACCTCCCCACCATAATTTTATTTTGCAATACACTTTGACCCTTATCATCTGAAGTTTTTACTGTGGGTCATGAAATAAGGACCATCCATCTTGTATTATTTATAGACTTTAGATCGCTATCACTGGCCACACCGACAGCTATTCTTCTATTACCTCCTGGTTTACAAGCCTCTATTTACCCCTGCCTCTGCAGCCTTTATAATAGATTCGTTATTGGCCACACACCGTGGGGAATTATACCATTCCACTTCTACATTTATCTCTTTATGAGAAGATTTGATTTGATCCGGTAATGCCAGAGTAATGTAAATAATTTGTAAAAATGTACATTAAACTTGTAGTTAGAATATACCGCGTGGCAGGACTTAGCTCTTTCGATTCGTCTACCCTTCCGCTGAAAGAAGCCGAAAATTCAAAAGGGAGTTGCGAAATTGTCTATCTCCACACTGAGAAATCTACAATGACCTTGTAAGAACCAGCAAACAAACTAAAATTACAGAATTTTTTAAAGAGGATAGAAGATGCAAAATATCTAAATCAAGAAAAAGGTTCTGAAAATGAAGGTGATATCGTTCAATCGAAACACGTTCTCGTTTGATTGTACTGAGCAGCGATGAGGAAGAAATTTATTAAATTAAGGTCGCATTAAATGAAAATAATATTTTTTGATTCTCTTCCTTTTGCATTATACATACATTTAAATTTTTAATAAAAATTAGGTTGCTTATACGGAATTTAATTTTTTTTGTTTTTAATATGTTTTCGGAACGTAACCCCCCCCCCTTTTTGTACTGTCTCTGAGTCTCATATAACACGGTTTCACACAACACGGCATTTTCTAGGAACCTATCTAACATGTTATAGGAGGGTTACCTGTACATACAAATATCAGAAAAAATACATATGGGAGCGGGGGCCCAATTGGCAAAGGCAGCTAGCCAGTGATCTGAATGTCTCTGGTTCGATGCCAGTCGATGACAAATCAACCGCCGTGTACACTAATGTCGTCTGGTGCACGAAAAATCTGTAGTGGCTGCAATGTCCTCCAAATTCTCAAAATTTACATCTAGAAGTTCTGGATTAAGTGTACCGATCTTCGTCACTTGACTCCGTTCAAAATTACGGGACCAGTCTTTCAGCCAAGTTGGACTCCGATCCCTGTGGTGCTATTCAAAACCGGAGCCGCACTATTCTGCTCTATAGCTTTTATGGAAAGGACCTGGTATACTGTCGGTCAAGGGACATAAGCCACAACAGACACAATAACAACACACATACAAATATATATGAAATACCGGATCTATAGACGACACTTAACGACGATATCCGGGAAAAAAGTCGAACGGGCATTCGGCTTGGTAGTCGGCTCTTGGACACATAAACTCCGAATCAATTAACTTAATTAATCTGAATAATACTTTTATTACTTTAAACACATTATGTTTACCGAGCAGTTCAACATTTTATACGAAATGTAAAGAAGTAGAAGCTATTTACACATTTACAAGTAGAGATAATGGATAATGGTATCCACTCAATCCGATTCAATCTGAAAGTCCATAGAACCAATGCTCACACCAGCATATATTAAATTTAGTTTCTGTTTACCACGTGACCCCCTGCGTTACCATATGCCCAGGTGACATCCAGGTTCATATAGAAAGAACGTAGTTATATAATGTGAAAGAGAAGATTGAAATAGAATTAAAACTGGTGTGGCGGTATAATTGCTTACCTACACACACACACACACCTATATATATATATATATATATATATATATATATGAATGGTTTAATTGTCAGTTCATGTGCCCGGAGTTACAGGTTTGATTCCGAATCAGCCAAGTTGTTTTTTGGAGAAAAATAAACGATGTGTGAAAATGTGTATGTATTGTTGTTTTTAAAATGACCTGGATTTAAAAATAATTCCATTTTGACTGCGGGTCAACGTTTTTTTTTCAAAAAGAAAGAAATTTGATGCTCGGTAAGGTGGATAGTTTGGAGAGACACTTGTTTAGGAACTGGAAGTTGAAAGTTTGGTATACGCAGAATGCTACCGCAAATGATGGAGGAACTGCAATACATAGGCAGAGCCTTCAATTACAGAGATCTCGATCATTACATGCATAGATCTTCAGTGATCAAAATAATAAAAGATCAGAGGAAAGAGAATATAAGACGGTACAAACAAACAAAGCGTCGAAAGTTCAAGGAAAATAATATCATAAAATAAAAATAAAATATCACGGAGCTCCGACAGTAGAGAACGAGGTCACGTGGACCAACTGGAAAAAGACTTACAATGCGTGGAAAAAAGGGGTAAATAAAATTATCTATCCTGAGGCTGATTCCAAGAGCCAATCAGAAAATAAGTAATGGACCAATGAAAAAGATTGAGTCAGACACCAAAGATTAAATGAGTCAGGGAGTGTACAATATGTAAAGCTCAAGGGAAAAATTAACTAGACGAAAAAAAAAATTATAGTAAAAAATTTGATATCCAAATCAACTCAGTTCTTTTGTTTTGAAAGATGAGATATGAGTGAGAATGATTAACAATGCCGACTCAGTTATGTGTCGGTATGTACACATAGCATGAGTGTGCTAACATAAGAACAAGTTAGCTTCTACCCATGTGGTGTCATTATAAACCTTAGCCGTACCCCTCAGCTCGATAGCCATATGGACCTGGTATGGTCAGGGGTTATAAGAAACAACAACAACAACAACAACATTCAGTACATTCGTAATCTGAATACTTTAAGACGTATGCAATTTTTTTTCTCATCCTTCATTCTGAAGAATAAAACCCCGGATCTTTGAAAAGTTTAATACGAGATCCGCAATTTCACATTTTACTTAATAGAACCCAACATCAGGAAAATATTTTGTCGTACATCACATTGCTTTCCCTGTAATTCAGATTCTTTTCTATTTACCAGGAATAAAGTAAAGCAGGAGTCGCAAACGGAAATAACAAATACTATCATGTTTAAAAATAAATTCGGATCTTTTGCAAATACGTAACTGTATAGATGGGATTTTTCTTGCGGCAAAAGTTTGAGCAAACATTGGCCGTTCAAATATTTACCATTGCTCCCTGCGATTTGACTTTTAAGAAAAAGTCATCGAGGACTTTTCTGAAGAATTTGGAAGACGCGACCTGGTTTTTCAATCTGTTTGATCGTAGCTAAATATAGAAGCTTAAGAAAACTATCCTACTTTGCTTCTGGTTAAAAAAAAATGAAATTGATAAAGAAGCGTGTCGGATTGAAATTACGTAAGAGGGCTGCGGAGGAATGGCAGTTATGAGAAGGATCGAGGGATCAGGCGCAAACATGAATCATAAAAAATTACAAATGCTGAAATCGTAATATATGTCTCTACCTATTTTTCTATAAATAATTTATATCAAGATATCTACGTGTCAGGACTGATCTTCCATATTAGGCGAGATGTACTTTAAAGTATCACATGGTTCGCTTATCCATGAATGAAATAAAATCTATAAAAGCCCAGTAATTTCTCCACGGAGCGAACATATTGAAAATGCGTGTAAATCAGACAAGGTATCATCATTTTGTCTCTGTCTTCATCGGGTGTCAATATTCATGCAAACGACCTTTCGGAGATCTGCCTTTTTATTTAGGTGCAGATTAATTTTGAGGAAATTAAATTAAACATTCTTAATTTATATGAAACTATTTCTTTTCGTCTTTTTTGAAATATAATAAAATTAAAATAAGTAGTCTCGTGGCGCAGCATTTATCATTTGGATCATTATCTCACCTCGTATTTTACAAATCTAATTCCCGAAAAAAATCTTGCGGTATCGGCTCCGTAGTTTTCTTCGGATTTTATTCCTGTTTCATCGGATGTTAGACTCAGATTTAGAAGATGCATCCAAATATTTCATTCCTCTCTCTTTTTTTGGCATTTTTTTCCTTTTTATTAATCAGGTACATTAGTATCAATTTTGTACCTTCATATGAAGATTTCGTGAGTAGAAGTTGCTCTCTGCCATCATCATGTTTGTTTAATTATTACTACGCATGATTGTGAGAAGACATACATAACTGTTCTTAGGTTTACGGATTTAAGCAACGTGTTTTTTAAGTCTGCAGTGGCAGAAAAAGTGATGTCTTGTCAGAAACATGTCTTTTGGATGTGCGGCTCTTTTTAATCTGCAATGCATTTCAGAGTCTCTACACTCCGTTTTAAATGGTGAGCCTTTTTTGAAAGCCATAGAGCTATTTTCCAAGGGCTTGTTCTTATTTTTGTCTGAGAACAACCGAGTAGGAGGTATGAAAGATAAAATCAGCCGTACTAAAGTTTTGGTATTTTGAACCTCTACTAAGTAAACCCCCCACGCAAACGGAATGAAAGTGGGCAGGTCTTGGAGGAATCATCCATTGATTTACTACTATTAATATATCGGATGGAACTTCAATAGTGGCCTCTAGGTATGTACAAAGTATACAGAAGAGATACAGGGGTGAAACCTTTATAACCCTTCAAAGTAGTTACCAGCATTGTTTAGCCCCCGTTGCTAACGTTCTGGAAGCTGCAAGATGCCGTTGGCAGCACCTGATCTGTTGATCCTTCGAATGGAACGGTCTACAACCTGCAGAATCTCTGGCGGAATCCACGGAGCGGTTCCTTCATCTTGAGGATGAGATCAAATTCACAGGGACTTAAGTCCGGGGAATGTGGGGGATGGTAGAGCACTTCCCAGCCGCAGCGAGCAAAAAACATCAGCCACAGTGTGCGCACAAGCCTTTTCCTTCCAGTAGTACGATGCAACAAATTATCGACGATACGATAAACCGGTAACTAAAACATGTCTGCGTTCATCCTGTCACTGAGCAGGCCTGTGATGTTTGTGGAGCGAGCACATTCGCTCTGAGGTAAGGCAGATATGGGACGTACGTGTGGTGTAAGCTGCTTTCCTGGGTTCTGCTGCGTGGGGGCTCTACAGCAGTGTTGCCACTATTAAAGTTCCATCCCTCGTAGTTTAGAACTTAACAATTTTCATTTCAATATTTTCTTATTTTGGGGAATCTGAGATATTAATGAGCATATCTTCCATTATAATACTCTACTAACTTTAGTTAAAAGGAGCGAGGACCATTGTCGACCGCCAATCCCAAAATTCTCGCCAACTCCCAAACGGAAGTCGTAAAGAAAGACCTACCCTGGAGGGGGATTCCAGAGAGAGGGGGGGGGATAGCTATCACATGCGCGTCACCTGTGAATGCTTTACGAATACCGAAGACGGTATTTTAGAATGCTAAAGAGGGTGTTACATATAAATACAGTTGACTCTCTGTTTAACGACGCTCTACTTAACGACGATCTCTATTTAAAGACAATATTTCCCAGTCCCGGCCCCTCCGACGTTATGGGAAATGTCATATTTTCACAAATTCTGTTTAAGGGCGATCTCTACTAAAGGGAGATTTTTCACGGTCCCTTGAAAGTCGTTAAACAGAGAGCCAACTTAAAATTGTCTTTAATATCATGTGTTTGTGTTGTGGTGTATGTACCGGGTGATCAGAAAGTCCGTATACAATTGAAAAAGTAATATTTCATGAAATAATGTAGGTAGAGAGGTAAAAATTGACACAAATCCTTGGAATGACATGGGGTTTTATTGAAACCAAAAAAAAAAAAACTTAACAGTAGCTGTAGTCGAGGGACAATGTTGTCAAAAAATGGCCGACAGATAGCCCTTCATGTGATAAGAAAAGCAATAATTAGCATAACAAATTATAACAAAGCAAAGATGATGCTCTTCAGAATAAATGCTCAACATTTCGACCGTCATTCCTCATCAGTAGCTGTAGTCGAGGGACGATGTTGTGAAAAGCACTGTACAGCATATCTCTATTTATGGTGAGACATTGGCGTTGGATGTTGTCTTTTAGCATCCCTATTGATGTCGGTCCATCGTGAACTTCAAAATCATTCTCTTCACAGCTGCAATTGTCATAGAACCTTTACCCGTTCGAATGCCCTTCTTATGACTACAGAGGCTGTTCGCACATTTTTTAGACGATTTTGGTAAGCGGTAATAAAAATTCGTTTGCTGCAAAAGAAATAATTGCAATTGTACTATGTTTTTAAAAGTCAAAATTATTGTCTCCGGCTTGAGAATTTTGTTTTTATTCAAAATGGCGTTTTTAACAAAACAGTGGTTTGAAGGCTACATTTATGCTCTTTCCGAAGAGAAATATGCATACTCCGTTATCCAAAAACGATGTGAGAGTCATGGTTTTGTGATATCTAAAGCGTCGATAGGTAATATCGTCAACAAGAAAGGAAAAAAACGTCAAATTGGAGCCTGAAGTGGGGCAAAAATTCCAAACAAGTATCCAAGGAAAAAACGGACATCTTCGACTATTGCAAAGGTACGTTGTTTAATGTTAAAAGAAAATCCCCCTAGTCAAAGGACAGTTGCAAAATCATTAAAATGCTCGGTGTCCACTGTAAACAAAATGATAAACGTTGATTTAAATCTTAAGAAAGCGAAAAAACGCAATGTGCATAATCTTCTTCCAAATCATATCGCTGAACGCAGGACAAGCTGCAGAATTCTATATGAGAAACACTTATCCAAAGAAAAATGGAAAACAATTGTCACAATAGTTGAATCATGGGTGTATTTAAATGATTGCAACAAAAAAAGAGCCATTTATTATCATAAAAGGGGAGAAAAAAATTTAAGTACATGGTTCAAAGAATCGAAAGAAAGTGTTTCTAGGGGATTCATGATTGTTGCTGGTTTTTCTTATAATGGCAAGTTAAAAATAAAGAGAGTGGAAAAAATGTCAAGATTAACTCCAAATACTATCTGGAACATACTTTATCGCCAATTTTTCTGAATGAAATACCATCGCTTTAGCCACAGTGCCATCAATCTGTGAGACTCCATCAGGACAAAGCTAGCAGTCACACATCAAAATCCACTGTAAATTTCTAAAAGAAATGGAACAAAAAACTGGTATCAAGGCAATACCCTTCACTGATATCCCTACTAAATCTCCCGATGTATCACATATGGATTTTTGTGCTTTCGGACTTTTAAAATCTGCATTATCCAAACGTCGTCCCAAAACCCTTACAGGACTCTGGAAAACTGTTCAGGAGGAATGGGATAAAATACCTCTTCTGACACTTCAAAAGGCATTATTATCCTGGAAATTGCGGTGTCGAAAGATAGTTCAGAATAAGGGATGTCAAATGGAACATTTAAAACACAAGAATTTTATGTAATTTAGTTTTGTGAATACAATATACATCGTCTAAAAAATGTGTGAACAGCCTCTGTATAGGATCGTAAAGCTGCAGTAGAAGATTCCCCATTCTGATAGTACAGCTTAACTAACAGTGCCTTTTCTGGTAACGTCAACATGCTGCGATTGCTGCTGCATAGGACCATAGGAAATGGGTCACAACTGCAATTTCCGGGCCACGCCCTCTATTGCAGACTTTCAGATGGTAAGCAGAGGGAAACCAATAGAAACAGAGTATAGAAAAGGAGTAAAGTGATAGGATCGCTGCTAATCCGTGAGTTCATAGTATAAGAAAAAGTGAGTAAGCATCTTGCAGGGTAGTAGCTTGGAGGGTCTACTATCGATGCTGAGATGAGCAATGATAGAGGAGAAAGTTTAAATCCTCCTTTTATAGACGATTCTCATGCAGCGTCACTGACGTTTTGCTGTCCAGTTCCATCTGTTGGCCATTTTTTGAACTTTTTTTGTGGTTACAATAAAACCCCATCTCATTCCAAGCATGTGTGTCAATTTTTACCGCTCTACCTACATTATTCCGTGAATTATTACTTTTTCAAATGTATACTGACTTTCTGATCACCCGGTATACTAAAACGTGGTTGTCTTATACCAGAAGTTGTTATTTGAGTCGTGGGTCCTTGATGCTTTGGTAACAAAAGCTGGATAGTGAAGCACAGTAGTTGTACTGGTGGCGCCCGTGAAGAACGACAGAAAGAGATGGATACTGGAAGTTGTATTTCCATGTACATGATCACTGTGAGATTATAGCGTTGACCTAGTGTTCGCTCGTCGTATTTCGGATATAGGGAGCTCGGTACAAATCCCAATAAGCGTCACTGAATGCCTTCGTGCCTACGCCGGGTATGAGCACGATAAATACGTATTCTAGAAAGTCTTTCTCTCTATAGGTAATGGATGTATGAGTGTAAGAACCTTCCAGATGTCGCCCCTAAGTTAGGTGGGGGGGATCGGACAAAATTGTGGTGGCAGAGGTTCCAATTGGACTCCGACCCTTGTGGTGCCATAAAACTGGAGCCGTATACTTTACCCCCAAGTCTTCTATGACCTGGTCTGGAATGTTCCGGTCAAGAGGCAAAAATAAAAGCAGCATAATTATATAAATTTGTTCAATAAAAAACTTTTAAAATATCTTTGTTTTCTTACAGTATGAATGCCATGAATATCTAAGAGACTTTTTTCAGCACAAGCCAAATATTTAAATTAAAAATACCGACAAGTCTCAAGTAAAAGACGTGATGAAAATGTTACTTGAATATATTTTATTTGCGGTCTTTTCTTTGCTTCGCCAAAATACCACATTTAAATATTTTCTCTCCTTGGAGAAACATTTAAATAATTTTTTGGCATTTATTTTTGCTGGAGTGCTGTAAATTTATTTGCCCCGTATCTCTTTAAATAATTCTAGTTTGCTGGATAGTAGGGTTCAGTGATGTAGATTAAATTCCGAGGTCTGTTTTTTTTTTCAGCTTTTAACTTGCTTTATCTTAAGTATATGTAAATATATTCTTTTTCTATTTTATCACAGGGCAAAGAGTGAACAACATTGATTTATCGCAGAAAATATATTTAAATTAAATTTAAATATTATGATTTTATTTACCATTTAATTTTATGACTATAACGTGAGCGAAATTACCTTGTATGCATCTCAGAGGACTCTTCAGCACAACTCCTAAATTTCTTTAAAAAATTTCTTGAAGTTTAAAAAGCGCATCGAGTTATCATATGAAGGACAAGTTGAATACCCGTGCTTCGCAACGGAGTTCATTCAAATTAAATGCAACAGTCAATGTATGCAATTAATTCCAATATATATATATATATATATATATATATATATATATATATATATATATATATATATATATATATATATATATATAATAAATACAACGGTCAATGTATGCAGTTAATGCCAAATATATATATATATACCGGGTGCGTCATAAATTCATAAGTCATAAGTTCAAAAATTCATAATAAAAGAAGCAATGCTCTGAAAATTTTTCTGTTTGCGCCAATAAGATCAGAGGGACATTGAATTTTTTTCCATGTAAAAAAAAAAGAGTTTCCAAAAGTAACCGAAAGAGGGCGCTTACACGTCATACTGAGCGTTTTATGTAAATCAGGCGAACTCGAACAGAAAATCAAAGAGATCACAATAACATCAGACTGTGAATTTATTTTAAAGTAACAGATGTTCAACATTACTACCAGTACAAGGTAATAGGCAAGTGAGGCGCGTCACTAAGCCCATTACAGCTGATTGAGTATTAATGGCAGCTACTGCCTGTCGAATGACATTTTTCAGTTCCACCAAAGTGGTTGGGGAGCCCCGGTACTTATAAACTTTAAGTACCCCCCCCTCCCCCCCCAACTAAAAATTTGCCGGGGTCCAGTCTGGTGATCGTGTGGGCCACTGAACCTTACAACCGTGACTTATAGAACTCGGTGTTCAGTAAAAGATTCCAACAGGAAGGTCTTGATATCACATGAAATGTGGGGCGGGGCACCACCCTGCATGAAGGTGACAATTGGTAATGCATGTCTTTCCTGCAATGCAGACTTAACGTGGTCACGCAAAAGCGCCCTCTTTCGGTTACTTTTGGAATTTTTTTTTTTGCATGGAAAGAAAATCCAATGCCCCTCTGATCCTATTCGCGCAAACAGAAAATTTTTCCGAGCATTATTTCTTTTATTATGAATTTTTGAACTTTGCACGAATTTATGACGCACCCGGTATATATATATATATATAAATTGTAACGGATATTTTTATAGACAAAATAATGTAGAAGAAAATATTAAAATTAAATACAGAGGTCTATATATGCAATTAATTTGTATGTTTAATATCCATAAAACATACTAATTTGAATTAAATTCTTAAAAAACTTTCATCTTAATTAGTTTAGTCGTTAAATTTTATATTTTACCGTATTTCAATATTTCTTTTGTCAATTTATTTCGTTGTTATGCACGTGACGCAAAATTAATTTAAAGTATCACCAAAAAGAAAAGAAACCACGTGATGAGCATTTAATAAATTAAATTCTAAAAATTAATATTTAAAAATCCACCAAAAATCAGGAAATGAAGGTAAAGATTCGAAAAGGATTTCATTTTAAAGGAAATTTTATGATCTTTCTCGTGATATAAATTTTATAACCCTCGGTTTATTATTTTAAATGCAAACTTTAAAGAATGTTACAAAAAGAGCTTAAAAATTTAATTTTTAAAAAAATCTAAGAAGAATTTTTCAAAAATCTCTCTCAGTGCAGCCCTATACTATAAGAAAAATTGCCATTCAAAATTTCAGCCCTTTAGGTCCAGCGGTTTGGTCTGCGTGTTATCTGTCAGTCAGTTAGTCAGTCAGTCGGTTACGGAACTGTTTTATATTTACAGATTGAAAACAACAATGATAACTCGAATATCATTTTCGAAGGCATGGAGGTACAATAGGACACTTGTTTAAAAAAATAATTCAATTCTACAGTTACGGTTAGTACTTTATTTACGTAAAGTAATATACGTAAGTATTATAATCGTAATAATTACTACCTTATATTCAGGCGTTTCCTAAAAAAATGCTTGGAAGTGTTCGCACGTGTAGATACATTCACTTTCTTTTCTAGGCCTGAGGTAGCACACTGGTAGTGCGTTGGGTTGGGAAATGGAAATACTCGGTTCGAATGCCATTGGATACCGTTTAATGCCCCTGAATTCCGTGTTTAGGCCAAATATAAGACCGAAAAGCTCTTCTATGAGGTCAGAAAGGGTGGGAGAAGGTACGATGCCCCCAGATGTCAACCCTGGGGGGCTGCTCGGGCAATATTGAGTTGACATCTGACTAAATTGGACTCCGACCCTTGTGGCGCTATTCTAAACCGGAGTCGCACCCTTTAGTCCGAGGGCCTACATGTGGTCTAGAAACTCCGGCCAGGGGCATATCGTTTTCTTTCTCAATAATTTTTAACGTTTTAGCCACTTACCTTCAAACTTCAGGAATAGAAATATCACCATTATATAAACATAAAATGCACGAGCTTCTAATAAAATCAAAGGTAAATAAAAACTCACAGTTATACTCGTATAACACTGAAATTAATATCCTTCCGCAATGAGAAAAATATTTTTTCTACTGTTTAAATTTCTCATTTAACAATAGATTATCAGAATTAAAATTTCATCGTGGCTTATCATAGAGAATTTTTTTTTCATTTCACGTTACACTAAGTTGGACCCATTATTTAAAAAAAATATAAGTCTTTCCATTTCAAACACACGTGGGCTCATCAATTATTTTACACTTATTTATCTTAACGCCGGTCCTGGGAAGCGTCTTAAAACAATGGTTTGTAAAAATACATTTCCCAATTACCTCTAATCTTTTGAAGTTGAGATTTGCGAAATTACTTGAGAAAATAAAAATATAGATATATATTAAAAGTGAAATCCGATTACGAGGCACTAAAATTATGTTTGATGTTTAATTAAATTTTTGAGCTTTGAATTTATATAAAAAATGGCGTTGTCAAGATTTAAAGTATTTAGTAGCTGGCTGATAATAGAGATTATAAAAATAGAGACGTTTGACGGAATAAATAATTTCAATGCCCTAATCTATTGAAATCTTGAGATTATTTTAACGCATGTGTTCATTTTGCGTAATGCGTTTTCACTTAGTTCTTTTCGTTAAATTTTATTTCCAAAGTAGAATAAATCTTTCAAATTGCGTTACAAATTTTGCTTTCGCTTGAAATTGTCAGACAATTTCAAACAAAGCCACAACTAGTAGCGCTATTGTCATTTTAATATATAGGATTTATTAAATATTAAAAGGATACATGATTATTCGTAACAAACTTGCTGCAAAATTTCAAAAGTTTTTTAGTTCAGCTTATCCTTAAAAAGTGTTCTGTTTATTTTGTCAGGAAGGGAATTTATAATGAGATTTCCTCATAATGCCCTAGGGCAAATTCGTACAGTGAGGCGACCTACAATGGGGGAGTTAGATATAAGGCATTTTAAGTTTGCCTTTGACAGGATTTTTGCCTCTGAATAAAAACCTTAGAAGTCTCGGTCCGCGATCTTAAGTGTGATGTGTACTAACCTGCTGGATTTGTTCACTTCAGTATTAACACATGGAGAAAATTTGTCCTGGGATTGCTGACTTGGAGTTAAAGATTTTTTTAAATTGTACTCCGTAATAGAGGAAGAAATTTTACACCTTGGGACATTTTTCGTTTTTTTTAATGCAAATAATTTTTTTAATTTAAATTATTTTGGGAAAAAATCTGGCCTAGTGTGTTTTAAACGCTCCTAAATTCCTTTGGTGGGCGAAATATATGAAATGAATCCTGTTGCAAGGTGCAAAATAGTTCAGACAATCTGATAATACCATTTTTATTGGATTATCAGAATTTATGTAGCTGTCAATAGTAGACGAATTTTCTCCATAGGTTAACATTGTGGTGAGCGAATCCAGTAGTGTTTTATACACAGCAGCCTTAAACATTCGTCAAATTGTGATTTCATTAGGATTAAATTCCTTGTTTTTTCTTCCTCTGTTAAACATCGCAAAGATATTCCTATGATACTTGGTTCATTGGAATTTTTGGTGAACTTGAAAAAGCTAGATAGGTAAATCTGTCAAAGTGATAACAATAAGATCTTAATGCTGATAACAATGATAAATTTTAAGAAAATCTGCGTGCTTGATTATGTCCGCGCTGTCTAGCGCGTGATATATGACATTTTGAATTTATCTTTTACTAGAATAAAAACCTCAATAATGTTATTTATAAAAAAATGGGCTAATTTGAGTTTGTACAGGAGGTTGCCCACCAAGAGCAGCCAGATATGAGACCTTTAAGATTTTAATTTCTAGGAAATATATCTAGGTAATATTAATAATAAAAATTAATTTAAAAGCTCGAGGGCTTAATAATCAGAGCCCAAAACCCAAAGGGGTTCTTATTAGTATACATAGGTCCGTTTTTATAATGTTTGGTATTAGTTTTTACCAATGAAGACTTCAAAACATGAAGATTCTCGCAATTTTTGCTCGTTATTAAAATTTTAACGCAATTTCTGCCAGATATGTTATTACAAAAACTTGATGAAATACTGAAATGACATTTAAGTAGTTTTGAAAGTATATATTACTGATATATGCCTTCCCATAGGAGTTCAGATTTTGTGTTTACGAAGCGCTTAACACAGAGTATACATTATTCTGGAGAAAAGAGTATAGAACCATTAATTTTGCTTTAATCCTTTTGTTAATCATCATGGATTTTCCCCGTGATTTCCATATATTTTGATCCGGTGTTTTTATGTGTTATTTGGTGATCAACAGAATGCTGGAATTCTTTGGAGTCCGCCAGCAAACATAGAATTCTCGAAAGAAACAAATAATCATCGGAAAGAAATAATTAAAATATAAGTATGTGAGGTCAACACTTTAAGATAATCACACTCATAAGTTAAACTCATTTCACTGGGAAAATCTCAACGCTTGTCTTCAAGTGTCGTGGCGAAGGTTCAGTTCCCACTCCTGCCCGACGAACGTCATAATTTAACCTTTGTATTAAAAGATACTACTTTCACTCGTTTTTGAAGTCCAAACCCTTTAGCGTCCATAATAAATCCTCTCCGTTTAATTATGAAGCGGTGCTGAAAAATCAGAAAAATACTATTTGTCTGCTTAATCTACCAAAGTTTTCTTTTCAAAATCATTCTTATTTAATAATATAATTTAATAATTTGATTTCAAAGCTAATTTCATCTATTTCTATTGTGTTTTGTTAGTTTAAAACATAGCTTTTCAAATTCCCCGAAACAATTCTAATTTAAGAGGAAATGACATCTACATAGGCCTGCTCACTGCTTTGTTGAGCGCAATAAAAGAATTTTCGATTTGTATGACTCATTAAATTTAGATAAAATCATCAGGACTTCGCTTGTTTCCAGCTGCAAATAAAGAAACACTTCGGTTAAATTTTAGAAAAACCAGCTTTAAAAGTATGGTGAATGCTTATTTTAATGGTAAGAAAAGGAAGTATTCACGGGAGAATTTATTTACTAACTCAGTTCCGTTTACTGAAAGCAGGAATCGAACTGGCGCCATTTCAGTGCCAACGTCCGAGTTACTTAATCATCTCTTCTGTGTAAGGCTATCTCGTATTGTGAAATTCATAATATGTCAGAAATTTTTCTGTAAATTTTGATTGCAAAATATTATTGTAACATCTAAGTCCCTCTGACAGCCAGTCTAAATAGATAATGTCAATTATTCCAGAAATTCCAGAGTCTACAGTATAGAGTACCGACAGTTACAATGGAAAAAAATTAGAGTGCTACATGAAAATGTTGTCAGTTATTTGCAGTACTAATTTATACCAAAAAAATTTTTTAAATAAAATTCAGGCAGTATCATTTAAATCTACATACTTTGTAGATTACATAGCCATGTAAGCACCAAATATGCATTAAAAGTAAAGGTATTGCGCTGATTATTCATTATTTTAGACATTTAGAAATGGAATTAGAAAAGTGACAAGGCGGTAAATCTAGTTGAAAAGGAAATCCCTGTCACATAAATCTTCAAATGCCTGAGACATAAAGTGTTCAAGAAATTCCTGGAATTCCTCGTAATTTACTCTGCTGTTCGTAATACATAGACTGTTTGTAGCCTCTATGGTTATAAAAGCTGAATGCCTTGACGTACGCCAGAACTTTCACTGAATATTTTATATATTCTTTATGAAATGCTTATATCATATCATATAACACTGTGTAAGGCATCATACACGTATTCGTTATAAACACTCTTAATATAAAAGCTCATGCATGAAATTCATATTGTAGTTAGATTTAGACACATTCAAGCTCAGTTCTTTCCCTCTCGTGAGAATACACCACAGAAATAGTGTTCCGTTCAGGTATTCTTTATTCCTATCTGAAAGTAGTTTTCAAATTTCAGTCGCTTTTGAAGAGATTATTTTGAAAACTTTTGTCGATAGCCTCTCCTCATAGTTGGTCGAGAAAATTTCATTTCTTCAATAATAAGCTACTAAATTTAATCTTCTTTCGATAGATTTCCTTTACGAAACATAAATTCTGATAGATAACTTGTTAAACGCATTTTTTAGCGCATGTTTTACTGACATCCAGATGAAATTGATTCTTACCAGACACTATTGTATATTATACGCTATTTTTACTTTCCTCTAATTTAAACCAATCGGAAACTTTTAAATTATTCTAGCTTTTTTCATCATCTCTTTTAAGTATCCAAAATTTCGGGAATGCTTTAAGTATTTCTTAAAGTAAAAGATATTGGCTCAAAAAATATATTTTAGCAACTAATCATATAACACTGTGTAAGTTTCTTGAATATGCTGATATATTAATTTTAATAAACCTTCTTTTTTCTTGCATTTCTCTAATTTTAGGGTTGGTTGGTTAAGAACACTATATGCAACTTGTGCGACATGAGGGATAATTACACCAGTACCAACAGTATAAAACCAATTTCGGACAACTAAAAACATCCGTGCCAAAAGTGAGAATTGAAACCACAGTCGCTGAATACCAGCACCCTACAATACGGCTATCGTTTCGATTGCTAATTTTTGAAATTTAGCAATCGAAATCTTGTATCTTGCAAATTAGTTGATTTTTGTAAGATACAAGAGTTTGTATATGCCTTCACACACACACACACACACACAATTACACTAGGGCTACAATTACACTAACAACCCTTCTGGGCATACTTTCAACAAGGTTTTGATACCCAGCTATGGGTATTTGTGTCCATTTCTGCTGCAAGAATGTCACCAACTCAGCTGAAGATTTCGGACGTGGTTCCCTGGTCCTTAAATGTCACTCTAACTCGTCCCACAATTGTTTTATGGAGTTTAGGTCGGGACTCTGAGCAGGCCAAGGAAGACGCTTTACATCCATATCTTGATACCACTGCTTAACGAAGGCTGCAACATGACATGGAGAAAAAAAGTCACTAAGTTCCTTTCGTTTCGACATATTGCCACAATTTCGCACAGAACTAACGACGTTACTATTTCTCGTATCGTATTTAACCTCAACAGGTCACGTGCGAGCACTGGATTTGAATTAAATGCGACATGCAGTTGGATTTTATGCAAATCCACTGGCGTCCGTTCCATTATTGTTGGGTAGTATATATATATATATATATATATATATATATATATATATATATATATACAGTGGAATCTCGATCGATCGTACCCCGAACGATCGTTTTCCCGTATGCATAGTTTATTTCACACAGTCCCGAATAAATTCCATAGAAAACAAGCAAAAAACAGTCCGCATGGATCGTTCCTCGATCCATCGTTTTCCCGCAATATTCGTTCAGAATATCGCAGCTTTACATTAATTTATCGGATCGAACGTTTTTTCATAATAACTGAACCTGAAATATAAATGTCTGGATTGAGCTAGAATGACGCTCTAATTAAACAATGAGCAGAACATTTGAGATGCATGGTCTCGTATTTTTGTTCTCTCATGTTTCGCCTGGTTTCGCGTTATCGTACCACTCCCATTATTTCTTCGTCGTTGGTGTTTCTTAAGTCTTTAGCCCCTGGCGTATCGTATTTTTGGAAACTCATTCCAAATTCTCTTACTATTCAACCTTTCTGTTCTTACCAGTAATGGCTCACAGTCAGCCGACCTGAGAGGTTCCTGCTGTCGTCTGGCTTTTCTCTTGGCCTTGGGATTGAGGCGCCCTAGTGTTTGGTCTAGGGTGAGAAAAGTTTCTGATTGCTGCAGTTCTACACTGGACGATGAGGGTAGGGTTTCAACCGGAAGCAGAACTTCCTGGTGGTCTTATGTCGGACCTCATCCAGTGCAATGGGATGGTTCTAGTTACAAACGATTCACGGCTGACGCTTCTTTATACTCTCACACAATAACCGATACCGAAAGGAATGCAATTTGCAACACAGGAAAAATATTGTTTACTTGTGGAGAGAAAACCGCCAAAAAACAAACGAAGATTAAATACTTTTATTTGAATCAAAATTCCTGTGTATCTACGTGTATTTCTTTTTATTATTATTATTATTATTATTATTATCTTGGATTTCAGTGCAAATCTTCAATTACACTACAGGTATGTATGCATTTATGTATGTGAGTAAATATATTTTAGGGATATCAAACTTTAAGGAATGTTAATAATCTTTTGTATGTTCCCGCATCTATCGTTTTCCCCCATCCATCGTTTAGTTCAGTCAGTCCCTTCGAAAACGATAGATCGAGATTCTACTATATATATATATATATATATATATATATATGTGTGTGTATAATTATATATATATATAGGGAAACCTCTCTATGGCTGTCAGTCAAGGTTCTGAAAAAAAGTGGCCGTTCTGGGGTCGTGGCCGCGAAAAAATGGTTTCTTCCATAGCATTGGCTCTATGGAGTGTTTAATTGGTTCAGAACAAAATATGGCCGTTTAGAAGGGTTCCATTATATATATATATATATATATATATATATATATATATATATATATATATATATATATATATATATGCGAGTTTTAATTCACTTTTCATTTTTTTTATTTACCTATGACTTGGTACCAAGCATAAATCTACGTATACTGCGAGCTCAGACCAATATTTTGATCCCTATTTTTTCTTATTTGGTTCTGTTCTTTACTTAATTTTGGGTGATATGAGATCGCATCTACTGATGATAAACAAATACATATAGTATGATATTTTTCCCTTAGATATCATGTCATGATGCAGTGCTGGCATCCCCATCCAGATGAAAGGCCGAGCTTTGCGACCATCATCGAGAGACTTGGATACTGCTTACAGGTAAGTTCGAGCAATGTAAAATAAATTCCCGTCAAAACCCAATGCAGTGAATGACTAAATATATGAAATTTCTAGGATCCAGATGTGATTAACGCCCCTTTACCAATTTTTAACCGAGCCCCATCGATGGAACGAGATGCTACTGTAATGAGGCCTGTTGAAGACGAAAGTGGAGGATGCTTGCAGGTGAAGTGTTCTCTCCCCAGCCCTTTTAACAACGAATCTTATTAGTATTATCGTGCTAGTTATTAAGAAAACTAAGCCCCAAGTCCTATCTCTTGTTTGCTGAATTAAAACTATTGAAACATCATTCAAACAAAAGGCATATGAATAGACAATCTCCTGTTTAGGTTTTTATAATCCCTCATATGCGCAAAAACATTTAAAGTGTATATTAGCTTTAACTTAATATAAAAAGTGTATATTAGCTTTTATTATTAAGTGTTACTTAATAATAAAAGTGTATATTAGCTTTAACTAACATTATAAATGGTTTCCCATAATGTCTGAAAGGCATCATATCAAGTACTAAAAATCATCTTTTCTAGAAAGGAATATTTTTTTTCAGAATTATTCTTTTCTAGAAAAGAAGTGTTTGAGCATGCCATGTTTCAAAAACTTCTTATCAGAAATGTACACTTTATTCTTTTTTATATTTATCTTAAATGATAAGAGTAAATCTTATGATCTGGGTGTAAATCTGGGTGTAGTTTTTCGAATATTTATGACGTATTATGCCACACTGCCAATCAAAAACCTTGTAAATATTTACCTAACTTCTGCTAAGTCGCAATTGGATCGCAAATGGAAAATTATAACATAACACCATAGAACCTGATATTCCTCAGCGTCCGAGAAAAACTTGGAAGCTTGAATTCGTCACTGTAATAATTTATTTTCTTAAGGTACTGTAACGTAATTTTTTACCCTTTTCTACCCAGTAGAAAAACATTACATGTCTCTTGAGACTATTTTTACCGGATGAGGCCGTATACCACACGTCTGGGACCAATGGAATTCGTTTACATGAACCCTTTAAAATTTGCATTGCACATTATCCCTCTGCTTTTTATAGAGTAGATTTTACTGGCTGTTGTTTGTTGCATACGGAGTCGTGAAAATCATCCATACTTCATATTTTGAAATATATTTTCATTTTGTGGTAATATTACAGTGACAGCTTGTTTATTCATATTAACCAAAACTAAAGTCATCATATTTATTATATATTGATAACCAAACAATATGTTAAGTTATTTTAAATTCACTGTTTTTTACGAATATGTTTTGCCGTTTTCTATAAAAACATTCCTTTTAAGTATTTACGTTGAACAAATTCTCAATTTAAAAGTTTTCCTTGATTTAAAGCATCATCGTACATCTTTATACATCATAATGAAAGATTTAAATAATGATTTCAAATTAGTATCCCCAGAATTTTATTTTTGAATAAGGATTTTAAGTAAGTTACAGTAATTTCTACCTCTAAAGTAAAAATTACTTTTTTTAACTTTTAATCATTGATTTTTCTATTTATCTCATTCCGTAACTTCAAAGAATCAAAAGCTCAAGCTCTTATCTCTTTAACATAGAACGTACACTAAAAGCTTATCTCTTGAACCTCAATTAACAGATAACATTGTCCTTGATCCTATTAATGCCTACATGTAGCTCCTCCCTTCCCCATACTCATCTAAAAACACCTGCTTTAGGTCCAAAGACCGGATCCAGGTCTCCTGTTGTCACCTGGCTCTGAAGACTATATGATACCAAATCAACAGTCCTCATACAGTTTAACAACTGAACTCCAGTCCAGTCCTAGTCAGGGGTCGGCCGACCAGCTACTGGAGTTGGAGGAACGAAGCAAGTCTCCCTCAACAAGACCTACGGTCTGGGAGACCAATTTCATAACCCCCGATCCTCCAGTCGGACGAAAACCTAGGGGATCTTCACATCCCCCTATGAAACGACAAGATGGTTACACCGAGGTAAAAAAAAATATAGTATATTCCTAGTGATATTGCTTAAGGCTGTTGTGTACTAACCCGATTAGATTCACTCATCTCAATGTTAACCTATGGAGAAAATGTGTCTACTATTGACAGCTACATAAATGCTGGTAATACAATAAAAATGGTATTTTCAGATAGCCTGAACTTTTCTGCGCCTTGCAACAGGATTCATTTTATAAATTTCGTCTACCAAAGGAATTTAGGAGCATTTAAAGCACACTATACCAATTTTTTTTCCCGAATAATTTAAATTTAAAAATATTATTTGGATTTATTTATTTTTTATTTATTTTTGAAAACAAAAAATGCTTTAAGGTGCAAAATTTCTTTCTCTATTGCGGAGTAAATTTGTTTTTTAATCTTTAAATCCGAGTCGGCTATCCTTGGATAAATTTTCTCCATGGGTTAACATTGAGGTGAGTGAATCCAATAGGGTTAGAGCACAGAAGTCTTAACAGATTTCAGACTTTACAAAGATTTTAGAATCAGACATAAAACATCAGGCAATTAAAAGCATGGGTTTATAGCAACAGTTTTAAAAGCCAGTGATTGAGATTATTTGTTGATAAATTTGGACAAAAGGTTCTTTTACATAAAAAGTTTCTTTGTATTTGCTTCATATCAATAATTAATATTAACTATTTATGTTCGAATCTATTTTAAATAACGAAATTTTTAAAAAAGTGTTCATAAGATAGTGTAGAAAATGAAAAAGGAAATGTTTTTATATCTGCATCTGGTTTTTTAATAATCCGAAACTAATCCAAGTTTATTCTGAAAGATTTTGGACCGACATGAAACAGATGATATAAAATATTTTAGCTAGCATTTTTATACTGTTAACGTAACTGTCGTATATGTCTATCCATCATTTACCTTCTGGTCTGCAATGAAAAGATAGCATTTGATCATTAAGAATTCTAAATTTTAAAATTTCTCTTAGGAAAACTTTATCGGTATGACAATATGTATATATACAGGTCTGGTTAGAAGTCTGTATAAAATAAATGGGTTACAAATGTGTCGTTTTTTCTTTTGTAATTTGTTTTCTTTCTCAAGACTTTATAAAAATTCCTTTTATAGATATTTTCTAGTTTTCAGAATTTAGTTATTCTCGCTGCAAAATCCAAAAATATCGACACCGAAATCCTCATTTAGTAACGTTTCATTTGCAATTATTGCTTCTTTGATATTCTTTCTTCGTCGTTAGGTACCCACCGAAGACACCGAATCTCATCTGAAAGAGGACGAAGAAAACGGCCTCGACAAAATACAACAAAATGGCTACGTCGCCTCTGGGGCAGCAGCTCGGAAAAATGCTACCCGCATGTCCAGCATTAAATCCCTGGACGATCTGCCTGTAGCACCCAGAGTAGGAGAAAATGAAAACAACCTGAAAAACCCCGACAATACCTCCTCAAAACACCGATCTAATCTTTCACTAGATCCCAGAGCCCTCGTGCGACAAATGAGTGGCAGCGAACCGACCAATCTGCCGCCCAACAGGTACGTGAACGTTGATGTCAACTGTAACACAGGGGACAGCAATTCTTCCTTGACCAGAATCGGACTGGCAAACAGAAATAGCGTCACCGGACCCTTTGATGGTTACTCAGGTGTGAATCCCGTTGCCTGAACACTCGGAGGAAGGATATGGATTCAGCTGAATCTAGTCGCTAAAAACTATTATTCATATGGTACCTGACGGGTTTGAAGGGTGAAGATTTCAAAACTTGTTCACATGCTTTTGAAATAGTCACCACTTTCGGTGGTTCGTTCCGATATTCTCCACTTTCGAAAGATTGTGGAGAATGTCAGATCGTTACCATGCCACTCAAAAGCTTCTGTTCATTTATTTAGAACCTGAATGAAGCGAAGAACTGATAGTTTTGATAAACGACTTGTACAGTTTCGAATGATGTACTGGATATAATGTCAAAGTTTTATCAAGTTGAGAGATGGGAACACTTTTAATGGTGTATTTTGCGGAGGAAACAATGTGGACTACAGATTTCTACGAAGAGATTATTCATCCCAGTACTCTCAAAAGATGCTCAACCATGTCTTATGCCATGGAGCTATTGATGAAATGTATACTTTTGTAACAGTCGCTTTTCAAATTTAAGTTGGGAACTTTTATCTCATTTATAAATTGATTTTAAAGATTTCTTGTATAAACATTATATGTAACGTGTATGCATTTGAAACTACAATTTTGAGTGCCAAATTGTTCCAGTTAGAAATTTTATGTCACAAAGTAGTGTGGAACAAATAGTTTTTAAGAAATAATTACTGGTTGTTGGAGAACTTAAATCACCTCATGTCTCGAGACATTGAATGTATTTTTAGTGTTGACAGTATTAAACCATATAACAGCTCTCATATTTTATTACCAGAAAAGTTAAGTTTACAACAGATTTTGTGCGTGATAGATGTTCAGTTACAAGCATAATAATCTTCTGGTCACTGCAATGAACGATGTACAATACGCAAAGTTGAGAATTTACACTCTAGTGCAGTTTTACTCTGATAAAGTATTTTGTTTAATATGAAATTTTAGATTCTGGCACAAATATTTAGTTTAATAAATGGTAGATAGAATAATATGTAAAACGTGGGCTGCCTAGAAAGCTAAAGGCATTTTGAGCTTATGTAAGTACATTCCCTACGTTCATATCCTGTACATTTTCAAAATCATTATTAAAAAAATATCACTTGTTGGTTAATACTTTTCAGTTTATGCATATAAATGAAGTGGCCATGAGACGAAAAGTTAAATTTCAATTTTTTTAAATTCTGACAGTCTGTTGTACAGTTTACGGAACAAATCGAGACAGTATCTCGCCTTGGATACTTAATTATATCTGAAAGGATTATGAAAGAAAAGAAATGAAAAATGAGTTTCTTTTAAAATATTAATATCAGATAAATTTCAATGGTAGAGTCTTTCTTTATAAATGAAATTATTTTTATATTTATATGAATGTAAATATATTTAATTTCTAGGTACTTCTTTTTAATTGGAATTTGGTATATTTTGTGATGAAGGTTTAGTTAAGAACGATTACTTCCGAAAAGTGTGCTACGTATACGATGGGTGCTTTATTTAATATTATCTAAAATCATATATCAAATTTGTGTTTTTTTCAATTATTAAACATAGGAAATAAACGTCTGGGAATTCTGCATTTAAATAAAATCCATCAGGTAATGGAAAAATAATCTGTTATAACTTAAAACAGCCATGCATGGGAGCTAACAGATATGCTGTTATAAAATCTTTGAACTTATGCTCTGGTCTCCCGATGCATTTGAACTCTTACAGGTAAACACAGGTATCGTTCAGTGGAAAATGCGTACATTTTACACCCATATATTTAGCAGAAATAATAAAAAAGACGCGTGTGAGGAAAAAAAGGAAAGTTATAACATTTATCATCTGATAAAAAAATAGCATAGCAGTTCTTGAACGTTTATTGTCGTATTAGAAAATCATGTGACTTTTTTCTTTTTTTTTTTTTGGTCAAAAGACCCTGAGAGTAAGAGATATTGCTGACTATCTACTAATAAAAATTAAAAGGCGACAATTCATTCTTGATTTTTTTTCGAAATTAACGTAATTCTCAAAAAAAGCCCTTAAATAACTTATAGTGTTAAATATGCACTTATGTAATAGCTCTCTTAAAATTTGTTCAGCAAAATGAAGTTTTACAGAAATTCTAACATTTACGTGATTTTCTTTTTAAGCACATTTTTACGTTAATTGATATTAATATTTTCAGAAATAATATCTAATTTAGTTTTCGCGGTAGCGAAATAGCTCATTGTGTATTTTCTTTAACATAATTAATAGGTCACACTATAGATTTTTCATCAATGCATGGCATCCAATGATTCCTCCCCAACCACCTGAGAAAATCAAATAAATAGGTCTGAAACTTTTATATAGTACATTTTTTTCTCATACTTATGTTTCTATGTCTATGGACTTTTGCATTTTCTTCATTGTTTAATCATTTATTCCCCCTAGGAGAATATCGTATAACCAATGAAGAAAATTCTCGAAACGTTGAGCCACATGAGAACAAATGTTAAATGAAATGGTTATGTGCGATAACCATTCATCAGTGTATATAGAGAATGTATACATATATACATATATGTTTATTGACACGTCTCGGGAAAATTGTATATTCATTCAGTATGAAATAGTTGGATGAGTGTCTTACGAGAAAAATATATTTATAAAATAAGAAAGGGCTCATCTCATTCCTATCGCTGTAAAATTGATAACTGAGTAAACGTCAATAATTTCGTTAAATTTCATCGCGATTGTTTTTGACTGAACGCAAAATTTTCGGACAGTTTCCATACATTATAAAAATTTGCTGCCAAAATTTAAAGAATTCTTATCGCATTAACGAAAAAAATTGAAATTTTTATCACAAAATCTATAATTTTAATTTAGGATCAAGTAGCGGGCTATTTTTTTTTTGTTTAACACAGGCATTTAAGAAAAGATATGCAATGAAGATTATTTTTTATTATTTTATTCGATATACGATAACATCTTTGACTGAATAATTCTTAACTTTAATTCGCAATACCGAATTAAAAATACTCTTTCTTCTAAACACTGAAAGTATATAAAAATCTAAATACTCGCTTAATCAATTTTAAAATAAATTATGAGATCGTTGAAAAATGTTACCAACAAAGATTTTCAAAGACCTAGCACACATGTGCAAATGAAACTGTTATATTTTGACTTTTCCATTGGAATTTTATTCTTTTTAAAAGATATTTCTACATTTCTTTGAAAATATAGATTCAAGAAATATTTTTAAATATGCATTCATTTAATGTATCTTGAAAATCAATTAAAGCGTTATTTGAACAGCGGGCTTAAAACACCTGACATCGATTTAACGGCTTCATTTAGTAACGAAACGATATATATCTTTCACTTTCAGAGAAATTTGATATGTTCTGAAAGAGAGACTTTCTTTTAAAAAAATAGCATTTATTTCAACTGTCAACTGTCCTAAATATAAATGATATGTAGGAGTGAGAGAGTATCTGTTATATTTATATTAATTGGATGAAATGAATTTTTATGAAATTTCTTTGGCTATTTTATCAAATTACGTTTCCCATAATGCGTTATTAGCCAAGCATTAAACTACCGTATTTGTAGATTTCTAAGATAAATTTTAACGAAGGTGACATGATACTGTTTTTATAAATTTTTATAAGGAACTATATGCACGTTTAAAACTTTTCAACTAACCTCCCATTTTTGAAAGACTGTGATACTTTAATTTTAACTATGAATCATTGATGATAACTATTTAGACAAAATTTTGAAAAGTTGCATCTTATGTTACTAAAAGTCACACAATTGTTTCTTATATTTAGAAAAAGGCATTGAAGTTATTCGGAGAACGGTTTGAAGTATCTTCTAACTCCTTAAAACGAAGGAACTCTGAGCTTTTAATAATGTCCTTGACGTGTGTTGTCAGCATGTAGATTATTACTAAACATTTCATGACAACAGTTATGCAAACATTTCATGACAATAATTGTGTGACAACAATTGTGACAACAATAGGTCTATGCCTCACTGATTCCAGGTGACTCTACGTAAGTGAAGTAAATGAATATTTGAAAGCATTCCAAAAATTAAGATCGCAACGTTTAAATTTTAAGGTTTGTACATGTGGGTAGAGAATCAACAAGAATGTATTTTCCTCTTCCTTATAGCACATATAATAAAAATTATACTTATTTATTTCTAGTCAACCCTGAAGAAATGTGCAAGAAAGAATTAACTCGGTCGCTCTACATCAGATAAATTTTGTGCGAAATTTTAGTTAAGTGAGTTAACGTATTCAAAATGCGAAATCTCTGGGTCAACTGTGCCAATCATATCTCTATCATTACTTAAAAATTGCAAAATGAACTGCAAACTCGAAAGAAATAATATCTTAATTTACAATAAACTATTGGATATAAATTTTAAAAACTTACTTCATACTACATTCTTATAGATGCATAATATTCATATTATCATCAGTTTTACAGCGATATGATATTTTACAGTAATTTATAAAGAAAGAGATTTTGCTATGTAAGGAAGTAATGCTCTTATTTAATGTAAATAAGTTGGTACATATATCTATCTATATAGATTTATATATATATATATATATATATATATATATATATATATATATATATATATATATATATATATATATATATTGAGAGAAAGAGATTCAAGGTATAAATACACATATATTGTGATGTGCTTTGACGGTGATATGTTTCATATTTAGTAATGTTGCTATTGTTTAAATCAAAATCATATTTTCATTAAACAATGTTCTGATGTAATATTTTGTTTGCTACCAGTTGAAATACTTTGTTAAGAAAGATCTTGAGGACTTTTAAGGAAACAATTAATAACTAAATTATCATTAATCTATTTCCTATTTTTCAATATCTGTATAACTAAGCGAAGTTCTTTATGTTTCATTTGCCAGCACAAACAGTGTTCTGTTAAGAGAAACACTAAAAGTGAAACAACTATTCACTTATCTACACATGCACACATGCATGCACACAAACATATATATATATATATATATATATATATATATATACACACACGATTTCTGAGTAAAATCTATGAATTTTATTAAGGAAGCGAATGCATATGTTGAGTACAGAATAATAGATGAAAAATTTTGAAATTAACATTTAATAAAACATTTAGTTAATTCCAGACCGTTTTCTTCCTTATCAGATTTATATATTAATTGCCACGGTACCAATGCAAATGATGAAAGGGAGCTCTCAGTTGAATGGCATATATTTAGCTCTACAGTTATAATTTTTTATATTAAATTAATTATTTTTTCCATCATTTATGCGAAACTCTCACTTATCTCATTGCGTATTATTCTCATCTTAAACGATAACCTAATTATGTCCCACTGTGTCGCTTTTGTTCCTTTACGCGTATTCTGTCGTTTGGTTCAGGTACAAAGACTGGCGGCTCCTGTATTAATTTATTATTATTTTTCCCTTTTAAAACTCTTTTTTCTAGTTCACTTCATTCTATTAATTTTTCAACTGTATTTTTATCTTTAAATTAATTTTTACTGATAACGGCCCAATTTACGACTATTCAATTTGCTGAGAATCATTTGATCACAATTGTCACGTAATTACTAGAGATAAATTCTTTGACCATGGCGCTCCAACAATTTTAAATTCCCTGATCCTTGATCCTTTGTTTTTATGTTTAAAAATGAATCTTTCATTCATTTTCAAAATCTTGAGAAAATAAAATATTTTTTTAGGATGAGATAGGAAAGCGTATTGCGATCCTGCACGATCCTGAAGTCTCTGACACTGAAACTGTAGCGTCGCAAATGATCTCTAAGCAACCAATGTATTAAAGGGGAGAACAGAAAGATTATAGTGTTCCTGTTAATGAACCTCAATTATTTCTTCTATCGTAGGGATGGTTTATAAACTACCCCCATATAAACCTACTATCAAGGAATAGTCCAATTTCTATCGCAAGTCATACATAATGTTACATATTTTCGTAACATTCATCTAGAAGTCATGCACAACCAAAATGTGGTCAAAGAAACCAGCTTCTTTTTTAGAAAATATTTTGCTCGGAAATATAATTTCAATTCCTGTCTGCTTTCATTACGTTTCAGATTGCTTCACATAATACGCTTTGCAACTCCATCAATTCATGTTATAACGTGTGATCGCACAATCGCGTCCACTTTCTGTAGCACAATTTACAAGCAGTTTTGTACTTAAACGAAACTGTATTAATGTAATTGCCTTTCGGAACTTATAACTACAATTGTCATTAATAAAATAAACACGGCATATGGGAAAATCTGTATATTAATTAAGTAAAACTTTTGAAACCTTGTACGTTATAATGTTTTTTTCCGACATTTCCATTGCACAAGAAACACGACTTTAAACCACACTGATTTATTACTATTTCATGGTTTTTTAAAACAGAAAAATATTTATGTAATTTCGAATCAGTCCTTAGGATCTTTCAGTTTTGAATTAAGTAATTATTGAATTCTCTGTATATCGTTACGTTCTCACTGGTCGAAATAACGTGTCTGAGTTCTTAGTCTTAATAACTTTCCAAACACTGGTAGCAGAAAAATTCACTGTACATTACGTCATTCACGCTACAGTCTGTGTTGTAATAAATGTTCCCGTTGTAAAAAAAGAATGTATATCTTGTTACAGAAGTATTATAGTTATCACATTTTATATTTTTTTTATTTGTCTCATATGTTTCATTTAAGACTAATGAAAATCAACTGCAAAATAGAAATTTTTGTTTCTACACATACTTTACGTAAGAAATCATACTGGACTAGTTTCCTATATATATATAAGTTGCTATAAAGGGAAACAAATCTGTTTTATAATGATTTGATTCAAATGTAGGAATACACTGCAGATAAACTGAATTTTTTTTTCAATCCGAGACTCTTTAATATCCATTTTGCTTCCAGAAATTTATGATTAACACATTGTTCACTGGTACCGAGTAAAAGGCCCGTTGACATAGAATCCGTCAGCGTCAGCGTTAAGATTCAGTTGGCGCTGATTGGTTAAATGGGCAATAATTCGTGTATGATTGGTTAAAAATTTTTATCCTGGCGGATTTATGGGAACTGGCCCTAAAATCGTGCTTAAATGCGCAAATGTTTAAGACATTTAGGATAAAGGAAAGTCATACAGAAGGTCGATCGCACTTTATGGAAATGATTTTGATAGTTAAGTTTTATGTATAAATTCCGTATTTTTTTAGGCGATTTGCTTCTATCTGATAGCCATGGTTGTTGACAACAGCTCTAGCTCGAATTTTCCATGAAAGTAAACTTTTTCTTAGTACTGTCATGTCAATTTTACCCCATTCCTCTTGAACCGTTTTCCAAAGTCCGTTCAGTATTCTTGGATGCCGTTTTCCAAAGTCTCGTTTTAATAAACCGAAAGCGGAAAAGTCCATTGGAGAAGTGTCAGGGGATTTTACAGGTGTTTCATTAAGGGGACTCACGACCCTTAAGTCGAGTAAATAAGGCATATTTTCATTACTTTTTGACTCTTTGTAACTATTTCAATTGACTCCCAATTTTTCCAAATTTTATGTATATGATAAATTGATATATTTATTTTAATAAACAAATTTTCAACTCTCAAAATAATTTTAAATAATCTTTTAAAAAAATACTTTAGATATACCTTGTTTTTTAAGTATTTTTATTGTATACTGACTTGCGCGCAGAACTATGAAATTAATTTTACACTTAAATGTATAATTCCTTTTATATATTTAAAATAAATAATTCAAAATACAATTGAACATAAAACATTCAACATTAAAATATTTTTTCCATTTTTTTTAAACTGCTCAAATATACTCAAAATTTCCTTAAATTTTTTCATTAATTTACCCCCGAAAAAATAACAAAATGTGCAGTGATTGCAATAACTCTAGTTCAGACGCATTAAAATAACATGATTATGCAGTGATAAAAATTTCATGGAATTATGTTTCACAGTTTTTGAGATATCAGTTGCGGAATGATGCAAAATTACATTTCGAGAAAAATGAGTTTAAAATTTTTCTTACTATAAACTTGATCAGTAATTAAATATTTAGAATATCAATATCTCCGGAACTAAGTGGAGTATTTTCACGCGGTTTCCTTTATTTTGTTCAGAAATGATCAGGCTTTAACATATATATTTTTTAAAACATCGAATGTTTTAAAGATTTAAGGGTAGTGAGTCCCCTTAAATGGGATACACTGTATTCCTTTTATTGTTCTTTCTTTGCTAAATAAGCGGCAGTTGATTTAGACATGTAACTAGAGGCTTTGCCCACATGAAGCTCAACTTCATCATCAATTCTTCATCAAAATATTCTGCTGATAGTAGAGTGAATTAATTTTGGCTTTACCTGAGACTTTTTAATTTTTAATTTGCCGTTGTAACAAAATCCTGCAACTATCATGAATCCCTTTGGAAACTTTTCTGTACACTGACGAAGCCATTTCGTACGGTCATTCCCGTCAGTTGAGCAATAGAAAATTGATCGTTTTTTATTACAGTCACTTAAATACACCCATGCCTCAACGAGTATTACCAAAAATTTCCATTTTTCAGCATCTAGGTGTTTTTCTATAATTTTCTACAGTTTACTTCTCTTTCAGCTATATTCTTTGGCAAAAGCAGATGAACATTAGGTTTAAACATCTTTTTTAACTTCAAATCTTTATGAATGATTTTACTTACAGTGTCAGAAGAGATTCCTAGTTTCGATTCAATGGATCTTCGAGTTGGTAGATTTTCTTTTAGGATCAGAGACTTCACTTTCTTGAAATTTACCTGCGTTCGAACAGTCTTAGGATGAGGTTTCACGGTCATGTTTTCATTTTTACTTTCAGTTAGACGTTTTTTTTCCTTTCAAATTTAATATATTATAAATACCCTTTTTTGAAGTGCCATAACCGGGATTTTTACACCGCTTTATAATTTGTTGATACGAATATTTCTCCCGAAAAAGCAGTTACGTAACCTTCGAGTCATTTATCAATTTTAGGAACCATTTTCAAAATAAATCTTTTATTTTGCATTCCAGTGAAAAAAAAACAGTAGCAGACGATCATTCTTAAGTTGCCAAATTTTCATCTCAAAATGCAAACGCCAAAAATAAATTACAAAATCTTTTCCATACAGTGCGAACGACCTTCTGTATTGGAGAAATGTTTGATCAACTGAACATTGCTTTTCTTGAAAACTACATTTTACTATGACCTGAATGAGTTTCAGGCACATCCTCCCATTTTATCATTTAAACTGGGATTCTAAATAAAATTGCTGGTCAACAATGTGTTAAAGTTATAGATATTGTGTTTCTCATTCAGAATATTGATGACTTTATTTTCAATCATTTTAAGAATTATCTAAATTCATCATAAAACATTTATATCATTAACCTGTGGAAATGTTAAAATAAGCGATATGAAGGGAGAATATTAAATTTTAAAAAGGTATTTCACTTCATCGTGTGTATATCAGAAGGAATATCGCATTTAAGTAACTGATTAAATTATTCAATTCAATGTAATGTCGGTATCAATAATTTTTTATTGATATACTTATAAACAGAAATTTGTAACACCCAATACCTTCAATTAATACGTTTTTATTAAATAACTGAGTAACACACGTTATAAAATTCTTATTTCTAGAAAATAATGTTTCGTAATTTAATTGCTCAGTATGGGAAAACTTTGTTTAGATAGTATGTTCAGTTAATAAGCATACGTTTAGATAAATGTCACGAGCTTCTATGCGTTATTTGAGAATTTTGGCACTTTTATCTCAAAAATAAACTTTACAGTGATTAAAATGGTTAGAAACTTATTCAAAATAATAAAAACTCCTTCCAGATGAACACACAAGCACTTAACAGAGAAACAATGTATCATACATTTGCACACCTTACATTTTTCAATCTCCTAGAAATCACAGTGCATGTCTTTAATGTCTATGAAAGAGATTTTCTTAGTCTACATTTATTCCTTTATTTGATTTCAATATTCGAAATACAACTTACCCATATATAATGCATGATATAGAAAACTATTTAAAATAGTTTCACTATTATGCTTGTCTAATCGTCATATTAACGGGATGCTTATGATTAGTTCAAACGTGTTGCTTAAAAGTTTATTTCTTGAATGAAAGAATGCATAAAAAAATGTAATCCCTAAAGGATGTTCAACACATTTATTTCTCTATGCATCGATATACCTCTTTTAAAAAATGAAATCCCCTCTGTATAGCAACATAATTTTATTTATCTATTTATCGTAAAATTAGAATGCGAATTCTAAAAAAAAAAGTCAACAATCACATAAATTTTTGTAATTTTTTATTACGGTTTTTTCTGTTTCTTTTTTTTAATATTTTGGCAAATCTCCTTCAGCCAATTTATCTCAAAATTCAGGTCATATTAATTGACATATATTATAGTCTGTTTCATTTATTTGTTTGTACAACCAAAACAATGCATTCAAAGAGGGATTCATTGTAAAAAAGGGAGCACGGAATCTTTTATATTACTGTAAAAAAATGAAAGCTTTTACAAAGCAGTATTATTTTATGAACACTTTGATCGGCTTTAAAGAAGCCTGTAAAAAAATTAGAGATTTGAATTAGAAATTCCTTCTAATGCATACATCAAAACTTAATATTTAAAAATAAGTAAACATAAAGATTACATTTGCAATCTGCTTAACATTGTCAGTTTTATTATATAATTTTGTATAAAAAATAAATAATGAGGGCGATATAACTTCTAGAATTTTAAATTTGTAACGAATGACTTTTCTAATACTTCACTGAATCAATTTTTTTTAACCTCTTCATTGTTTATCCGATTAAAATAAATTTATAGAAGAAATTTTTCGTTGTGAAATGTAAAAGTGTATTTTGCTGTACCTTCTGAGAATAACAAAGAACATATTTTCATGTATTTTAAAAACACATTCTAGTGTTTATTTTTTATAATTTCATGTCTGATAGTTTGACATTTTGATAGCAAACTTCTGCAATGTTTTCAGGTTGTAATCCTACCTTAAGAGTTTTTTTCGTGAAATATTTGTCGAAAGATTTTCTTATCTTTGAAGATAAGCCGTAAGGTAATAATTGGCCCAATCTGAGTTTTGATGTTAACAAATAAAGTTATATTATATAATACGCATGTACAAAGTTATAATATTTTATCACTTTTCGTATTCTCTTATTCATAGTAAACCTCTTATATAATCATTTACTAATAGGAACTAAAATTTCAGTAATATTCCAATCACTCATTACATCCGTGTGATTTACAGTATTTTTTGGTTATTTTTAACGTGTGATTACTTCTGTACCTAATTGATTATCGTTGCATCATCATCCCTATCTCTCTCAACACTGACCTTTGTATTATGAATTCACGAATCACAAAGGAATTGTGCCATGGATCTGTAACATTTGACATTCTAATAAATGTTTGTAAATTGTTGAAACAGAGTGCTCTATTTCATTGTTGTCACTGAACTACACTATTTACCTTTCACAAAGGTATTCAACTTTCTCACATATTGTACAGCTAACTAGAGATATAATCGGTGCCTGTGCTTTACATCAATGGTGTGCGAACTGTGGGTCACGACCCCCACCCCCGGGGGGGGGGGAAATTGAAGGTTTCGCAGATAGTTTGAAGTAAATTTATATCATACTGAATCATTTATTTTTTTAAAAATGCTTTACATTTTCTAAAATTCATTTTTTTTAATTTAAGCCTTTTTATTTTTTTGTATGTTAAAAAATGATATGACATTGTTAAATAAGGTTGCCAACAGTTTTACTAAAAACAAGTGCAGATGATAAGTAAGACATTTTTTTGCTGTTATTATGTAAAATAAATGTCGAGGACGGCGTCTTTCTCTTTCAGACGGTCGCCGTGTTAAAATTCGTTGTTTAATGAAGACAAGTCGATGCTTATTTCCTGGTTTATTAAACACGCCCACACACGCATATAACAATTATGTACAGGGCTCAAGTATGAGCAAGAACATTAAAATACTGTCTTAAGAGCAATGCGAGATACAGAAAGGCCGGTCTCCTGCGAGCACCGCCTACACCCGCGAGCCAAGCTCGTTCTCCCCCACCGTGACCCAGGGGGGTCTCCTTCACACACCAAAAAAAGTTACTAGAGGGCACCAGGCCCTACAATAAATATATACCCAAAATGTAAAGTTTGCTTCTTTTTTATTAACATTTTCCTAATTTTTTAAAAAAATTGCATTTCTACCAAAAAATGTTCATTGGGGGTCGAGGATTTTTAAAATTTAAACTGAGTCTCGGTCGAAAAAAGTTTGCGCACCGTTGCTTTACATTATCAGTATTCCTCTAAATTCAAAGTATTATCCTTTAAAATAATTTTAACCTTCACAGAAAATTTTTAACTGTAAGTTCTGAAAACTGTCTCCTCGATGAAAGTAATTAAATGCCGGAACAGTACTCAGAAGACTTTGAACATATGTACCGGATAAGTACATATGCTCAAAATCTTCTTATTTAACATCCTAAACATTCTAAATATAAATATTCTTACCCACAATACTGTATTAATAAGTATAAATGAGAAACTGCGAAAATGGAAAGCAATTATTCTAGCTGATAGTCATCATTCTTTTCAAAGTGAAAGAAAAAAAATTCAAATTTACAGCTAGAAAGAAAAAAAAATAACAGCGCACGTGTAGTAGCGGAATGGTATAATTCCTCACGGTGTGTAGCCTAAAACAAATATATGATAAAGGCTGCAGAGGCAGGGGTAAATAAGGGCTTGTAAACCAGAAGGTAATAGAATAATAGCTGTCGGTGTGGCCATTGATAGCGATCAAAAGTCTATAAATATTTCAAGATAGATGGTCGATATTTTATGGCCCACAGTAAAACCTTCAGATGATAACGGTCAAAGTGCTATTGCAAATGAAAATTATGGTGGGGAGGTACTTCGTAGACTATGGACAGGAACAGTATAATAAGGAACCAATTGGGGCAGGAACTACTGAGAGAAAAACAGCCCACTGCCCAATGAAAATGAGGGGCGGGCCAGAATGCCCTCCCCGTAAACGGACAATAGCCCCTCCAAGTAAAAGAGAAAAAGGAGAGGAGGTCCATATTTATCTTAGACTTTTTTCTTAGACCTCAGATCATAGAGAGTCTCGACTGCCTCAGAGTCTAGGAGAGCTGCCAGTAACCCGCTGAGATGATCCTGTATATGACGTGATTTTTGGTCCCTGTCGTCGATGCCATCTTTCATCGCTGCATACTTCAGCTGTAGTAAGTGCCTCCCCATAGACTCTAAAAATCATTACTTTTAAGTATAGTTTGCCTCTGCTTCTCAGTTCTCGTATGTAAAATGTTAATATGAAAGAGAATATTGTGCTAGTAGCAATTACACTTTAACTGAATTTTCTGAATTATTAAATAAATGTATGTTAAAGTCCAATGCTCTGTCTTCCTTGCTTGCTCCAACACACGCATGCATCCATTGTTTTAAGGTTATTTAATAACCAATAGCATGCTTGACCCTGAATTTACTTAGACATGTGCATAAATATATTTTATTCTTGCCTCTTAGTCACTGTCTGGTAGTAATCAGTCGGTATTACGGTTTTGCGTTTTTTCGCAGTTTGTAAGGTATACACAAGATTCGATTCACAAGAATCGAACTTTTGAGTGAATTAAAGAAGCTGCTTTAGATATGCTAATTTCGGCATACGCGCTTAGTATAAATACCACGCAGCGTCATTAATGAAAAGGGGAGGTTGTTAAGGTTGAAAAGGTGTTATCCTGCGCTAGTGCTTATCGGGCCAGAAGTTTACATGGCAGTACTGCTGGTTTGACTTACTGTTCGTGAGTATAAAAATATATTGTTCTTGAAAGCTGTGTTTATGCATTCCGTACAAGTAGTACGCATGCTTATTGCTGTAAAGCCAATTATATGTGCAACGAATTCAATAAACATTGTTTCATGTATAAACTGTGTGTGGTTCAAATTCAAATAGAGAGCCACTTCAAATTATATACACCCAGGTCTGGGTAGAAGTGAGCATAGAATCTCTATAAGTTCTCTTGTACTGTGAAACTTCTCTATGGCGGCTAGTAATATTTCCGAAAAAATGTGCCTGGTTTGAGGGGTGGCCGTCGAAAAAAGGCTTCTTCCATAACATTGGATCTAGAGAATCTTTAATCGGTTCTGTACCATTAAAGGCCGTTTAATGGGATGGCCATCGAAAAGAGGCTTCTTCCATAACATTGGATCTATAGAGTCTTTAATCGGTTCTGGACCAAAAAAGGACGTTTAATAGAGTGGCCATCGAAAAGAGGCTTCTTCCATAACATTGAATCTATAGAATCTTTAATAGGTTCTGTACCAAAAAAGGCCGTTTAATGGGGTGGCCATCGAAAGGAGGCTTCTTCCATAACATTGGATCTATAGAGTCTTTATTCGGTTCTGGACCAAAAAAGGCCGTTTAATAGGGTGGCATCGAAAAGAGGCTTCTTCCATAACATTGGATCTGTAGAGTCTTTAATCGGTTCTGGACCAAAAAAGGCCGTTTAGTGGGGTGGCCATCGAAAAGAGGCTTCTACCATAACGTTGTATCTACGGAGACATTAATCGGATCTGAATAAATAGGCCCGTTTAGAGGGGTGACTTGCTAGAGAAGTTTCACTGTATTCCCATCTGTTAACGCTGTGGTGTCACTTTAAGTTCACTGGCGAAAAAATATATGCTCTGTATTACAGATTTATTGCATCTGAGTCTTCAAATGCAAAGATTATATATAAATTTTTTTTAAGCTAAGGAGATTTAATTATGCATTGTGAAATACAAAAAAATAATTGTTTTTGATAGATACGACGATCATAAGTTAAGCTTGCTATCATGAATATGGCGCATGTAAATAAATTAAGCTTTCTTAATACCTGAAATATTTTTGCATATCAGAAAAGGAAGTTACCATTGAATAACTGCCTCTTGGAAATCAATAACAAAAGTTAAAAATGGTAGCTATTTCCAAATTTATAAATATCGTTCTTCGTCAGGCTGTTGTGCATTAGACATGATTGTCTCTTAGAACAATTATCAAATGCGAAGAGTATTAAATTCTTAGATAAAAATTGGAAAATCAATAGAATTCTTTTATAAAAATTTTGAGGAAATCAGCGGGCATGGAGATATGAAACGGATATGTTTATATATATATATATATATATGTATTGTACCAAAATCGTGGTACGGAAAGTTCTTTTTTACAAGTGCATTCAACGAAATGAAATAAATATGCCAGTTACCACAAATGAGAATCAAAGATTTTTATAGACATCAAAACTAACATACAATCTTCTTTTTACAATCTTCGCTGGACTTCAACACTTTCCAGCTCCTAGGTAGTTTTCTTGACAATTTGTGATTTAAAAGAGTTTTAAGAACACGTATAATAATAAGCAAGTGAAATTATACAACCTTTCACAACTATATCGAGGCCTCCGAAATCTATGCCAAGGTCTCCCGTTACATCCGTCACGACAAACTACCTAAACTAATCAATCACCTATCTCGTCAAGGATATCGCTTCAACTGAATTGCAGTTCTAAAAACCTATTTTATCTCGCAAAACAAAACCCGCGTTGCCACACTTCACAACCAAACGATTTTCCAACAATCAACCTAATATCCAGATTTATCACTTACTCCTTGGTTTTAATTCCACAACTCCCGAAACATCGCACTTTGGCGATAAAACGCCAAATTGGCTCCCAAACATGTAACATTGCCCCCTCCTCAAAAGACTGGACGTCCCGGACAGTCCTACACTAGCAACAACGGTCCTAAAAATACTACTACAAGATACAATTTCATAAAAACACAACACATATACCATTACAAATTAAATAAATAAACACATAAAAACAACAGTTGCAACATTAGTATATAAAATAAAAATAATAAATAAATAAATAAATTGGGTAGCCTGGATCTACTTAGGAGCAACAGCCTACGAGCCTTGGCTCGGGTATCCTCAAACTCTTCAGGACCCACTCACGTCCCATGGTAAGGAGCGAGCCGGTCGTAATGCACGACCTTCGCTTTGCTGTTCGCAGATTTGCGAATCCGTACGACGACATCGTTGATTCTGTTGACCACGACGAAGAGACCGCTCCAGTGGGACTGTAGCTTGGGGGACAAGCCTTTCCTACGAACGGGGCTCCACAGCCAAACTTTACTTCCTTCCTGGAACTGATGATCTGTCGCTGTCGCGTCGTACCGTCTCTTCATTCTGTCGCTGGCCACGTTGATCCGCTCCCGGGCGAAGTGGTGGATTCCTTCCAGTCTGTCCTGGACATCGCGGACATACTCTTCCGGAGAAGAGGATGTATCAGGGGGGCAGCCAAAAAGGAGGTCACACGGCAGCCGCAGATTCCGTCCATAAAGCATCTCAGCAGGAGTGTGCCCTGTTGTCTCATGGACGGCTCTGCGATACGCTAAAAGGAAAAGAGGTAGGTGCCGGTCCCAGTCCTTCTGGTGCCTAGATACAAGTAAAGAAATGTGGTTAAGGATGGTTCTATTAAAGCGTTCGACCATACCATCCGACTGGGGGTATAGAGGAGTTGTTCTGGTTTTCTCGATCTCCAATAGTCGGCACATTTCGGTAAAAATTGCAGATGTGAAATTAGTCCCCTGATCAGAGTGTATCTGCATGGGAGCTCCGAATCTGGAGACCCAATTCAGAACTAAAGTTTCAGCTACGGTGACTGCCTCCTGATCAGCTATGGGGTAAACTTCTGGCCACTTAGTAAAATAGTCCATGGCAACGAGCATGTACTTGTTGCCATCAGTGGAACGTGGAAGAGGTCCCAGGATGTCGATGGCGACGCGCTCGAAGGGGGCACCTACGTTGTAACGTTGCATCTTCCCTCGGCTACGTCTCTTTGGTCCTTTGCGAGCTGCGCAGGCGTCGCAGGCTCGGCACCACTTCTCGATATCGTCTCTGGCTTTTCCCCAGAAGAATCGCTCCCGCACCTTGTTCAGGGTCTTCATCACCCCAAAATGCCCTCCGGCGGGACTACTGTGGAGTTCTTCTAAAATTGCAGGATCTTTTGAACTAGGAACCACGAGCTGCCATCTTGTTGTTTTTCCATCGTCTGACTCCCACTTTCGGTACAGGACACCGTTTCGTAAGTGCAGGGAGTTCCAAAGGGCCCAGTAGTATTTGGTATTCGGGCTAAAGGTCGATATTTGTTGCCAGCCAGGTTTGGTGCTCGACAACCCCATGTGTTCTACTATGGATTTGATGTCTGGGTCTTCATTTTGTTCCTTTCGAAGCTGCTCATCACTCCACGGGTCCGGAGACAGAGTGACAGCAGTGACTTGCTGAACAGTAGAAATTTCAAAGCCATACTTCTTCTCGGCCTTGGTGCAATATTGGCAACTGTCAGAGCACGGTCTTCTGGATAGCGCGTCAGCATTACCGTGCGAAGAACCCTTACGGTGTTTCAAGTCGATAGTGTATTCTTGCAATCTCTGTATCCATCTGGCCACCTGGCCTTCAGGATTTTTAAAGTTCAGAAGCCATGTGAGAGAGGCGTGGTCGGTTCGCAGCACAAACTTCCGGCCGTACAAGTAATGATGGAAATGTTCTACGGCCTTCACCATGGCTAGCAATTCTTTTCTTGTGACGCAGTAGTTCCGTTCACTCTTGGAAAGGCACTTGCT